>CM061227.1:11214207-11585056 GCA_030844895.1 Ambrosia x helenae | reverse complement strand
TTATTATAGGGTGATATTTGGAATCATTTTGGGCAACACTATTATTTCATCTTTTCAACAAGTTTACACATTTGCTAAGGTGGTTTTACATAGCCCCTTTTATTTATCACCATTTTTGGGGTGAAACATGTTATAACATTATCATTGCAATTCAATCATCAATGTGTCTATGTGTTTTCTATGTTGCAATATGTCTTGAGCATGATTAGAGTAAGCACCATTCTAGCATAATCATTAACTCCGTACAAGCCGACGGTATACATTGATAGATCTATTGGACTGACAATCCCACCCGGATACGTGCCTCCTACAAAGGTACGTGGGTGTTTGTTATCGCATAACATATTCAATTGGACCATGAGTGTATGGTATGTATCATTTTATAACAGTCATCAGGGTTGATTATGCACTCGATTTATTCTAGTATGTTCTCACATATGGGCTAGATTGACATGACACATGAATTGCACAACATTTTATTCATTTTATTATCAAAAACCTATGTAATTCTCACAACATTTGTTGACCAAAATACTTTCAAAATTAACAGTTTCAGGTAACAATGAAGCTGAGGCATGAGTTAGCATGAGGATTTTACTTGAAGTTTTATTTGAAGTTATTGAGTTTGTTATTTGATATCATGTATTTGAATTCTTAGACATCATTTCATATTTTGGTTATTATGTTTGAATAAATTATTTCAAAATTTATATTATACCATGTGCTACTGAAACCATCATCAATACGTGGCACCCCGATGTTTCGCCATCGGTTGGGGGTGTTACAATAACGAGTTTGAAAAGAAATAGTCACAGCATGACACACGATAACTAAGTAACTAGCCCCTCACACGTGTAGGTACTATATCTAGCAACAGACAAAACTCAACAGATATGCAACTCTAAACAATACAACAAATAAAAATAAAACGAAACATAGTGATTAATAAGAGAAAATGTACCCGGTAACATTATCGGAATCCTGTCGGGCTTTACCCGAACCAATGACGAGGGCGTTCGCACTCAGGCCGTCACTCCCGTTTCCTTGATCGTTTCCTTCCTCTCCAGCCACACCTTATTTCCGCCTTGGGCAGTCCTTCATGTGATGCCCCAATTGACCACAACGAAAGCATCCCCACTCACCCAGGGGGTAGGAGGCTTAGGGAAGGCACGCTCGAAATGCCCCGTTTCGCCACAGTTAAAACAGTCATGTTTTCCCTGAGGAGCAGGAGTGGGCATAACCGCTTGTATCTGCCTCGGATGGAAGTTGGCCCAACAATCTTTAACGTGATGACCAAAATCGATGACACCGATGGCAGCGGGACTTATCACAATCACCCGTATGATGAAACCCACACTGGTTACACTTCGGTTCCCTGTATACCATCCTTGCTTCTGATCAGATTATGAACCTGTTGCCTCAAACTTCCACTTGTTATTCCTAGGGGCTTTCACAGTAGCACCATGGGAGGCAAAAAAACCCTCAGCAACCTTCAAGTCAGTCATATATGAGCCGTCCGAACAGTACTCAGCAGTGTAGTAGGTTCAACCGCAGCTACCCACCCAGCAATCTCTGGCACTAACCCAATAATGTAGTGCTCGATCCTTCTGCACTCTGGTGTAGCCGACCCGGGACACATCACAACCAACTCGTTATGCCTAGTAGTGTACTCCTCGGTCTCAGAACCCACCATCCTATGATTCCAGAACTCATGCTCCAACTTCGTCACCTCATCCCGTGGGCAATACTCTACTCGCAACCTTAGAACGAACTCAATCAATGGCATGGCATGATTTTCCCCAAGCCAAGAGTCTGTGTAGTGGAGTGTCACCAACATGAAGCAGGACCTACAAAAGTTCCCGTAGCAAACTTCACATGATCAACAGATGGACAGTCACACATAGCAAAAACTAACTCAATCTTCTCGAGCCACCTGAGCAGTCCCATTGCTCCCTCAGTACCACTGAAGCTATAAGGCTGCAATTCATAAAAATCTCAAAGGTGCACACAGGGTGCACCAGATGAGACCGATTGAAAACATTACCACCAAGAGTCTGCTGTGTAGCTTGAAGGCAGCTAGTGCAATATTCACTTGCTGTCGCAGCAGGTTGTTCAGCTCATCCTGCGTCAAGGTAATGTTACCACCACCCGACCACCGCCGGTACGACCACCACGAACACCAGACATCTTCTGCCAAACATAAGAACAAGATACACAGATTCACCACTAGCATAAACCCACTAGTAACAACAAGAATTATGACCTAGGTCCCGTCCAGGACCATCAGTCCAAACCACCGAGTCCACCAGGATTGTCATGCAAACTCAGCTTATGATTCGTGTGCACCCAAATTGATAAACTATTCTACATGGTCCTCCAAGCGTACTCCTAGTTTGAAGCTCAAGTCACCGGACACCAACACCTAGAGATGTACCACTACAAGTACGAGTGAAAGATAGTATGTGTAGGCAAGTGTGTCCATTAGAGTATTGAAAGGAGATGTCCGAATCCTGTACAACTCTCAAGGGTATGCCGAAGCTACTCCAATGTACACCATTGTTGTGCCAACAAGGCAACCTCCTCGTCCTCAAAACCCGAGAACGAGGATAAGATAGGAATAGAAGATAGAAACAGATAAAAGATAGAATGGATGATGTAACACATAGATGATGACGATGATACCGACATCCCCGCAACAAAGTAAATGTACCCCGTTACACGACTCATATGTATGTGACCTTCTAGTGTGTGAAACTCGGCTATAGACTAGACTCTACATGCAGTCCTAGTTCACTATAACCATTGGCTCTGATACCAATATGTCACACCCTCAAATTCCACTTGTGGGGTTTTACTGCGAGGCGCGTGACATACCCGGATCCAAGTCAACGATCACAATAAACGATAACTACATGATATGAAAAAAAACATAATAGAGACCCCACTAATCAAAAGCTTAATCCCATAAGTACAGCGGGAGAATTTATAAAAGTATACAACTCAAGGTGTAAATAGTTCGAATGTTTGAAACAAAGTTTAACATGATGCAAAATCGGATGAGACACTGTGCGACCCGTGTGCGCCTAATCTGTGCTGCTACCTTAGAAACCTGAGAAAACATGCTATGTTAGTCAACACATGAAGTGCTGGTGAGTCACAGAGTTTTATATTTGCAAAAGTAAGTAATGTTTGTAAAACCAAACCAATCAATCCCTACATCTATACCTGATGCTAGCTAGACATCGTTACATGATACTAAAGTGGCGTGAACCACTGCTGAACGTTAGAAATGCCTCAATACCCGCCACCGGACATCACTCGGTGTCGTAAGTTAGATATGACAAATATGCACTCGCCCGGCCGCCAGTATCCACATATTAATGGTTCACTAAAAGTTAGGAGGACTTTGATGATGTAAATGTCACTAAGTATCCATGTGATATAATGTAATATGTTGGTCTAAAAGTTTGTAAGTTTGTACCGCATGTTTCTCCCTCGGATATGGAAACAGTAAAGAATGGGGCTGTGACACTCACCTTAGTTTGCGTCTTCCAAATAAAATTACCAACACGACCAGATAGTCCCAAATATCGGAGACCTATCGTAAAGTTTGTATAAAGTGTTTTGACTAATAAACCGTAGGTTAACTAGTCCCCGATTGTCCAGATCATGACTAAGCATGTTTGAAAATGTGTTTGAACGTTGAGCCGACACACCAGACAAATGCGACATCCCGTTGGTGACCCATTACACAAGTTGATCAAGTACATATAATTTACACACAAGGTTCATGCATAAGTCACTTAAGGTTGTTTGGTTGATTAAGTGCTGAATCATTAAAAAGTCTGAATGGTTAAGATGCTCCGAATGATTAAGTGCTGAATGGTTCAGCTATACACCAAGTATGAATGGTTCAGCTCT
Organism: Ambrosia x helenae; assembly: GCA_030844895.1. Classification (NCBI taxonomy): domain Eukaryota; kingdom Viridiplantae; phylum Streptophyta; class Magnoliopsida; order Asterales; family Asteraceae; genus Ambrosia; species Ambrosia x helenae. The sequence goes on along the minus strand of CM061227.1, from coordinate 11,581,135 downwards.
TAACCATTATATTCAGTCTTTTTTATATTGAAACAAACAGTCTGAATACTGAATCATTCAGAGCTGCCTGAATGGTTCAGAGCCTCATTAAGAGGCTACCAAACAGACCCTTAGTTTGCATCAAAAATCGCATTTATGAAGTCGTGGGGTCGAATGCGTTTGGGGGCACTTGGTTCGACCTTTATTCAACTTGTTCGACCTCTCGTAGGTGCGAACCAATTTCTCGTTCGACCCAAATTGCTGCAAATACTCAATAAACGCACAAAATCGCATGAAAATAGTACGAAAGCATCACGAAATATCATATATCACTGCAGATGATTACATCTAATCTATCCCCATAAAAGCCTACCAATTATGTCCTGAAATCTGTCTGTTTAATGAAGAAATCACGACTTACCCAAAAGGGCAAATTATAGAAATGTCACATCAATGCATGTAATCTTTACCCAAAATGGAAACTTATCAAAATCAACTCATAAGAAGATTATTATTCACAGATTATCATGTATATGAAAAACCCCAATCATTTCATCAATAATACTATCAAGAACAAACCCTAGATCTAGCACAAAACCCCCTATAATGGGTAAAACATCATTAATCATCAATTACACCCTATAATAACTATTTATCATCATCTAAAGCAGTAATGGATCATTATCCTATCATCTATTCATCATTCAAACATCATATAACACATATAATCTCATTTAACATCATTAACACATGGATTTTTGTATGAAAACTCATTATTAATAAAAAGGTTTTGTTTAGAAAGGTGGTCAAAAGGTTTTTATCCATGAAAAATTCCTTGAATCAGATCTGGACACTTAGGGTTTAATAAAAACGAATGAAAAAGGATTAAAAAGATTTTAGATCAAGAACACACCTTGAATCTTCTCATGTTTATGATGTAGAACGTGTTTTTATGCTAGGATCTGAAAAACGAGGTCAAAAACTCCTCCTTACAGGTTTGGCGTTGATAGAGAGCACTTGGGGACGGTTTAGGGTTGTGAAATGATGAAAAAGTTGGAAAGTATGGTAATTATAGTCAGGGTTGGTTAGCACCCTAAGTTCAGAGATGTTGGTTCAACCTCCCATATGGTCACACCAAAATCTAGATATTCAGTTTTTTTTTATTTTGTCGTTTTAACCCGTTTTAACACATGTTAACACATTTTAAGACATGAACATGCACTTCTAACATATGTTAAGTATATCTAATCATATAAACACCATATAAACACGTATTTACACATTGCACATCATATATGGAATAATTCATGCTTATTACTTAATTCAATTCACGTAATTTCACCAACAACGGGACTCAAAACTCGTGTGTCCATATGTTACCTCCAATGATCCTCCGAATCATTGAACCCTGGACATTACGTAAGTGTAAACCGACTCAACTGACCTAGTCAAGTACGTTGGATAAATGTTTTCGCTAAGGTAGACTTATGTGTTTGTAAAAGTATTAACCTGAATATGCCAGGTGTCACAAAAACACATCAAATAACTTTCATAATCCAAGATAATCATCCTAATAACTCATTCATATCAACAAAACCTCAAACACATAAGAATCCCCATGTTTAAATCATCAAAAACCGTTTTATGCATGAATTGAATCTACATATAGAACCCATTAAAAGGATTAGACTTGTTTTAAAACTGTTTTTAAAGGCACGAACTTTATAAAACCAAGTCTGGACCTTTAGGGATCAAAATAACAACATGACAAAAGCATAGGATAAATAGCACCCCTTAGATTTTGCTTATAAATGATGTTTTAGGCTTGGAAATGATAGATTTAGGGCGAAAACGGGTTCCAGGGGTTAAGGATAGTGTGAGAGAGGTTTGGGGCGAGTTAGGGTTTGACAAATGATGTTTAACAAGTCAAGTATGGTATTTATAGCTGCTGCTAGTTGTTTCAAACACAACAGGCAAGCAGGTAGCAACTAGCCTAGCTAGTCGCTCCATGCAGGTGGCAACTAGCTACCCTAGTCGCCCCCTGCAGCAGGAGATGTTTTTCGGCTCGTTTAACACTATTTTAACACATATAAGCACATATTCACATACCGACATGTTATATAATGAATATAAACACATTTTACTTGATAACTAACACGTTCACATTCATTCACCAATCACCGGGACTCGAGACTCGCGCGTGTGCATTAAATCCGGTGATCCTACAAATCATCAATCCTTGTACACATGGTTATGGACCGACCCCGGGCGATCCCTTGGATCATCGTAACGACTCCCGATGATTCCCCGAACCATCACAACGACTCCCGTGATTCTCCGAACCATCATAATGACTCAACTGACCCAGTTAAGTGTAATGTATGCATGATTCGCTAAGGTAGACTTACTAGTTTGACAAAAGTTACTAACCTGAGTTTGTCGGGTGTCACAAACGAAATAAATATAAATTTAAATTATATCGGTCTTTTAAAATTCTTAATTACAAACAGTCCAGCCCCTAAAAGTCTTTGGTGGCCACCGTACAGATGAACTATCTAGATGGAAACTTACAAAAAATAAAGCGGTCATTAATGCTAAATGTACTTATTTTTGCTATTATTAAACAACTAAAAAAAACGTTACCATAAATGTACATATTATCATAATTATTTTAGTTAAACAACTAAAATTATTTAATTTTAGAAAATAAATCTACAAATGATTTGAAATCTTTTATTGTTCCTATAACTTTAAAAAATAAACAAATATTTTTTATTAATAAAAATTCTAAAAAAATATCACTATCTATAAAATATGTAATTATAGTTTTTATTCACGATATATTATGTTTAAATTTAATAATATTTCCATGACACACTTTTTTAAGCAATGACATGAAATTTACTCATTGTAACTAATATTTTTAAGAAACTAAATTGAATATTTACATATAACTCACTTGAGTTGTTAGAACCATTTGTTTCATACTTTGTTTATCAACATCTATTGACTTGTCAACAGATATTGCAAAAAATTGTAGATATTAATAAAACTTATTATTGAAATTCCGTAGTTCCACTGAAAATATAAGACTTAACAAACTACATCAAGAAATAAGCCTTGTGAAAGACCACCATTCTAATTTCATTACAAATGGATTGTTGCTAATAAATTTTCATTTTATTGATATAAAGTTGAAAACTAAAATGAGAACTTCTTCGAGTCTTATAGATGAAAAAATATCTATATGTACTATAATAGGGTTTTTGGAGCCTTATATAAAGTGAAAAACAACTACAAACACAAAAAATAAAATAATATTTTTAATAATTTTGTCACTATTATAATTAACATTCAAACAATATAAAGACTTTGTTCTCAAACAACTGTCATCCATTACTATTTTCACTGAAGGATGATATAAGCAGATGTTTATACAGACTTTGTAATACTTAACTTATAATCAATATCTAACGAAATAACTATAAATTTAAATTATATCAGTCTTTTCAAATTCATAATTACAAACAGTCCAGAGCCCTAAAAGTCTATGATGGTCACTGTACAGATGAACAATATAGATGGAAATGTACAAAAAATACAGCGATCATTAATGCTAGATGTACTTATCTTTGTTATTATTAAACAACTAAAAAGCGTTACCATAAATTTACATACTATCATTTTTATTTTAATTAAAAAATTAAAATTATTTAATTTTAGAAATTGAATCTACAAATGATTTGAACATTTTTATTGTTCCTATAACGTTAAAAAATGAACATATATTTTTATAGTAATAAAAATTCTAAAAAAATATCACCATCTATAAAATGTGTAATTATAGTTTTTATTCATGATATATTATGTTTAAAATTAATAATATTTCCATGACACACTTTTTTAAGCAAAGACATGAAATTTACTCATTGTAAGTAATATTTTTAAGAAATTAAATTGAATATTTACATATAACTCACTTGAGTTGTTACAATCATCTCTTTCATACTTCGTTTATCAACATCTATTGACTTGTCAACAGATATTGCAAAAATTGTAGATAGCAATAAAACTTAATATTGAAATTCCATAATTTCACTGAAAATATGCGACTTAACAAACTTCATCAAGAAAAAGCCTTGTGAAAGATCACCATTCTAATTTCATTACAAATGGAATGTTGCTATTAAATTTTCATTTCATTGATATAAAGTTGAAATCTGAAATGAGAACTTCTTCGCATCTTATAGAGTGAAAAAATATCTATACGTACTATAATAGGGTTTTTGGGCCCTTATATAAAGTTAAAAACAATTACAAACACAAAAAAAAATAAAATAATAAAATAATATTTTTAATAATTTTGTCAGTATAATAATTAACATTCAAAAAATATAAAGTTGAATAAACTAAGTGTCAATGTCGTAATAATAAACTTTCGTATTCAAGCCTATGCTAAGTTGAAAGGTATACAATATCTGATGACTTGTCAACAGATGTTCACAAACAACTGTCATCCATTACTATTTTCCACTAAAGGATGATATAATCAGATGTTTATACAGACTTTGTAATACTTAACATATAATCAATATCTAATGAAATAACTATAAATTTAAATTATATTAGTCTTTTAAAATTCATAATTACAAACAGTCCAGAGCTTTAAAAGTCTATGATGGCCACTGTACAGATGAACAATATAGATGGAAACTTACAAAAAATACAGCGATCATTAATGCTAGATGTACTTATCTTTGCTATTATTAAACAACTAAAAAGCGTTACCATAAATTTACATACTATCATTTTTATTTTAATTAAAAAATTAAAATTATTTAATTTTAGAAAATGAATCTACAAATGATTTGAACTCTTTTGTTGTTCCTATAACGTTAAAAAATGAACATATATTTTATTGTAATAAAAATTCTAAAAAAAATATCACCATCTATAAAATATGTAATTAAAGTTTTTATTCATGAAATATTATGTTTAAAATTAATTATATTTCCATGACACACTTTTTTAAGCAAAGACATGAAATTTACTCATTGTAAGTAATATTTTTAAGATACTAAATTGAATATTTACATATAACTCATTTGAGTTGTTACAACCATCTGTTTCATACTCCGTTTATCAACATCTATTGACTTGTCAACAGATATTGCAAAAAATTGTAGATAGCAATAAAACTTACTATTGAAATTCCATAATTTCACTGAAAATATACGACTTAACAAACTACATCAAGAAAAAGCCTTGTGAAAGATCACCATTCTAATTTCATTACAAATGGATTGTTGCTAATAAATTTTCATTTCATTGATATAAAGTTGAAAAACTGAAATGAGAACTTCTTCGCATCTTATAGAGTGAAAAAATATCTATACGTACTATAATAGGGTTTTTGGGCCCTTATATAAAGTGAAAAACAATTACAAACACAAAAAATAAAATAATAAAATAATATTTTTAATAATTTTGTCACTATAATAATTAACATTCAAACAATATAATGTTGAATAAACTAAGTTTCAATGTCGTAATAATAAACTTTTGTATTCAAGCCTATGCTAAGTTGAATGGTATACAATATCCGATGACTTGTCAACAGATGTTCTCAAACAACTGTCATTCCTTACAATTTTCCAATCAGACGCTCGAATACAGAAGTGCAAACTCTATAACCACAACATTTGTTCAACTTCAAAACTGTGAAAAGCTCTACAATAGTACAGAGCTTATTGTTTGAACACATATTGGATAGCAGAAGTTAGAATAGATGAAAATAAAAGAACATCATCCACTGCTACAACAGATGTTGAACAACTGTTAACAAAAATATATTTATCCAAAGTTGTTAAAACAGTCTATTGAAAAATTACGTACATATGTTTGAACTTCATTGAAAAGACTACACACACATTTGAATAGGTTAATTACAAGTTCATAACTTTTGAACCTAACTAGCTTCTTCTTCATTCTTTTGCTTGTAGAAGTTTGCTCACCAACATTTACAATATCACAATCTTCAACACTACTTTTTCCATTGGGACTTGTGGCAGAATCCACTCCAGCATCAAGATACACAACATCCTTCAAGCAAATCACAAAACAACTAATAAAAGGTTACATAAGAATACGAAGTGTATCAAAAACTTAGACATACTTGCACAAAGGCATACTCACCTTAGACATAACTTGAAACCCAACTTGCGAAGATTCTGAAAGGTTAACAGATTTGTTTTTACAACCTTCCTAACTGACCTAAAAAGTGCTCATATACAAATAAACATAGCAGATTTGAACCTCAACTGAAAATAAATGGCTATTACAAAAGAATTTGAATAAATACCTTGCCAGAATTATCCTCTAGATTCTCATTTCTGTCAACCAACTCTTCAATTATAATAAGATCATCACAAATCTTGGCCACAGTGTACACATGGTAGTCATTTGTAAGATTGTAATCAGAAACAACAATTTTGAAAGCCAATTTCTTTTCAACAATTCGAGACAACTCATGCGGCAAATTGTTTGTGTCATTTTCCTTCAACTGCCTTTCCCTAATATCACATGCAGCAGCTCCAATGATCCTCATAACATCTTTATCAAACATGACAAACGATACAATACCAATTTCATCTTGAACCTTGATCAACACCTTGAACCTAAAACAAATAAACATAATTTATCTAAAAACCTGTATGAAATGAAATGAACAGTCTGGAAACAAAAAAAGTGTATATATCTACTGCTTTGCATAATTTGTGGTAATGGAGGTACATTCACAATGGCATTTTCGACAATCCAACGCAGTAGCAGGCAATTTGAGAATTGTTTCACACAGTTCTTTAGCATGTTGCAAATATTCTGATTTACTTAAAACTTTCTTGTAACACTTGCGTTACGCAGCATAAAACCAACCATAGCTTTCTGCCACACTTTTTATGGTTGCAACCACAACACAAGACATCGGCTGCAAACACAATATATATAATATACTTTTATAGAAAAAGAAACATATAATAAACTTAACAAATATCCAAGCTATGTATAAAATATTGAAACCTCCCGAATCTCGATAAGTTCATCAAATGCTTCTTCTGGGCTCCAACTATGAATTCCTGACGCAATGGATATACAGCATGGGAAGAAAGGACGGTTTAAGAAGTACAACCAAACTTTTGTTCTTGTTTCAATATAAAACTATAAAAAGGTGCAAACAATTACATATATTAGCTAAAACAAAATGTAAATTTCCCAATATAAATATAAATACATAGTACCTTCTCCATAGCTCATCAACTTCATCTATTTCTAGATTGGAAAGAGGCAAGATCCAAACTTATCGGTTTGAACTGTAATTCATTCTAAAAATTTCATAACATACATATCTTTAGTGAATTCATTTGTATTAATAGTTTTTAAAAAAAACAAACAAACACAAGTTACCGTTCCAGTCTTTAACCATTCCATGCTGGATAACAGCCATTAGATGCTCATTGAAATTCTTGTTGGAAATGAAGTCCTTAAACTGTATTGCATAAGAATTCCACAACGTAAATCGCAATATCGTACATCTACAACAAAACAACAGAACCATAGATGTAAAACATATACAAAAAATTGATACTTTACATTAATTAGAGATAATTTATTACATCAATAACGGTGTTCCATATACAAAATAATTTATGCACAACTTAAATTTTCGATTCTAACAATGATTGTTTTCAACTTTTGTAACATAAGACTCACCTTAAAAATAGAATATTTTTATTAACTGTCAGATGTGTGAAAAGGAGAAACAATACTCTTCCAAAAAAATCTATAACAATTTTAAGGAATCCTTACTCCAAGTCTTGAATATCGAGATTCATCCGTTTGGTTTCCTTAGGAGGTCATTCAAACACATCCAAATCCCCACACCAAATGACACTTCCAGCAACATCTATAAAAATAAAAAACATAATTTTATCAAAAATCTGTTAAGTTTAAAGCAACAATATTCAACTAAACTGTATATCAACGTTTCTTCTAACATAAAAAATAAAATACAAACCAACACTCACAAGCTTCTTAACTTCTCCATTAAGAATATGTTTAAAAGGAATGAACTTGAAACCATACTCAACACCTTGCCAACCCTTAACATGTTTGATAGTTGTACAACGATAAAAAATGATTTTGTATTCATGTGCTATAACTTTGTAGAGGTCCTTGTTTTCACCGACACCGAACTTAGTTATCATCACCACAACATCTTCTTCAAGTTGACTGTCAAAAACTTGATTCAAAGGTGCTTTGATAGAACCTTGAATCTTATCACCCTGCAAATCGATTAATAAAAAGCACAAAGTATTCAGAAAAGAGCACGTCTTCAAGAATAAAAAAAGAAAACCAAGTTATAAATGTTACTTGCTCATCAATGAATATCACCTCCATCTTATAACTTGTGTTCCACTTTCGTGTGATTCGAGCCTTCATGTTCCACATATCTTTAGCTAGATTCAGATCACGAATAAAACTAAGATTGTTTTTAGCATTGTCCATTGACATTGACATGGTTTTAAAGATATGTTTTAAGAGGGAAATTTGAAAAACTTTGTTTAGAAAATTAAAAGATGATATTACGAATGGTTGAATTTGTTATGTGCTTATAAGAAATATGATTATATACCTGCACCATAATTAATGAGCCACGTTTTCCTATGTTAATTTAAAATTTCCCTCTTAAAATTCAAACATAGGGGCTTAACAACTGCCAACAGATGTTCATAACATCTGCTACTTAACACGTGAGCTCCATTTACTCTGAACATCTGTTCGTTAATCGAGACTAATAACAAATAGACTCTATTGAGGACAAAAGTGGTAAATTTAAGTGGCCCACATATTTTTCTAAATATTCTAAGCCAGTTAATGACATCATTTTTCGCATTACAGACATTATTGGCCTATCTCTTCGCTTGACAACTCAGTTTTCTTATGTCATCCACGACTCTCCTATTATAGTAAGAATAAATAGATATAGATGTTATTTTCCCGCCAAATATTGCTTTGTTTTTTGCTCGCTTGACTCCTTCAATTCTTTGATTCCAAATAGAAAAGAACACTTATTAAGTCTTTTTTTTTTTTTTTTTTTTTTTTTTTTTTTTTTTTTTTAGTAAAAGGCCATAAGTGATGTTATTTTTCACCGATTTATTTTGATAAGCCTGAATGAACAAAATAATAAGTGAAACTAAATGGCTATGCACAAGTGAATCGCACGACACACGTCAAATATATTCAACCGTGGACTTATTATTTTATCAATCATAATAATAGGCATTACGTAGAACATTTTATGGCCGCAATTTGAAGTCACTTACGAATAAAATATAAGGATATAGGAGGCCATTTTTCTTATGTGAAGTCTTTAGATTGTCGGCCATGTTATACTAAGGGATTTCCATAGGAAATTGTTTTGGATTGACTTTTGTCAAATTAAAGTTGATAAAGAATTTACTTAAAATTCATCATGCTCAAAAAGATAAAAGTTTAATGATTTGATTGATTATCCTGTCATACTACATTATACACTAGGAATGTTTTAGGGTTAAGAAATCTAATATGACATATCAATTTTACATATGAAATAGAATGAGGTGTTTAATAGTTTTTTTTTGGAAGGTGAATTTCTATGTTGTGGCAGAGTTCATCACAACCCCCTAGAAGGGGATCCCCTAGCCACTCTACAATAGTCAGACTATGTTGTCTTAACCGGTTCCACGCTGACGCGAGAGTGGCCGGCCCACAAGCGAGTCGAGGCTGCACATAAGGGGCACTAAGGCTTCCACCCGGAAAATTTTCTGCCAGCTACCACTTGACAGATGTTGCACCCTTCACAAGAGGCAAGCCTCTCTGGAGTAAATGCACGGTAATAGAAAAAAATGAATATAAACGATTTTATTTAGGAGTAGAATATTGGGAATCAAGATGAAAAGAAAAAAAATGAAGATTGAGAAAAAAATGATGCAATATTACCTTGAATAAAATCGGATGGAAGAATGGAGAATGAAATTTGAAAGACTTGTCAAGAAAGAATGAAGATTGAATGTAGAATGAAGAAAATAAACGACTTTTATAGATAAGTTGATGGAGCTCCATATAATACTTGGATCCTAGAGGCCCTCTCTAGGGTCTTCATTCGACCCGAGAGCTACTCAATTATTATATAGGTAGATATAATAAACCAAATCCATTTTAATGACATGACATTCAAAGTGGCATTCTCCTCCTTAAGTGTGCCATATGTCATCCTATGTGGCATTGAGATATTTTAGGAAAAAAAATTAAAAACAAAATTGATTTTTCTCTCTTATGTTTCCTACCATAATTTTTAAATGTTAATATCTTTTATATAGGAGATTTTTAAAGAAAAAAATTATACCAAATTAACGAGCGTTTTATTATCTTTCCAACGAGTACTATAGTGCTATATAAAAAAACGGAGAAAAAAAAACGACTATTTTTTGTGGGGTGTTGTTCATACAGGAAAAAAACACAAAGTGTTCAAGTAAATCATTAATCATGTATAGGCAAGTCAATAATTATATTCAAATTAGCAAATAAGAATTCTATTTTCAACATGCGTTAGCATTGGAGTTAGGTTAGATATTAATATTAGAGTTATACATTGTTTAAGGTTATGCGTTAACATTAGAGATACATTTTTAATTGTGTTAGGTTAGGTGCTACCCGAAGCTTTCCTGCATATAACTGTAAAGCGCATCATTCTATTTCATATTTAAAATTAATATGTCATATTAGATTTCTCAACCCCGGAACGTTCACAGGGTATAATCTAGTGAAGAAATATGTTTTTATATAATTGTTTTTGAACGGCCAACGAATCAACTTTCGAGCACTCTCGGGCACCCTTTTGGCGAATCAGGTACTCGAAAGTATCCGGGCCACCAATTGCCACCAATTCCCGGGAAAACCCGACCACTCACCCGCCCGAAGGCACGGCAGTGAAATAATCGGTAAAACCGGTCGAGATCAGGACTCAAACCCAAGACAATAGCCGGGTCATCCCTTAGGGGTGTCAATCGTGTCGGGTTGATGGGTTGGCGAGTTTACGGGTTGTGGGTTGGCGGGTTGATGGGTTGAAATGTGCAACCCGAACCCGACCCATATTATTATTCGTGTTAAATATTTCAACCCTAACCCGACCCACATAAAATCCGGGTCAACCCGAAGACGACCCGTTTAACACATATTTTTAAATGAGTCATACATGTTCATGAGTTATAAGCGGGTTGTTGGGTTGTAAATGGGTTATCAATAAAATGTTTAATGGTTAGTATATAAGTGTGACAAATAAATAATAGAGTGTGTAAAAAATAACACAATTATAACTAACCATATAAATAGAAATAAAAAATAAACATAAAAATATAATAGATTTTTTTCTAAATACTTAAACGGGTTAACGGGTCAACCTATTTTATATATATGTCAACCCGAACCCGACCCATTTTTAATACGGGTCGACCCGAACCCGACCCGTTTTTTTAAACGGGTCATGTTACTTGACCCAAACCTGTTTTTTTCCGTGTCGGGTTCGGGTCGTGTCAATAATTGCCACCCCTATCATCCCTCATTTCCCCTCCACCAATGTCCTCCAAATGTAGCTAGTGGTAATTGAACCTAAACTTCCCATAAAAACTTTAGGCCCTTAACCAACTGGGATACAAGTGTTGATGTTGATGATACACTTAGTATACAATCTTAAGAAAATAAAAGCACTAAAGGTAAATTTCATAATTAATCATATACTATTTTCGCCGTATTCTTGGATCATTCACAAATTTAAGCTTTTAATATTGGCTAACAACCAAAGGGTGTGTCATTAAAGAAATATGATAGTGACAATTTTTTAGTCAGAATCAATATTTTGTTTTATAGACAAACTTTTCTTTTTTTTTTTTTTTTTTTTTTTGCGATAGTAAACAATTAATAAGAGCAAAGAAAGAAAAAATTAGAATCTCACCAACCCCAGGAAATTGTGCAGCAACCGCCTCCCAAAGAATACGGGATCAAGTGCTTCTCTGCGTAGGGTTTGTTTTTAGTTGCTTAGTTGTCGTCTTTATGCAACTGTTTGAAAATTTTAATAAGAATGGGATGTTCACTAAATATTTTGGATACCAAGTTAATTATATGGTAAACTTTGTAAACTCTAACATGTGTTAGTCAAAACTTTATTTTAAAAAAAAAAAAAAACTACTCAGCGCGTTTTAGATTTTTTTGGCTCAAAATGCTTAAAATCATGTATATTACATGCCCTATTTTTTTCAAAAATAAAAAAAAAATTGGGAAGTCAGTGTTTCCAAAGTTTACCATATAACAAGGGTTTTCACATTATCCTTTCCCTATATATATATATATATATATATATATATATATATATATATATATATATATATATATATATATATATATATATATATATATATATATATATATAGTGGAAGTATAGGGAGGAAACCCTTCCAAATGGAAAAACTCCAACAAACCTAACACTTGGCCCATATTAAGCCACATCATCTCACCCACTATCACTCTATATTATATTATGAAGGCTATTTTAGTCTTTTTATCCATCCAAATATCTATGTCATGTCAAGGCACACATAAAGTTAATTGTACTTTTCCTTCCTAATATCTCTATTATTATTAACCTTCTTTCTTTTTCTCCATTAACATCCATGTCTTCCTTTATTATCCATCATCAACATCAGTAAATGTGACCATCATCAAAGCATACTTTCATCCCACCATTAATAAGCTTCATTAAATCACCAACCTTAGTAAATCCGATGGATGTTAACATAGAATCATCAGATCATTTAATGTCCGATGATTCTGACATCGATGCAACGAATATCAATGTTGTTGTTCAGGCTGTACACAGAGATGGGTTAAGATCATCTGAATCAAACGGTATGTTTGGATTTTTGGATTAAACTAACATTTTTTATTAGGTGTTTATGTTAGGTCTGAGGTTCTTGTACAGTGTTATACATGCATATATACATATGAAGTTGTTGGTGTTTTTCATATATTTTTTGTTTTAAATTTTTTCTTTTATATTTGTTTGTGTTTTAACAAGGTGATGCAACCTACAAAGAAGGAGGTTCACAGGATAGAAAGTGTGGTGGTGTTTTTATGGGGGTTCCAAGTAATGTAGGGGAAGGATAATCTTCTGGCTCACCGTTATTTAGGGGGGAAAATCAAACTTCTGATTATGGTGATAATGAAGGTTTGTGTATATCCCTCCCTTTTTTACAGTGTGCAAGTATGATTGTTCATGTGTATATACCTGTGAGGCAGATCATGGTGATGATTGTTGTTTTTTTAGCTATTTTTTTTATGTAAGTGATACAGACCCCCCCCCCAGCATTATGTGATTGCAACACCTAATGGTACCCAGTTTTGGATACCTAATGTTAGCCCGAGGTTCATACCTGAACATGGCCAATCGTTCATGACTTTCGAAGCTGCGTTGGCGATGTACAAGGACTATGCTGATCAAGCTGGATTCTGCGTTAAGAAGGGCCAAACGAAGGTGTGGATGGGCATTGCAATGCATAAGTACTTACGTTGTGCAAAGTATGGGACACCTCAGTTGAAAAGATGTTGGATCAGTATTAAGCTGCTCTTTTAGTTGAACTTGCTAGTTGACACTTAAGTGTTTAGCAAGTTCTTGGTGAGTGTTAGCACAGCGGAATGTTTAAATGTTTATAGCTACACTTTGTCAACAGGAGTTATTACTCCCCTGGAATCAAGAACTAATAAATGAGAAGTGTTTATTGAGAATCTAAGTATTGAATGAGAATGAAATACTTTGACAGATTCTCAGTAAACACGAAATGGAAATAACAATAATAAGTGTTGAAGGATTTCTTGTATTAAAAATCAATGTCTAAAACAGAAGGATGAATCCTTCTATTTATAGACCTTACAAATACATGAACCTTGCCAAAAAGCAAGTTCAGAAACAAGTTGCAACAAGTTGCAGTCTTGGAACTTATACATAAAGCAAAAAGAAATACTAAAGTATTAAACTACTGATATACAAGGGCGGTGAAAAAGATCTTCTTTAAGTACTGATGAATGACAAACTACTGATGAGTAGTTTGTCCTTCAGTAGTTCTTCAGTAGAAGTGTCTGGTTTGAACTTCAGAACTTCTGATGACTTCTTCTTCAGTACTTCTGAATCTCTTCTTCAGCAGTTTGATTCCTTGTCTTCAACAGTTCCATACTTAGAGTATTTTGACAGAAAGTGAATTAGACTAAGGTTTGCAAAAGTGGTTTCACCAATCCTTTTTGTCCTAACAATCTCCCCCTGGATTGATGAAGCCAAAACCTTACTAACTCCTTATTGTTCCTTTCTGTCCTTAACAATTTTCCATATTCCTTTGAACATGGAATTCTTGAGCTGGTTGAGTTGATCATCAGTAAGAGACCCTTGTCTTGGTTCCAAGTGTTGGATTGTAAGCAGGTCTTTGGTTGATAGTTTCTTCAGTTCTTTCATCGACCTATATTCCCTGCTTGTTTGATCTCTTCTTGTCACAAGTACTGAGTTGTTATCAGTAAAGGACCATCTGATGACTGGTACTTTAGACTTGTCAAAGTCTGCAGTGTAGGGAACCATGGTGGTACCCTGGGTTTCTCCTGAGTGTTGAATGTTTTCAACTTCAGTGACTCTCAGGTGGGATTCACCTCCTTGCTGTTGTTCCATCACATTAGGTATCTGAAATGTTGGCAAATGATGTTCAGTTGTTACCTTAGTATGCAGTTTGTCTGTGATGGTCCTCTGGATTTGATATGCAAAGGTGGAAGGATCCCTGAATTGTGTGAGCAGAGGCTTCTCTTCTATGTCAAAATCAGAATGTACTACTGTACTACCTTCTAGTAGTACCATTCTGAAATCAGTCTTTACTTTTTCCTCTGTCTTCTTTCTTTGAGTAGCTGGTCTTCTTTGAACACCAGAAGTTCTAACTACTGAAGTTGAGGCTTCAGCAGTTTGAAACTTCTCTGGATTAGCAGCCCTTGCAGCCTTGTATTTTCTGTATGTGTCCACCAATCTTTCTTCTTTCCATCTGGACACTGAGGCTTTTGAACCATAACCATTGGCTACCAGTTCTTCTATCATCTGAGCTCTCTTGGCCTTTGTGTCTTTACCTGTTGCAAGTTTATCTGCAATCAGTTGAGCTCTTCTTGTCAGCTCTTCCACAGAGAGTCTCTTCAAAGTGTGGGCTTTAACTTTGTTGTTCTTCATAATGTAAGACATCAGTTGATGTCTTTTGTCTTGTTCAGCAATCTCATCAAGGCTAGCCTGCCTTTGTAGTTCAGCTTCATAAGCCTGAAGCTTTTCTTCATGGCTTAGGTCTAAGTCATCCCTTTCTTCCAGATTCTTCCAAATCAGATCTTCTCTGGCCTTCTTTTGGGCTGCAACTAAACTCTTCTCTAGTAATTCAGCTAATTGAGAGATTGGAGAAGGGTTTAGCACAGTCATTGTTGTAACTGTTGTAGTAGGCCTGATAGGAGCAGATGTTGGTTGAATGGGAGCAGTTGTTCTGGAAGGGTCAGTAGTTTGAGTCTTGGAAGTGTTAACATCTGATGGGTTGACAACTACTGAAGGTTTGTCAACTACTGAAGGATTGTCTTTAGTACTTTCTAATTCTTCATCAGAACTTTGGCCATCAGAGGTTTCTTCATTATGCCCTTGGGATTCATCAGCCTTTTCAGCATCTTCTATTTCTTGAATAGAGACACCAAACTGTTGTGCCAGTTTCTCTATTCTGGCTTGATCCTGTTGATCTCTAGCTAGGATAGCCACTCTTGCCTTTCTTCTGGCTTCAAGTGTATCCATAGGTACCTTGATTTTCTCCCCCTTTTTGGCTTTATCACCTTTGGAAGTTGAAGCTTGGGAGAAATGACCTTGAAGATGAGCAATCTGTTTGCTGTTGTGATCAATCTTGTTGGACAGATCATTCATCTTCGTCTGTATCACTCCAAATTGGTTCTTCATGGAAAGCTCCAAGTCAGCTGTGTATGTTTGGATGTGATTTTTGATGAGGGTGTTCATCATGTGATACAAGGGACCATCTGGGCTGCATAGTTGGTTCAGGTCTATGCTAGGTTGCCCAGGGAATTGGGTAGGCATTTGTAGTGAGGGGTGTGTTTTTGGTTGATCTCCTTGTTGTACAGGAGATGCCACTCTAGGGGAATCATGGATTGAGTGGGCTTTAACCTGAGATGGTGTGACTAGCTTCTTGAGCTTAGAGACACCAGGTGCAGGACCTTCACTTACAGCCGTCAATTCAGTAGTTTTGAGTGTTGAAACATCATCCAAATTAATGGAATCATCTGAATCCCTGATTACATCCTCAATGAGGACTGTATCAGTTATATCATGAGCTGAGCCCAACTCAGTTGTCTCATGTACCTCTTGTTCTTGGTACAGAGGATTTCCTACCTCAGGCATTAAGCCTTCATCAGTAGTTGCCACAGTTGAGGTCTTAGCTGTTTTACTTCTTTCCTCAGGTCCACCACTGGGTGGTAAATGAGTAGTAGCAGCCTCAAAAGTACCAAAGGTTTCTAAGTTTGGGCTTAGAGACCCTGGTTCATCCTCATCTCTTTGGTTAGGGCTATGAGTGTCCACATCCATGTCACTGTCTGAGTCTATGTCCCTTGTTTGATGTGGTTGATGGGGACTGACATGTGTTGATGGGACTTTCTCTTTTAGCCCGGAGAGAAGTTTGGCTATTTCTATGTCTGGTTCAGAAATTTGGGGTGCTGGTTCAGTAGTTTGGGCAGTGGGTTCAGCAGTTTCAAAAGAAGAGTCTATTGGAATAGTTTTTCTAAGTCTTTTTCTTTTGAAAAGGATAGTTATTGGTGCTCTTGGTGGGGTTTGAGATGGATGAGACTGAGAGGATGTTTCAGTCACATCTTTAAGAAGTGCAGATTGCACAGTAGTCTGTTCAGGCATCTCAACCTCCTGGACAGCTTTTCTTTTGGGTTTGGTGGGTTTTTGTTTTGTTATCTTGGGTTTCTTGGCCTTTGGTGGTGTAGGTTTGGAAGATGAGGGTTCCATGGGGACTGGTGCTTGTTCCCCTTGGTCATCTTCTGGCCAGGCAGCCTGTTTGTTGTGCCTTGAGTATGCTTGTGAGGTTAAGGGTTTCAAAATTTCAATTTTACCCACAAGCACCTCATTACCCAGTTCAGATATTATGCACTGCATAATGAACCTTGGATATAACAAAAACTTTTTCTTAGTGTTATTGTGATGTAACACCAACTCATTAAAGAAAAGTTTTGATGCCCTGAAATTTGTTCCAGTCACAATGGAATGAAATATTGGTTGAAAGGTTGAGGTCATCTGGTCATAAGACCCAGTTTTAGGACTCAAACACATAATAATATAATGAAACAAAAGTTTATATTTTGGTTCAAAATACTTTTTAAAGATTGTTGCTTGTGAGAGAGTACCTTGATAACCACACTCAGTCATGGTTAGGTGGATAGCAGAGTTGTCAAACTTCTCAGGGCATTCACATCATTCAACCCCAGTCTGACTGCAAGTATGGCCGGTGTAATGGCCATTTGTCTCCCTTTGATTGTTGAGTTGAGGGAGATAACTTCATCATCCACCATCACTGTCTCAGCATTAGCCCAGAACTCATTTAGAGTTTCAGGATGAATTGGTGGGTCTATGGTGAGAGCGGTGAAATATTGGGATTTGACGACAAGATCAATGATCTCATCGTATTGGGACCAGCCTTCTTGTTTTTCTAAGTAGGCTCTGAGATTGTGTCCCTGTTTGAGAACTAAAGCCATGTGGTTTGTGTGTGTTGATGAATCGAACAGTGATTTTGTGTTGCAGGTTCAGGGGTTTGAGAGCTTTCTTGAGAGAGAAGGAGGGAATTTTTTGTGTTTGAAAGGATAAGTGTTGAAAAAATATATTTATCAGAAGTTTTTAACCGCTTGGATCTTCTTTATTAGAAGTTTTAAACCGCCTAGGTTAAAAATCTCTTTATCAGAAGTTTTAAACTGACTAGGTCAAACTTCTGATGATGGGAAAAGTCAGAAGTCGCCTTTTTTGACTAAACTGCTGATGAAGGATTATCTTCATCAGTAGTTCCCATTTTCTCTTCAGTAGTGTTAACAGCTGATGAGAAATACTTTATAAATACTTTTATTCATAACTTCTGAAGTTTATTTTATCAGAAGTTAATCACTTTTCAGAAATTATCCCCATACTGATGTTTTGTTCATCAGTAGTTTCTCTCTTTTCAGAAGTTTTTCAAGTGTTTGAACACAGATGTAAGTGAAAAACAAAAAAAAATGTACAGAAAAATAGAAACACTTACAAATTTAGCATCCCTAGCATGGATACTAACTTCTGAAATGTTGATGTGTCAAGGGGTTTAGTGAAAATGTCAGCTATTTGATTAGCTGTTGCTACATGTTTCACTTCAATCTTGCCTTTTTCATAGCAATCTCTTATGAAATGATACCTGATCTCAATGTGTTTAGTTTTTGAAAACTGAACAGGATTTTGAATGATGCTAATGGCAGATTTGCTGTCTACAAGCAATGGTGTCTTGGTCTCTTTGATTCCATAATCAAGAAGTTGATATTGGAGCCATTGTATCTGTGATGTACAACTTGCAGCTGCAATGTATTCAGCTTCAACAGTTGAAGTTGCAACAGATGTTTGCTTCTTTGATTGCCAGGACACTAGACAGTTTCCCAAGAATTGACAACCACCAGATGTTGATTTTCTTGACATTTTACTCCCTGCATAGTCACTATCTGAAAAAGCTGATAACTTGGTATTGTTTGAAGCAGGATACCAAATTCCAAGTGTGGGAGTTCCTTTCAGATATCTGAAAATTCTTTTGACTGCAATAAGGTGTGATTCCCTAGGAGCTGATTGATATCTAGCACAGACACATGTTGAAAACATAATATCTGGTCTAGAAGCAGTTAGATATAAAAGGGAACCTATCATACATCTGTACATGGTTTGATCAACCTGTTTTCCTTGATCATCTGGTTCAACTTGTGTGGTTGGTGTCATGGGAGTGGAACATGATTTACAGTCTTGTAAAGAAAATTTGTTTAATAATTCTTTAACATATTTTGATTGATGTATAAAAGTTCCATTTGTTTGTTGTTTAATCTGCAGTCCCAAAAAGTACTGCAGTTCTCCCATTGTACTCATCTCAAATTTTGATTGCATGAGTTTCTTAAATTCATCACACAATTTTGTGTTTGTTGAACCAAAAATGATATCATCAACATATATTTGAACAAGTAAGATATGATTTCCAACATGTTTTATGAAAAGAGTTTTATCAATGGCACCTCTTGTGAAGTTATTTTTGAGTAAAAAGGTTGAAAGTGTATCATACCAGGCTCTTGGAGCCTGTTTGAGCCCATAAAGAGCTTTGTCTAGTTTGTACACCCACTCAGGATGAGAAGGATCCTCAAACCCAGGTGGCTGACAAACATACACTTCCTCTTTTATCTTTCCATACAAAAATGCACTTTTGACATCCATTTGATAAACTTTTATTTTGTTGGAAATGGCATAGGCCAGAAATAACCTGATGGCTTCAAGCCTTGCAACTGGAGCAAAGGTTTCATCATAGTCAATCCCCTCTTCTTGAGAGTAACCTTGTACTACCAGTCTTGCCTTGTTCTTTATTATCATACCAGCTTCATCTTGTTTGTTCCTGAAAACCCATCTTGTGCCAATTGGTTGCTTGTTTGGTGGTAAGGGACAGATTTCCCATACCTGTTGCTTGTTGAATTGAAGCAATTCATCTTGCATTGCTTGCACCCAATTGTTGTCTTTGAGGGCTTCCTGGTACTTCTTTGGTTCCAACTGTGAAATAAATGCTGAGAATAGACAAAAGTTGGAAAGCTGGTTTCTTGTAAGAACACCTGATGCAATATCACCCATGATTTGATCAAGTGGATGATCTTTGTGTTCGATCAGTTGTTGTAAACCACTGACAGGTGTTGGTGGCTCTTGTTCTTCAAACAAACTACTGAGGTCTATTATATCTGGTTCAGCAGTTTCAGTGTCTGAAATGTCTTCAGTAGTTGCAGGTGCTGAAGCAGATGTTTGAGTTTGGCCTTCAGTATTTGTTGAATCAGAAGTTTGTGAAACTTCTGATGGTTTTGAAGTTGACTTAATGACTGTTTGAGGATTCCATGGTGCTGGATCCTCATCATCAAACCTTTGATCACCATAATAAGTAGGTTTGGATGAAGTGACAGTCTTTTCAGGTTCAAAATGAAAGTTGTCAAGGTCAAAGAGTTTAGTAGGATGTGCTGGAATGAGAGTGTGTTTTGACTCATTGAACTTGACATTCAGTGTTTCTTCTACTATCCTGGATTTTGAGTTAAAAACCTTATAGGCTTTTCTAGTTGAGGAATAACCAAGAAAGTAACCTAAGTCAACTTTGGCAGCAAACTTTAAAATAGATTCCTTGATGTTCAAGATGAAACATTGACACCCAAAAGCCCTGAAAAAGGAGATAAGGGGCTTCATGCCATGAAGAACTTCATAGGCAGTCTTTGAATGTCTCTTGACAACAAGAACTCTATTTTGAACATAACATGATGTGTTAACTGCTTCTGCCCAGAAGTATAAAGGTAGGCCAGAATCAGCTAACATTGTTCTTGCTCCTTCTATTAAAGTTCTGTTCTTCCTTTCTACCACACCATTTTGTTCAGGAGTTCTGGCAACACTGAATTGTCTAATAATCCCTTTAGAAAAACAGAAGTCATTCAGAGTTTTGTTCCTGAACTCTGTCCCATTATCACTTCTAATGGTTTTGACAGGTAGAGAGTATTGCTTCTCTACTTGTAGAATGAAGAACTTGATGATTTCAGCAGCCTCATCCTTGGAAAATAAGAAGAATACCCATGTAAATCTTGAGTAGTCATCAATGATGACTAAGCAGTACTTCTTTTTACCAAGGCTCATGATCTTTACAGGCCCAAATAAGTCCATATGGAGTAGTTGAAGACATGCAGTTGTTTTTGATTCTTCAATAGACTTATAAGAGGACTTATGCTGTTTACCCTTTAAACAGGATACACAGTGTTCTTGACACTGGTATACTTTTAAGGGTAGACCTCTGACCAAGCCCATTTTTGTGACTTTATTTATGGTTTTAAAGTTCACATGGCCAAGTCTCCTATGCCAGAGATCAGTTTCTGAAGTTGATGCCCTTGAGAAGAAACAGGCAGTGTTGTTCAGTACTTTGTCCTTTTCAATGTCCACTGCATAGACATTGCCACATCTTTTGGCAATTAACAAAGTATGATCTTCAATGATCTTCTCTATCAACTTCTGGCCTTCTGGTGATATGATCTTGCATGCTGTCTTTGTGAAAAAGGAAGAATATCCTTTATCACACATCTGTGACACACTAAGCAAGTTGTACTCAAGGTTTTCAACCAGATTGACCTTGTCAAACTGTATTTTGCCAGAGGAGACATTGCCATGTCCTAGCACATATCCCTTAGCATTGTTCCCAAAGGATACAGATCCATCTCTTTGACTGATAAAATTGTTTATCAGGTATCTGCATCCTGTCATGTGCATTGAGCCTCCACTGTCTACATACCAAATGCTATTTAAGCCTCTGGAAACTCTCCGCACAAGATAGCAAATCAGTTAGATTTAGGAACCCAAGCCAGTTTGGCTTTGGGTTTGCTCTTGAGAACATTAACAGTTTGTTCTTGACCAATTTGAGAAATCCATGTCTTTTTGGCAATGGATTTTTCATTAAGCATAATGGTGGTATTGTTTTGAGGACCACCATCAACTTTGGTCATCAGTAGTTGTACCAAGTTCATAAGATCTTTAATCTCAGTAGTTTGTGAAACTGCTGAAGATTCAGGTCTAACTACTGAAAGAGAATTTTGAGAAAAAGACTTTGGTTGAGATTTTGTCTTTTTCTGAGAAAGGGTTTTTGCTGGTTGTTGTTTCTTGGGAGAAAAGGTTTTTACATAATCATTTTTGATTTGTTCCCCCACAACCAGTTGTTGATTTTTCTTATTAAACTGAATACCCTTTCTATATCTGCAAAATTCTGTTTTGTGGTTGAACAGACCACAAATTTCACATTCTTTTGTCTTTTCTTTCAAAGACAAATCTCTGACAGTTTTGATTGGTTTTAGGTCATCAGTAGTTTTCAGGTTCTCAACTCCTGATGTAGTTGAAACTGCTGATGACTTAAAGTCAGATTTAATCAATACTTCTGAATAACTTTCTTTGTGTGATTTTAGAAAGTTTTCATGGAAAGATGTGCATTCTTCCTCTTCAGAAGTTTCACCTGAAACAATTTTTCTCCCATCTTCAGTAGTTTTGGGAGAGAAATCTGTTGGTGTTTCAGTGTGATTGTACCCTATGCCAAACCTAACATTTGAGGCACTTTGTTTGTTTAGCAATAGTTGGTACCCCTTACAAGATTCCACCCATTTTTCACATGTGATCCTGGTGTCAGCAAGATCTTGTCTGACATTTCCCAGGTCATTTAGCATGATTTTAATTTGTGCTTGGGTTTCAATGGCTGTGTCAGTTAATTTAGAAACTTCTTTTGTTTTAGCATAAAGTTTTCTTTCTAAATCACATTTCATCTGAGTGAATTTTCTCTCAGAGTCATTTGCCTTTCCTTGTAAGTGAATATTGGTCTCTCTTATGAGAGCAAAAGATTCTTTGCATGAATTAGAACACAGTTTTGTCAATGATTCTTTAGATACCTGTGACAAGGCAGATTTTGAGGTGCATCCCTCAAATGCCATTAAGGCAAAGTTCTTCCTGCCATTGTCAGGCTCTCCCCAGTTGATGTCAAACATTTTGTTGTCTGCATCAGGATTGCACTCTGTGGTGTCAAAAGGAAGACTGCTCCAGTCAACATACCCTGAGGTAAATAAACTTTGTTGAGAGGGTTGCTGTTGCTGTGGAGGTTGTTGAGCAGCTGGAAAGGGAGGGATTGATTGTTGGCTCTGCATCTGTTGAGCAGGCATCTGTACATATTGTACTTGTGGCACATATTGGTGTTGTGGAGCTTGTGCCTGTACAAAATGTGCACTCCCTTGTGTTCCATTATTCCTGTTATAATTGGGGTTAAAATTGTTTCCAGACTGAGATTGGTTAAAGCCAGAGCTTCTACACTCTCTAGCAAAGTGTCCCAACTTTTGACACTTGTGACATCTAAGTTTAGATTTGTCAAAACCAATTTTTGTAGAACTGTTAAGTCCTGGAAACTTCCTTTCTGACCTTTTGTAAAATTTGTTTGTTTTTAAACTTAACATGGCCAGTTGGTGCAAAATATCCATTTCTTCTAGGTCATCACTGCTGAAACTATTTAAGTCATCCATGATAAAACACATGTTATCAGCAGTTTGACCTAAATCATTATTGTCATAACCTGGGAATGATCTTTCAGATGAGATCCCAGCAGTTATGTCAATGTGGTCAAAAGATCCAAAACTATTTGAACAAGTTGGTGAGTCTTGTCCCAATAGTGCTGTACTACCTGGTAGATAGTCATCAGCAGTTTTACCAGAATTTTGTAACTTTTTCTTTTGATCAATTTCTCTCTCAAAAGTAAGTAATCTCCCATGAAGTTTTGTAAGAGTGAGGGAGCTAAAATCTGGTGAAGATCTTAAGACTATTGAGTATGTTTCCCATTTATCAGGTAAAGACCTTAAAAATCTATGAAGCATAGATACAGTTGTATAGGTCTGACCATTTAGTTTTAGCTCAGATATTAATGAGGAAAATCTTTCAAATTGCTGAGTTAAAGTTTCCCCATTAATGTGAGCAAAAGTCTCATATTGTTGAGCCAAGATTTCTCTGGTGTTGGCAATCACCTCTTCAGTTCCTCCAAACTGTTCTTTTAGGCAGTCCCAAAGCTCTTTGGCACTATCACAATGTAATAGGCCAGAGTAGATTTCATTTGGGAGTGCCATTGCCAACATAGAGAAAGCTTTTGCATCAAGCTCAAGTTTTAGGAAATCATCTTCAGTATAGTCTTTTGGTTCTTTTGGAATCTCTTCTTTAGTTTCTGGATTAATGTTTACTGGTTTATGAGGACCATATATCACAGATTTCCAGCAACCTGTGTTGGTCTGTGATAATGTGTGCCCCATTCTTCTTTGCCAGATGTTATATTCATTTCTAACCAGCATAGCAGGTTTAGTGGCAGAACCAGTATTATGAGGATCCATTTTAAAGAGTATTGATTTGTCAAATATCTCTTAAAGTGATGGATGTTGATAAAAGTGAGCTTATAATCCTTTATTGAATATCAATAAGAGCCTGTGTCTGATTCTCAATGTGTTAGATTGATATGTTATCAGATAAACCAGTGCTCTGATACCAATTGTTGGATCAGTATTAAGCTGCTCTTTTAGTTGAACTTGCTAGTTGACACTTAAGTGTTTAGCAAGTTCTTGGTGAGTGTTAGCACAGCGGAATGTTTAAATGTTTATAGCTACACTTTGTCAACAGGAGTTATTACTCCCCCTGGAATCAAGAACTAATAAATGAGAAGTGTTTATTGAGAATCTAAGTATTGAATGAGAATGAAATACTTTGACAGATTCTCAGTAAACACGAAATGGAAATAACAATAATAAGTGTTGAAGGATTTCTTGTATTAAAAATCAATGTCTAAAACAGAAGGATGAATCCTTCTATTTATAGACCTTACAAATACATGAACCTTGCCAAAAAGCAAGTTCAGAAACAAGTTGCAACAAGTTGCAGTCTTGGAACTTGTACATAAAGCAAAAAGAAATACTAAAGTATTATACAAGGGCGGTGGAAAAAATCTTCTTTAAGTACTGATGAATGACAAACTACTGATGAGTAGTTTGTCCTTCAGTAGTTCTTCAGTAGAAGTGTCTGGTTTGAACTTCAGAACTTCTGATGACTTCTTCTTCAGTACTTCTGAATCTCTTCTTCAGCAGTTTGATTCCTTGTCTTCAGCAGTTCCATACTTAGAGTATTTTGACAGAAAGTGAATTAGACTAAGGTTTGCAAAAGTGGTTTCACCAATCCTTTTTGTCCTAACAAAAGAACATTCGACACGTTAGATGAAGCGTCGTTAAGGATACGCAGCAGTTCATTCACACTCTCCAACTGCAAAGCTCATTTGTTACTTGCAATCAGCGGCGAAGGTTCTTGTTATACAGTTAGGAGCTTCAATGATGTTCATAACCACACGCTGATGGATCCACATAACCGTGATCTCAGAAAAGTTTCAAGGAAACTATCATATGCTACCAAACAGTTTATCCACAACATGAGCTTGAATCGGATAGGTCCTGTCAAAGCACACAGGTTTTTAGTGTCGCTCAAGGGTGGGCACCATAATGTCAACGGCACTGTTGTGGACTTTAAGAACTTCAGCAAACAGTTACGAATTTTTATCGGTGATCGTGACTCTACACTTTTCCTGGAACGGCTGCATGATCGCTTCGACAACTTGCCTGATTTCTATTTTGATTTTGTTGTTAAAGAGGGCAAACTACATTCCGTGTTCTGGGCGGATGAGATATCCAAACTTAATTATATGTCTTTTGGCGACGTCCTCTCGCTTGATGCAACTTACCACACCAACAAGTAAGGCTTTTTCCCAACACAATGCGTTTTAACATGATTTGTAGTTTTAAATTATCACACGTATAAGCTGTCGTCTGCCCTTTTTAAGTGTATATACAAAAAATATAAATCGCGACACATGTTTAATGGTGCCGGCGGACAGAATTTTACTTGCACAGGATACATGGTTTTGAAAGTGTTGCATCATTTTTAAGGAAACACCCATATGATGTCTAACACATGTTACTTACACAGCACATTAACACCCATATGATGTCTAACACATGTTACTTACACATCATTTTCCTGTGCCACCCATGTAGGTACAACATGATCTTTGTCCCGTTTACCGGTGTCGACCATCATAAGCAATGTGTTACGTTTGGGGCTGGGTTGATAACAAATGAAACAATTGAATCATATGTTTGGTTGTTACAAGCTTTCTTAAAAGCACATGGCGATCAGCCCGCGTTAGTGTTAAGTGATCAGGACCCGACCATGTTGCAAGCAATACCCCAAGTGTTCACAGAGTCTCGCCACAGACTATGCATGTGGCATATAATGAAGAAACTGCCGTTAAAGGTTTGCAATATGATTATTATTGCGCATATCCACCCCATAGTGAATATTAGTTATAAAGTTAACCAATTATTAATTGCATATCAGGTGTCCGGGGAGCTGCTGAGTAAAACAGATTTCCGGGCTTGCATCCAGCGATTGGTGTGGAACAT
The DNA here is from genome assembly GCA_030844895.1 of Ambrosia x helenae. Lineage (NCBI taxonomy): Eukaryota > Viridiplantae > Streptophyta > Magnoliopsida > Asterales > Asteraceae > Ambrosia > Ambrosia x helenae. The sequence goes on along the minus strand of CM061227.1, from coordinate 11,554,726 downwards.
ATACATTAAACCATCGACCTTTGAGACCCGATGGCAGGAGCTTCTCGATACATTCGAAGTAGGTGATAATCAATGGTTGAAGGACATGTTTGCAATTAAGGAGTTATGGATTCCAGCTTATTTCAGGGAGATTCCAATGTGACGCCTAATGAAAACAACATCAAGAAGCGAGAGTTCTAATGTAGCTTTCAAGGTGAGTTCTACGAGCGCCAACACGCTCGTGCAGTTTATGCTATGTTTTGAATCGAGGGTTGACAGTGAACGTTATCGCCAAAGGGTGGCTGAGTACAAGACTTCGTCTACTGTTTTTGTTGGTACCACGGATTTACCAATCGAGCAACATGCGTTCAGCTTGTATACGCATAACTTGTTCAAGGAGGTCCATAAGGAGATTACAAAGGGTAGGTTTGCTTGCTATATTTCCAACACCACTCCGCGAGAGGCTGTCACTGTTTTTGATGTCACACACTTGGACCGTCGCCGTAATGTTACTAATGTATATCAAGTAACACATTGACTGCCTTCTGTTAGTAATAATTTGTACTATAATTGCAGCTTCCTGTATAATAAGAACTTGTAATATAAGTACACTAACACATGTATTTGTATGCCCATTTTGCTACGCTGAAGTTCAGATCAGTTTGCTGATGCCTTTTTTGTTAACTAATACAGGTCAACTTCGATCCATCGGACCACACGGCTGAATGCTCATGCAGGGGTTTCATCCGTATTGGGTTTTTGTGCGATCATGTTTTCTGTGTCTACATGGTGCGAAAGGTTGACCGTATCCCCGACAAATACGTTGCAAAGAGGTGGATGCGTGATGTGCTTCCTAAGAAAGTTTTCTCAATTTCTAGTCGCTACGGTGTTGACAGCCACCTAGAATCGATCCTAAGGAATGAAATCCTTGAACTAGTGACCGAATGCGTGGATGTTGCAAGGAGCAATGAGAAGTCACTTAATGATTTAGCTGAACAGCTACGAATGATGAAGCTTAACTTGTTAACACAACAACCGCTTTCACCACCTGTGCCGGAGTCAGAAGAAGCTGTTGTCGAAGACATAATTGGTCAACCCATTGACTGTGAAGTGGCTGTTGCCAACATGGATGTGGTCCGAAACAAGGGATGCGGGAAAACTAGGTGCATTAGTGGTCCAGGTGAGAAGGCGTTAAAGAAACCAGCCAAGATCCAGAAGGCCCCCGTTTATGTGCCAAGTGCAAGAAGTATGTGACGGATCATGACTCAAGAAACTGCAAGAAGGTTGCTGCGATGAAGAAGGCAAAGGAAGCACGTAGCTCGGCTGTTGCGCCACCATAGCTTTGACTAAGCAACGCATTTACGCCTAAGCGGTATGTTTATAAATAAGACGCACTTTTTGGACCGTGTTATGGTACTTGATAACATTTCCTGGTTTGGCCTTACAACTAGTTGTTATGTCCGTAACACGGTTACTTTTGCGTTACTACGTAAGTTCTTAGGCGGTGCGCAGACTTATTATCTATGCTTTTTATTTTGTGTTTTTTATGTTTCAATGTATGGTGGCTGTTTTTGAAAGGACATGCTTGCAAACGTTCATGTCGTTATATATATTATATGATGTGCCACTTATGAAGCCTTTTACAAGTTCCGGCTATTTATTTTTTTTTACCATATGCCATCTGCTGCATTACAGTGCCATGGTTGACAGACCACAAACAGGAAAACAATGGTTAACATGTGTTACCATGGGGAGACTAACACATATAACCAAATCACTAACATGTGTAATCCAGCAATAATGTGGGTAAATGATTGCTAACATGTGTAAGTACATGCCACTAACACACACATGGCAAAAAACACAAATGTACAACTCAAAACCCACTTGCTTTATCATGTGCTATTATGTTTTTCACTAACAGACATAAAGACAGGCTATAGGTGGACACGTCGCTAACATGTGTAATCCATCAATAATGTGTGTAACTGATTGATAACATGTGTAAGTCCCATATCACTAACATGTGTAATCCATCAATAATGTGTGTAAATGCTTGCTAACATGTGTAAGTCCCATGTCACTAACACATGTGTGTGGTCAAAAACATGTGTTATGATGGTTTCACTAACACATATAACCACTTGCCATATATGGATTAGTGCCTGAATGCTTAACATGTGTTATTATGGCACGACTAACACATGTCTGGGTCCAGAACTAATATTTCACATAGGCTGCTAACATGTGTAAGTTTTTCATGCCACTAACACATGCCTGGGGTACAGAACACAATTATTATGGTCTTCAGTAACATGTGTAATCCATCAATAACCACATCACTAATGTGTGTAGATGACTGCTAACATGTGTAATCCATTAAACTAACACATGCGTGGTCCAAAACATAATGCTTATCATGTGTCATTACATTTTCTCTAACACATATAACCACATGCTATAATATAAGTATTCCATCAAATAACATGTGTTTTGGACATGTGGGAGTACTTCTTAAACACCATGATATCATACACTAAAGCATACTAAACTATTACACACGGATAGATTTAAAGATACTACATCACGATCTTTTATTAAAGACATGCGATGTTTACCGAAACACAACGGACCACTAATGTGTGTAAACACACACATTTAAAATACACATTCATACTCCCCTATCATGGGGAAAATTTTCCAAACTCCGATTCAAAGCTAAACTCGGACGGTGAAGTAGTCTCCTCACCTTCCCACGGGTTATGGCTAGCCCACCTTGCAAGGGTGTTCGGGGAGTTCGGGCACAAAGCACATCCACAATACTCATGGTTACCGTCTATACCCGGGCACACGAAATCTGTCGGGCACCCCTTAGAAGTGCAAGGGGCGCGGGGCGTGACCGAGGTCACACTCTCGGGCGAGCTTTCAACCAGCTTCATCACCTCATCAGATTTCTGGGTGTGTTTTTTAGCATTACCCGTGTCTTTTTTGTCTTTGTTCGGTTCATCACCGAGTTGTTGAGTAGGGTACTCAACAATGGCCTTTCCAACATCACGCATGGCAACTTCTTGTGGTGAGCTTTCTTTTTCGTCTCCAACTTTCTGACGTTTTGGAGGAGGAGTGGATGATGGAGATGCCATTTTTGTAGTGTGTGTGTGTGTGTTTTTAGACTTGAGAAGGGTGTTTGTATTAATAGGAGAGTGGTACTTCATAATTGGTAGGTTGGTAGGTTAAAACAATTAAAGCACATTAAAAAGTTGATAGATGTCATCTTTTGTAATTTTTTAAATACAAGTTGAAGGAAAGATCAAATAAGATTATTATCTATAGAGAGAGGCTAACGTACAAAGTTCCTTAATGTACAAAGTGTAAGAAGCATTCTCAGCCATTAGATTTAGGCGGTGGCAAGATGGTAATTAACAATCCTAATCATATTTGGGTTAATCTAACCAAGGGTAAATTAGGAAAAAACACGTTTAAATTTCTGTGAAATCATAACAACAGACATAATCGATGCAAAAAATTTCAACGATTGAACCTGATTTTTCATTGTTTTCAACTCGATTAAACGTTCAGAATGATTAAACAATCAAAAACATTCGATTACAAACAAAATCAAAATGTATTTGCAGAAAAAGAAAAAAACAGAGTATGAAAATTCAATTGATAAAATTAGTAGAATCATATTCAAAAATCACCATCAATGCATGTATTATTCACAGAAAACGAACGACGTTGATAATAGAAGAAGAATTAAAGAAAAAAATGGCTTTCAAAAAAGTTTCAGACACGAAGATCAGAAATTGTTAAACAGAAAATCATAAAACGCATTTGGTTTTTTAAACACTATTTAAACTGGTTTTTACAAAAACGCACTTGGTTTTTTTATAAAACACACTTGGTTTTTGTAAAACGCATTTGTTTTTTTGTAAAACGCACTTGTATTTTGTAAAACGCACTTGGTTTTGTAAAAAGCATTTAGTATAAATAAAAACTCACCTTTTCCTCACTTTTCCCCCTATTTTACTCTGTTTTCCTCAAACAAACAAAACAACTATATTCACACACACTTGAGGTAATGTTTTTATGGATTGGTTGTTTTTTTTCTTTTTTTCTTCTTTTTCCTTTGTTTTGTGATTAGCCAGAGACACAGAGATATTGGCTTCTGGGTTGTCTTGATAGAGGAAGTGACTAGATCTGAGCCACGATTGAGGTTGGGTTGAAGGCAAACAACGTGAAGGGTTTTGAAGGCGAACAACGTGAAGGGTTTTGAAGGCGTCGGAGGTTAGAGGAGAGAGGGATCGGTGAGGCTTTGGTCCGGCGGTTGGGTCAGGTGGTGGTGGTGGTGGTAGTGGTGGTTAATGAACGATTAAAAAAATGATATGAAGGATCATTACCTTTTTCCCCTTTTAAATCAAACTGGATTGGGTTAGGATTGGGTTAGTTAGAATTAACTAGAGTTTACACGTGTCAGGCTGTGGTGGCTTCTTACACTTTGTAGGTTAAGGATACTTTGTATCCTATACTTTCTCATTATCTATATTACTTTATAAAGGAGGAGTGATGTATCATTTAGTAATTTGCATTTCCATACAACTTAAGATGCAACATGCACAACATATTAAAGCATGAAATTCAAGGGTATTATGGGGATAGTTGTGACAATTAAGACACTTAAAGGGGCAATGTAGACATTTTACCCACATCATGCTTTACAATATCAAAACACTTTTACAATACTACCCTCCTTCTTCCATCCCTACCCTCACAAACATCCTTTGCCTTATGGTTTTCCTTCTTCATCATCAATGTTACCAATGAATGTTTCATTCAAGAAGATGTTGGAAATTACAAAAATTTAATAATATAATGAATGGAATTTAATTGATTTTAGTGAAATTATTAAGAAGACTCTTGAGTAGAGTTCTTTATTTCACTTTATTAGAGTTAATGGCTCTAATTAAGTTAGTCTCTTCACTCATCCTTAGGTCTTGTATATATAGAAGACTTTGTGCCTCATTTGAAAGACTAGAAAAAAATACAAGAAAAATAAAGAAGAGGATTCATAAAAGAATTCTCGAAGAAGAAGAAAAATTTGACCCATATATTGGTAACTTATAGAGATAAGTTTTTCTATACCTGATTCCACCACATTTTCATTATTATTTGTTCCACAAGTTTTAACAACACGATTAAAAAGCATTTATGTGCTTCTCGTAGTTTCTCTACTTAATGTTGGTTATGTTTCAACAAACCCCTATATTTATGTGTGTGTGTGTATGTTTATACATATAAACCAAAAGTAGTTGCCCTTTAGGAAGTTAAGCTAGAATTTGCATGTAGTGGTTAATTTAATCTTTACTCATATCTTATGTAGCTAGTTTGATTCTTCATATCAACTTTAGTTGATGATCAGATTTACTTATGCCATTTTTTTTAATGTCGCAGGTAGTATAGTCCAAACAGTGCTTCAAGTTCTCCGGTATGCTTTTTTAGTTTGATTTTATTTCATGGGCCTTTATGAATGCCTTGAGTCCATAATCAGGCTTATTATCCAATTTGAGAATTAGCTTTATTAGTTGACAGTTTGACCGTATTTTGTCTGTGATACACTCATTGCAAGAAAAAGTTAATGTGTGTGCTTTGCATGTTGTTTGGCAGGATGATATCGATCCAGATAATATGACATACGAGGTTTGCTATTTAGTGTTCATTGGTTAATGCTAATGTTAAGGTTTTCTTAATAAATTACAGCAAGAACGGATTTAAAATACCCTTGTTGAATTCGTGCAGGAATTACTTGATTTAGGCGAGGCTATTGGGACTGAGAGTCGGGGTCTTTCTGAAGATCTTATTAATTCACTTCCAACTACAAGATACAAGTCGGGCGGCTTCTTTTTGAGGAAAAAATCTGGAGAGAGGTAAGTTTGGGTTAAAAAAAAATTTTATTTATGTTTCTTTTTGTTTCTTTATCTATTATATTTATGAATCATTATAGTTTGATTATTAAAATGAATGAATGTGTGACAAAAGGTGGATGTTGATACACTAAATTTACCAAATTAGTACATCAACAATCATCCTTCCCTTGGAATTTTAAGAAGACATGACCCCACCTGAAATGGACAAAATCATGTCCATTATTTCCTACAGTTACGATTTGCATAAGAACCATTCCTTTACTAAATGTTACTTCTTTTCATTCCTTACTCACGGGAATTCATTACGTAGGTATTCCACACAAGGCACATAACCAAACATAAAACGAAACTTTGAAAAACAAACAAAGTGCTGCAAAACGTGAAACCCGTCGCGCAAGGCTTTTTTTTGTAATACAGGCAAAGGTGTCATACTTCCCTTGCCATCATAACTACTAGTTATCTTACATAAGTTAGTCACAAAACACATTTAGTTATCATCGTACAGACTAATTAAACCTACAACTAGCTTACCAAAATAAACATTGTTTTTGTGTGGGGGGGGGGGATAATAAAAAGTGTATGTCTTAAAGCTACAACCAACAAGCATCAAAATAAACCCCCACCCGCCCATCATCTCCAAGCGCCCACAATGCAAACTAACCCTTCCTCAATGCTTGCTTAGCAACCTTCGCCTTCAATGTATTAACATCGGAGCAGATGATGTGGGCTGCATACTTTTTACGTAGCCTGTTCACCTCCCCTTCTTTTTTCTTCCAATGTGAACTGAAGTCACACTCAAACGGCACATGCATCCCCAAGTATCTCTCCATATGTCGAATCAGAAACACGCCGCAGTCCGTCCCATTCCCTGCTGTCCCCCAATCCACATCAAGGTGTTGTATGGCTGCAGCCTCAACCGCTTTCGCCTTTGGGTGCTCAATTTCAAGCAGGAAGTTTACAAACATGTGTTTCTGCAGTTATTACATGTGTTAGCCCCATAATAAATATCTTTACCATACATACAAACATAATAAAAAGCCTAAACATTCAAGCGAAATTCAAAAAACTTACGTAGTTATATGGCACATCCATGTTCTTGAATTCGATGCTTGCTCGGAACCCACGACGACCTCTCTTCTTATCATTGTCAATCAGAATAATCGCTACATTTCGAAGCTCAAAAATCAACAAGTAGAAATGCCCTCTCTCAAGAACAGGGAACTGGATGATGTCATAATTCCTGAAGTTTGTGCACTTGTGGTAACTTGGGATAGCGGCATTCATGCCGGATGCAAACCTTTGCTGTCTTGCTTGGGGATCACATTCCTAACAACATATATAAGCATAAATACATACATATCTTAGAAGGAAGTTTATCCATAATATGCCACATACAGAAACGATGGACATATTCATTAAACACCTTAGTTATAGCTTATTTCATTGCCGAGACTTGGTCAGTTAAAACTAGCTTGGGTTGTTTTGGTGTGCTTCACGAAAACGTTCCAAAAACCATGTGTATGATTCAATAGTTTCGTCATAAAGAAGGGAGACATCAAAAGTTACACAATTCTTATGGTGATGGACCTTGGTTAAAGTTATGCAACTATGAATGTTCTAACAAATATGAACACATACCAATGAACACTGATATAAGAAATAAGAACAGTTACCAAATTGATCACAAAACCTAGATTTTACAATCACTTTCACGTTGATCGACCTAATTAAAAAAAACAAAATCAAATGCTAAGGATCCATAAATACAACTAGGAAACATGAATTTCATGTTTTGAATGTTCATCAATTTATAACTCCATCACGTTTTATGGATTTGATACGCATAATTATTACAAAAACAACACATCCGAAACCAAACAAAAAACACAAATCGATTTTTATAATCGACTAGGGAAAATTTAGAGAGTCTATAATTACCCGTTTCTTTAATCGAAGACATAGTTGTGTAACTTTTGCTGCACAATTCTTATCAGCTCCAACACACTCTCCAGCCATAACTTCCAATTGTTTTTCGTAATTGACAACACTAATGAAATTCAAAGTTGTGTAAATTTTGTTGCACAATTCTTATCAGCTCCAACACCTTCTTCAGCCAGAACTTCCAATTATTTCTCATAATTAACAACACTAATGAAATTTAAATCCCTATTCGACAACAAAGCTTTAGGAGACACCATGACTACAATTCACCAAACAAAACAAATAAGTTCAAATTAAGAACAACCTTAGGAACTGAAATTATAAAAGCATTAAGAAATCAATGAAGAATTAAAACCCTAAGTAGAAAGAATTATGCGATTGAAATGTTATATTATAAGAACAAAATAAAAAAACCCTGTGCGATTGGAATGTTAGATGATAAGAAGAAGATAGAAAACCCTATCCCTCTGTTCGATGTTTCTGTAATGATTGACGTTTCTGTACTAATCGATTATCATGTTAGATTGGCAGGTTAGATGAGATGATCGACCTTTTTGTTGTAGAAGAAGATGGATCTATTTGTTTGTTAAGAAGAAGGTCGATGTTTGTTGTAGGAGGAGAAAAGAATTGGTAGAATTACCACCTTACCCTTTTTAAATAAAACACAAGGGAAATAGATGAGTGGCTGAGATTTGTTCTCATGGTTCTCACAAAAGATGGGTGTTCTCATTTAAACTCTCCCCTATATATATATATATATATATATATATATCGGATTTTTTTTAAATACGTGCCTTGGGATTTACGGGCCTTGTCTGATTGGCCTCCCCGACCCACCCCAAAAGTTCCCATAAGTTATGATATTAAAAAAATATGTGGGAATCAGCGTGATAAGTCCATCAGATTCCAAAACTCTTAAGGATCTTAAAGGGAGACATGTGTAAAGAGTTGATTTCTCATGTGCATGTTTTGCTATGTGCACATATTTCTCTTCGGGTGCTTGTCTTAATCCCGACAGTAATAAAGGCTACGGTTGTTGTAATTAACCTGGAAAGCAAAACGAGTTCTCATGGGGAACTCGGTAGTTCTTTTAATGACACCATGTCAAACACGAGTTTGTTCACGACCCTTTTAATGCTTAACTAATTTCTTTTAAATATATATTATGTAAGGGAAAGTTAATTTGAGAACACATATATTTCATGCGAACCGCGAAAACGCTATCTAAAACCATTGAAATTCAAATTTTATTTTTACATTTGTCTTTATTATTAACATATAATCTCAAAAACACAATTTACGCGTAAAAATTTAAACGTATACAAAAATAAATTGTTTTTACACATGTATAAATTTGTTGTTTATACATATGTAAGTTGCTTCATTTACACATATGTAAAAAGTTAATTTTAGAGTGTCTTTGCAAGAAAGATGAATTATTTGGAAAGAAAATTCATTTTTTAGTGTTATATTTAATTATAAAGAGTTGCGCTTGCCCGTGCGTTGCGGCGGGATCTTGATTATGAATGTTTTAGTATCACCATATGAGATACGAAAATTCTTAAACTTTATTCAAACCATCTTTCCTTTTTATTTTTATCTTTTTTTGCATTATCCCTAACCTACAACAACACACATAAATCATTTTACTTCAAAAGACAAAGTGTTTTAGGAAATGACCCGAATTTTGGGGTCCTAACTTTGTATGTTATATATTTTTAAGTTTGAAATTGTCTTGGTCACAACATACAAATTACATCTTTTGCATATTTTAAAATATAAATAAAGTTTTGCGGTTATAGACATGATAACAAATAAATTCTCCAAGTAAAACCTAATTCAACAACAAAAATCTTCAATTTCGGCATCTTAGATAGTTTATGAAATATGATTAAATATAATATTTCTTTTCTTTTTGTGACTTTATTTGTTTAGTTGTTTCTTTTGAAATTAGAAGTGTTAATATTTGTATTTTAATAAAACAAATTAAGCACTCATAACACCATGTTTTTTTCCTTCGATATTTGACTATTCTTTTGACTTCGATATTAATAATTGCAGACCAAAAAAGGAATAGAATGAGCGATCTTCTTCGATCAGTAATTGTAATAGGGTATACATAATATGGTATATATGTTTTTATTTGGGATTGTCGGCCAATTCTACCAAATTAAAGTCGCGGTCACATGGTGGAAAATTTGACTTTTCATGATTCCAATTGTGTAATTATCCGATGATTTATGAGTGTAGGAGTTATGTGGTAATTGATGTCCCTTTCCGAAGGATGCTACCGGAATAGATGACAGCTCCATAAAAGATGCAACACATAGGTTAGGATTTTACAATAATATGTGCCTCTTTGTTGGTTTTTTGAACTTGTACGCTATTCAAAGGAACAATAAATTAGAATCCTTACATGAAAGATGAATCTAGAAAACGGTTGCAAACCATTATAAATTGTGTTGGTGAAAATGAGATGTGGAAAGGACACATGTTGGACCAGGTTATTAAAATCAAATGTATTTGGAAATAAGAAAAAACCTTGCAACTCGGAATCGGTGCTTTGTGATATGTATTGTTTCCAATCTGAATATATATATATATATATATATAGGGTAAGAATAATGTGGAAACCCATCATTAGATAGTAAACCTTGGAAACCCACTCTCAACCATTGATGGACTTTGATCTATGGTGTAGATATAAAGTTGATTTTATCTTTAAAAATAATAGTACTTTTAATATAAAAAAGTAAAGCAAGGGTATAATTGGAAAGACAAAAAATGTCATAAGCCATCATATCACAAGTCATGATACATTTTCCAGAAAAGTTATGACACATTCTCTCTCATCTCTCCTCTTTCTTTTCACCTTTATATTATTATTATAATTGGTCATGTCACACCATCTCTCTCCTCTCTCATACTTTTTATTTAAAAAAATATTATTATAATGGGTCATGTCACACCCTCTCTCCTACTTTTTGTTTAAGAAAATGTTATTATAATGGGGCAAGTACAAATAATGTGTTAATGTTGCATACGAGGGTAACATGTGTTAGTTGGTCATAAAGGGCTAACATGTGTTATCTAATCTGATAAAGAAAATATTATTATAATGGGTCATGTCACACCATCTCTCTCCTACTTTTTGTTTAAGAAAATATTATTATAATGGTTCATATCACACCTTCTTTCCTATTTTTTGTTTAAGAAAATATTATTATAATGGGGCAAGTACAAATAATGTGTTAATGTTGCATACGAGGGTAACATGTGTTAGTTAGTCATAAAGGGCTAACATGTGTTATCTAATCTGATAAAGGTAAACCTGTTGCCCCCATATACCCATGAGGAGATCTAACATTTGTTAGTATGAGTGGTGTGGTAACATATGTTAAACCTGTATCATTTGTCAACCTTTTTGTCTTTTTTACCACTCCTGTTTTCACTTCATAAGTTTACAAAAGAAAAAAGTAAACATAGCATACAAACTATTAACACACATTATTAAGACGTGTCCTAATAGGTTAACACATGTTATTTGGTAACACGTGTTATTACAAAGTATCATTACAAACTATTGAACAAGAGATAAACCTACCCAAGACATTAATATGAACTGCATGTAAAGGGTAACATGTGTTAATGTTGCATGAGAGGTTAACATGTGTTATTTGGTAACATTTATTAAACTTATATTTAATGTCAACCCTTTTTTTGTCTTAGTTACCACTATAGTTTTTACTTCATAAGTTTACTGAGAAATAAAATAAATCTAGTAACAAAATAAATCTATAATGGGGCAAGTACAAATAATGTGTTAATGTTGCATACGATGGTAACATGTGTTAGTTGGTCATAAAGGGCTAACATGTGTTATCTAATTTGATAAAGTTAAACTTGTTGCCCCCATATACCCATGAGAAGATCTAACATTTGTTAGTATGAGTGGTGTGGTAACATATGTTAAACCTGTATCATTTGTCACCCTTTTTGTCTTTCTTACCACTCTTGTTTTCACTTCATAAGTTTACAAAAGAAAAAAGTAAACATAGCATACAAACTATTAACACACATTATTAAGACGTGTCATAATAGGTCAACACCTGTTATTTGGTAACACGTGTTATTACAATGTATCATTACAAACTATTGAACAAGAGATAAACCTACCCAAGACATTTATATGAACTACATGTAAAGGGTAACATGTGTTAATGTTGCATGAGAGGTTAACATGTGTTATTTGGTAACATTTATTAAACTTGTATCTAAAGACAGATGTTCTGGCATGAGTACTTGGTCCATCACCCCTTAACCCAAGGGCGTATCTAGGAAATATTTGCCCAACATTACTTGTTATCGATGAGAAGCCTTCGTTTTGTCCCTGAAAAAATATTAAAAAGAATGTGAAAAAAATTCAAATTATTTCCAAAATTTAGAAAACAATTTAAAACAAATGTAAATATGAATTTTGTAAAAACAAAATTAAGGAATTAATTATGTGAAAACGTTATTTACATAGATCCAAACATTTTAGAACCTTTTGAAAATTAAATATGACATAGCATCATCTCTGTCCTCTCTCCTATCTCTTTATTATTTCAAACCCCAAAACCATTATCTCTATTCTCTCTCCTCTTCCATCTTTTTTGTCATATTTCAAACCCCAACATCATCATCTCTCTCCTCTCTCCTCCTTTTTCTTTTCAAGTCATTTCTTAAATTCTTCATCTTCTTGGTTTGTTCTTCATCAACATTCAAGAGACTTTTGAGGAAGATCCTTCTTCATCAACTTGATTTTCTGGTACACAGAAGAATGAGTCCCACATAAAGAAACTTAGAGAAGAAGAGAGCATAAGCTTTGAATTACTAAACGCATTAATAACCATTTAAATACGAATTTTCGTTTTAACATGTATTTTTTTCAATAAGTTAGTTGACAAACTAGCTTATACATACAAAGTAAGTTGACAAACCTTAAGCTAAAAGTTACTTTGAACCATGATAAATATGATCTACAGGAACTAAAGATGCTTCTTCTTGATCTACGTTAACATAAAAACAAAATACATCGTAAGCAAACGAGATGAAAAGTATGTTAAAAGGGACAAAAAATAAACAAGTGAAACAAAAATAAAGAAATAAAACATACTAATTAATTAATGAGCATGAGTTTGGTAGGTCTTGATCCATGACATTAAGTGAGAGTAGTTGTATCAAAAGGAATCAGGAATGAAAAAAAAAATTATGAACTTGAAATGCTTTAATGGAGATTTTAGAAGAAAAAGATGACGATAATGGAGATATGAGAAGAGGATGATAAGGTTTGGTAAAAAAAAGTATAATGTTCTACCTCAAATGTCAAAATCAAATAATGGGTTTTTGATGTGAGTATGGTCAAATGGAGGTACAACCATGAAAGAGATAAAAAAATCTGGACCATAATACCCTTCCCACTTAAAATATTGAATTGTTCAAAGATGAAATGTGGCATATTTTAGGCCACATATTGAGTTTCTAGACTTTTCTCTCTAAGTGGGGTTTATATAGGTAAAGGATATATTGGAAACCCTTGTTATAGTGAAAACTCTGGAAACTCTAACTTCCCGAGCTTTTTTTTATATGAAAATTTTAGGGTATGTAATATACATGATTTTAAGCATTTTGAGCCAAAAAAAATCAAAAAAAGTGTTGAGCACTTTTTTTAAAAAAATAAATAAGTTTTCGAGTAACACATGTTAATTTCGCTTAACATGTGTTACCCGAAAACTTATTTATTTTTTTTAAAAAAAAGGGCTCGGCGCTTTTTTGATTTTTTTTTTTTTTTTTTTTGGCTCAAAATGCTTAAAATCGTGTATATTACATGCCCTAAATTTTTCAGGCCCTAAAACGCTCGGGAAGTCAGAGTTTCCAGAGTTTTCAATATAACAAGGGTTTTCTCTGGATCCCTACCCTATATATATATATATATATATATATATATATATATATATATATATATATATATATACGCGGTGGTAAAACACGAGTCGTATGATGTTGCAAATTGTATGTATAATAATTTGTGAAACGGTGCCAAGTGATTGAGAAGGGTGGTGACTCTTAATGGTGACCCAACTATAACTACTTTGTGAAACGGTGCCAAGTGATGAGAAATGGTGGTGACTCTTAGAGGTGACCCAAGTTGCTAATTGTGTATATATAAATATATATAGGGTAGGGTTCAAATAGGAACCAACCCTTAAGTAGGAACTATAGGATACAATCTGAGCCATCCATCTTCAATGGCATGATTGTAAATAAGTAAAACTTTAATTAATTGTTATTTTAATAAAGGGGTATTAATGTCTTTTGTTCAATATCATTGTTATTAGGTAATTAATAAGAAACTCCTATATATTTGGAAACAGCAAATTAGTGTCATTGGAATGCCGTGTTTATGATATACTCAAACGTAGTTATTGAATATATAATATTAAAATTATATCTCGGTATATATACAACAATGTATATTCGGTAAAATAAAATCAAAACAAGGATGTATATACACCAATGAACTATTGGCTACTGTACTTATATATAAATGAACTATTGTCTACTAATATACACCAGTGTATATCATAGTATACGTATACATAGTTTTCTTTACATGCACAATAAATAAACTAGGTATACATTGGTGTATACAATTTATGTTCAATATTGTTTAAAACAAATTTACATGTTCAAATATTACTATTGTACAGCTGTGTAAATTAAAGTTAATTATTGTGCATGTAAAGGAAACTATGTATACATATACTATGATATACACAGGTGTATATTAGTAGACAAACGTATTTATTGAATATATACTATTAAAATTATAAGTCGGTATATATAGAACATTGTATATTTGCTAAAATACAATCAAAACAAGGATGTAAGTACAACTATGTATATCATAGTATACGTATACATAGTTTTCTTTACATGCACAAATAAAAAAACTATGTATACATTGGTGTATACAACTTATGTTCAATATTGTGTAAAACAAATTTACATGTTCAAATATTACTCTTGTACAGTTGTGTATATTAAAGTAGTTTTATTTAAAGTTTTGACGACTCAACAATAAATAGAGTATACATGCATAGGTGTATAAAATTTATATTCAAATACTGTTTAAAATTATGTACATGTTAAAAAGAAAACCCCAAATTCTGTTTGATTATTTCCATATCAAAAAGGGGAAACAAAAATGTTTAAAACAAAAAATATGTAAATGACGTTAGATCCTATTCTTCGTTCTCGTCATCTGAAGCTTCTTCCAAGTTGTCCTCATCGGTTGTTGTCTTCACCTCTACTTCTTTTCCCTTCTTGAGCGGACAATTTCTAGTGTCGTGTCTCCTAACCATCTTGTCATAGTAATTACAATGTCTTTTTGGTTTCTTGTATTTCTTTTTGACCTTATCAACAGCTCCTATTTTTCTTTTATAAGTACCACACCCTTTGTTCCGTATACCTTTGGGTGCAGAACAAGAAACCACTTCCGGCTGTTTATATGAGATGATTTCTGGAATGACAACTTTCTTCTTGTTGTGATCAGGTTGAATAGGGACTTTTTCAAAAATCTTATCCTTAATAGCTTGCATTTGCATGTCAAACTCTTTTAGCATTTCAGGATAACTCCTTGCACGGTCTACGCACATGTCAAAGTTGTTAGTGATGTGATGCAATACGATACTACTCTCTGGTAGCTTGCATTGAAATGGTAGTTTACAATATTAAAAAAAATACAGTTAGACATGCTACAACTCATATATGGTACACCTGTGTATATTGAGTAACATATTGGCTGTATTATACTGCACAGTTCATTTTTCCAAATGAATATACACCTATGTATATTTACTATCACATTTAGAACGTCACTTACCTACTATAATACACATGTGTATAATAATTAATACAACACATCTTTTGATCACTGTACAACCCAATAACTACATATAATACACCAGTGTATATTATACAACACACTACATCGTTGTGCAATACTGTACATAATATGAATTACAAAATACAAACAAACTGTTCTCACGTCAAAAATATAAACAAACTGTTCAAACTCATCCAAATACAAATCTCAAAAAATGTATGAAAAACGAAATATAGTTAAAAAAAATAAAAAGAATACATAAATACCTTGATTTTCAACACTTTTTAGAAACAAAGGTTGTGATGGTGTTTCATCATCTTCTATCGAATGAGATTGTGATTCAATGTTTTCATGTATAGAATTATTATCCATAACTTGGGATTATGAATCGTAAATCGATTTTAGTTTGTGTATCGCAAGTTTTTTCAATCGCTTGGATTAAAATCCTCTGAATGCTATGAACGATGTTTTTATGATTAATGAATTAGAGATAATAATGGTTGACAGATTTAAGGAAACCCAATCTCTAATGGCAAGGAAATTGCAGGAATAAAAAAAAAACTGCCATATATAAAAAGTCTTAATTAAATAGAAAGAAAATATTTAATTGTCTAATTACACAAATAACCCCTAGATCAAAATAAAAAATGGATGGCTCAGATTGGTTCCTACGGTTCCTAACTAGGTTATTGGTTCCTATTTGATCGTATTCCTATATATATATAATATATATATATATATATATATATATATAAGGATAATATGGAAACCGACTCTTATAGTGAAAACTCTGGAAACTCTGACTTCCCAATTTTTTTTTTATTTTTTTATTTGAAAAAATTAGGGCATGTAATATACATGATTTTAAGCATTTTGGGCCAAAAAAAATCAAAAAAGCGCCGAGCAGTTTTTTTAAAAAAAAAATAAATAAAATTTCGACTAATACATGTTAAGCCAAACTAACACGTGTTACCAATATTTTACCCGAAGACGGTTTTTATTTTTTAAACAAAACGGCTCGGCGCTTTTTCGATTTTTTTTGCCCAAAATGCTGAAAATCATGTATGTTACATACCCTAAAATTTTCATAAAAAAAAGTCGGGAAGTTAGAGTTTGATAGAGTTTATAAGGTTTTCACTATAACAAGTGTTTTCAATATAACCTTATATATATAATTAGGTTTTTATCACTACTAGAAAAAACCCTTTCTTGACGCGCATTGCGCGTCATTAAAGGGTGTTTATGACACACAAAAAAGTGTCAAGGAAGAACATGTCATTAAATTTTTATGACATGCAAGCGCGTGTCATCTTTTAATGACAACGCCTTAATGACACTCTTTTATGACACGTTTTTTGATACATTTATGACACGCTTTCATGACACTCTTTAATGACATACATTCTTGACACTCATTTATGACACTCATTTTGCGTGTCATGGTTTTTTTACCTAAAAAGATTTTCTGCAAAATGACTAATATCCGTGGATATAATTTATATTTATAATTACAAAATCAATACATTTTATAATAAAACTGCATCATGTGGTGGCGTGGATAGCCAAAAGACAAAAGGGTACATCCACTGATCGAGTTTGTCCCGATTGCTAAGTGTTTTGTGCCTTCCAAGGCTTGATACCAAACCACATTGAGTCGGGGGTCTCACTGGAAGCAGCCTCTCTATTCTTAGGGGTAGAGGTAAGGCTGTCTACATCTTACCCTCCTCAGACCCTACCTTAGCTTTGCTATAGGTTGGATTAACTGAGTATGATGATGATATTATATACCACCAAAAAACCCATTACAATCATTTGTCGAATCCTACCACAAGTATTAACGGTTACAAAAATATTGTGTCAATACATTACATTAGTCGATCTAGACCTAAACATACGGATCACTTGAAAATGAAGGTCGCGGCATAACCTGGCCATTCTTCATAAATAAAATCAATATCCGCATCCGTGAAAACATCCACTCCTCCCCGGCTCCCCAACCTGAGACACAATTAAATTAATAAGATGAAAGGTTAAGGTTCGCGATGGTTTTAGTTTCAAGAAAACAAGAGTGACTAGAATTTGACTCGATCAACTTACATTGTCCAATATTCAAAGTCCGTCCGTAACGATCTCTTTCATGAATTTCATTACATAATAACCACATTCTGTGATCTGTGGCTGATACGGACACTGCACATTAAAAGAGTTCGTATAAACAGTCACAACTCTCTAATTAATGTATAAACGGTCTCTGAAGTTGAAGCTAGTACTCTCGGAGTTGCATTGTGTGATAAGACTACATTAACTGTAACATCCGGCAAAAATCGATATGTTTTCGTTCGTAATTAGTATATGTAATTAACGGTTTAAGTGCATGTTTAAATTAATTGGATTAATTTAACTGATGCCTTAGAGAATAGCAAATTCCCCATAAGATGCATAGGAATGCACATGTTTAATGTTGAAGCACGGCGAAATCGCGTGCGAATAAACTTGTCCGGAACGGACGTTGGTGATTACCCGGTAAAAATGAAATAAACGAAAAGGATCCTGGACACCCAGGATATAAAATAAAGGGTATTTTCACAAGATATAATGTGTTTTGGAACTCCAAAACCATAAGTGAAAACTTTACATAAAAATCTCCCGGTAACGAATAAAGTGCGCGTACCGCACCCGGTACACGTATAACTTATAATTTCACCAACGAAAGCCTAACTAACCAACTAACACTTAAACTAGGCTATGTTTTGTGTGGTAGACCCCATATAACCATCCCCAAACCGTCCCAACCATTTAATATGTTTAAATCTCCTTTTGTACAAAATATATCTTTAAAATCTAAGAAGAATCATGAGGATATGGGTGAGATTTTACACAAGATTATGAGGTACTTGGAAGATCTATAGAAATCCTCTAAGATCTTATATAAATCGGCCAAAACACCCTCTACAATATCTAGCAAGATTGACTTAGTACCATTTTCTATAAATTAAAGGATTTTGAATCAAGCTAGATATGGTTCAATCTTGGCAAAGATTATATATGATTCATGTCCTCCCAAGATCACAAAATCTTCCATTTTCCCTTTACAAAACTCACGGCCAAACACACTAAAACAATCCACACAAGATTCAACTAGTACAAGTAAATCCATGTTTCAAGGGATTTTAAATCCAAACAAGATCATGTGTATCCTTGGAAGATCATGGAAGAGCTTATAAGAGATCCTAGGAGATTATACTTGTGAAAAAAAAAAAAAAAAAAAACAAAACTATTCTTCTCCTTGTTGTTGGCCGTAGATAAACAAGAACACACACGCATTTTTTTTTTCAAGTTTAAACATTCCAAAAATCACTCATAAACATCCATCTTTCAAACCCCCATTGTGTGTTTCAAGCTTGGAGCTTAACCACTTAGGAAGAACACACTAAACCCCATCAAAATCAAGCATTGAAAGCTTCCCTAGCCTTGTGCTAGTTGTAAGTATTCTTGTTCTTGTTTTGTCTTTAAAAAGTTTTTGTTTATTAGCTTGAAGCAAGTTGTACAAGGGGTGAACTTGAATAAGCTTTTCATAATAAAACATATGATTTTTAAAGACTAAAATGGTGTTAAGCTAGTGTGAAATGATCGAAATTTGAGTGATGGATGTTAAGTATTCTTGTAGTTTTTACTAAGTTCATGAATACTTGAAGAAAATGGTGATTTGAGTATAACTTGTTAATGGAACTTGGATGAACCTAAAAATGATTCTAATCATCTTAACTTAAAGATATAAGACTTGTTAAAAAGTTATTTTTGTTAGAAAACAAGTATTGTAAAAATTACATTATCAAAGTCTACTAACTTGAAATATGTAATTTGGACATGTTGGACAAAATACACAAATTATACTTATTAGTAGCCTTATTAAGAGTATATGAGACTATTAAAAGTGTTGAAATGTGAAAATAATCTAACATTGCAAAAATGATCCATTAAAGTCTACTAGTTTAGTAGGAAAATGCTAATCTTGAAAGATAGAATAGAAAAGTGCAACTTTTATAAGTTAAAGGACTATAATTGTAACTTTAAAAGTTGAGGGACTAAAATGGATATTTTTAAAAACTTGAGTCTAAAAATACAACTATGGAAAGTTTGGTGTCAAAAGTATAAATAATAATTTTCCAAGGTAGATTTGTAAATACTAGTAAACATACACATGTATTTTGTATGAAAGTGTATTTTTATAAAATAGAGTTTTATAAAAATATAGACTTATCTAACATATGGATATATATAAAAACAAAGGTTTTTATAAAAATGTTAGATAAAATAAAAGCTTGGTGGAAACTTATATAAAAATGAACACTTTTATATAAATGGGAATATAAAAGTGTTGGAGCATTTTTATACATAAGTTACCAAGTCTTGTGTTAAAAATACAAAGGTATTTATAAAACTTCCAAGTAATATGTGTAGAAAATTAAAGAGGTGAATAACTTTCCTAGAATACACATATTGGGGAAACTTGGGAAAAATTAACTATATATATATAAGTTAAGTAATCGGACTTGGACGTGTTAACGAACTAAGACGTAAAAACGGACGGACGAGAAAAGTATCATTATGTCAGGATAAGTATAAATATATTTTAAGGATTTAAAATATATGATTTGGGTGAAAAATACATAACACTTTCTTAAGTGTTGGAAAATATTCGTGGAAGAAAAAAGTAACGTAAATAATCTAACGATTAAACGTTAAACAAGTGTATAGACTTAACAAGGAATATATATATATATTCGACTCGACGAAATCTTAGTATATTTATTTAAGGGGAAATGGAATTTAATAATCCCAACTTTGGGGGGTTGGAAGGCAACAGTCCCAACTTGAAACTTGTATCATAGCAGTCCCAACTTGTCAACCATTTTATTTGGTTGGTCCCAAACTAACTGAGGTTAACTTTTTCTGTTAAATGCCACGTGACATCACACGTGGCAGTCATACGTGGCAAAATCTGTCCAGTTGGCAAAAAACGTGGGTCCCACTTGTTTTTTCAATTAAAAAAATCTATTAATTATTTAAAAAAATCTTTAAATAATAATAAAAAAGAATTTATATATATATATATACACACACACACACACCCCTACATCTTCATCATCTTCACCACAACAACAACCACCTGCCACCACCGTCCACCACCACCATCTCCGACGACACCCACCACCACCACCACAAACACCTCAAAACCACTACCTATCAACACCATCACAACAATCAACATCCTAACCACCACCACAAACACCTCAAAACCATCTCCGATAACATCAGACGCCACCACCATAACCTAACCACCATTCTCCCACCTCCATTCTGTAACCCATCACAACAATCAACATCCTAACATTACCACTACCTATCAACACCATCTACCATAACCATGAATCCATCACCAAAATAACAAGGATTAATAATCTTACCACACTAATCGGACTCCTAATCTGAACCCTAACAGGCCGCCGCCGCCGTCGCATCTTCTTCCTCTCTCTCTCTGCTTCTCTCTCTACCTGGTTTTCTCTCTCTCTCTCTCTCTAAAGATCTAGTTTCTCTTTCTCTCTCTAACTTCCCTTCAGCTTTCTCTCTCTATAATAGGGTTGGGTAAAGAGTACAAGATGGGTGGTGTTGGTGTTGTTTGGCCGTCGTTCCGCCGCATCTCCGCCTCCCTCCGGCCCCTTTCTCTTTCCCGGTTCTCTCTCTAAAAGATCAGTGTATGTGTGTATGTTATTAGATTAGAGAGGAGTGAGTTTGAACGGTGGTGGTCGGTAGGTAGTTGGTTGTGGTGGCAGGTGGTTGGTGGTGATGGTTGTGGTGGTGGTGGGTGGTACAAAGACAGAGAGAGAAGAGAGAGATGAAGACATGATGATGATGAAGATGTAATATTATATATATATATATATATATATATATAATTCTTTATTATTATTATTAAATTTGTGGGTCCCACTTTTTTTTAAAGAAAAATAATTATATTTGATTAAAACATGTGGGCCCCACCTCGTTTTTTGACAGATACACCATTCTTGCCACGTAGGACTGCCACGTGGGATGCCTACGTGGCACTTAACTGGAAAAGTTAACCTCAGTTAGTTTGGGACCAACCAAATAAAATGGTTGACAAGTTGGGACTGCTGTAATACAAGTTTCAAGTTGGGACTACTGGCTTCCAACCCTCCAAAGTTGGGATTATTAGATTCCATTTCCCCTTTATTTAATGGGAAAGTAACTATACGGGAGGTAAGTCGAGTCGAGTGAAGAAAACAATATATATATATATATATATATGCAAGTATACCGAATCGACGAGATCCTAGTATATTTACTTAATGGGAAAGTAAATATACGGTATGGTGAGTCGAGTCGAGCGTAGAAGACATATTATCGAACGACAAGACCTTAGTATATTTATTTGAATGGGAAAATAAATATACGGTAAAGTGAGTCGTGTCGAGTGGTAAAGATATTATATCGAACGACGAGATCTTAAGTATAATTATTTAATGGGAAAATAATTATACGTTAAGTGAAGTTGAGTCGAGAATATTATTATACAAGTTAATTAATATTCATGAAAGTATAAATGTAACTTGTAACAAGGGTAATCCATCACCAACGGACCTAGGACATATGTTTAATTAAACGGGGAATTATATGTAAATGGTGGTGTTGGGAGTTGGGTGTACAACTTGCCGGAAAAGCACACGCTATAGACTTAGTGACTTACACGCACTAGGACGTTCGTAGGTGCTTGACCACGGACTTGCTATTCTCTGCTATTTGAGTGTACGCTGTACATCAGGTGAGTTTCACGGCCCCATTTTACTGTTTTAACTGGGGGAAAGATATGTTTGTCAAAAGTTGTCACATGTTGAAATGTTTTCAAAGGTTAAAATGTGATGAGTGGCATGATGAGTACTTGAGTTTTTGTTCGCCACTCGGGGTTGAGTCCTCGCTACTGTAACCATTAATTCAGGTAAATGAAACCGAAGGAATATTTGGATAGTACTATTGGTGTCTGACAAGGCCCACCCCTAATCGATAGCGTCGATTATGCATCGGCGTATGCCAGTGGTGCACGTATTCTGAACTTAAGTCGTTGGGTTCTGAGAAACGACTTGGAGCGGGGCATATTTATTAGTCTTGGTTTGGTTATGGGACTTAGGGGATTGCTCATCATCATAGTTTGTAGGAGCTAGCTACTCCTTACAAAGGCCACAAGTTGTGCAGGTTTTGCACATGTTGTAAAAACGAGATATTGATCGACAAGATCGTAGTATAATTATTTAATGGGAAAATAATTATACGGTAAAGTGAGTCGGGTCGATGGTTGTGAAAATGTTGTTGTTATGAAACTAAAACCTGTGAACTCACCAATATTTTATATATTGACGTCTTTTTAAACATATCTTTCAGGTAACTAAGTGCTGAATAGATATGGGGCTAGTGCGGTGGAATTTGGGATGTCGGATACTGGTCGGGGTCTCATCTATTGTTACCAATGGGTTGGAACATAAATGGAAATACCCCCACATTGAAACTTAATGTTCATTGTTTTATGTAATGCTTTGTGCAACATTGTAACGAGATACTCACTTTCGACATCCAAATAAATTGATCTTTTCTAATTAAATATAGTTTGTGTTAATCTTGACTTTGATATGCTTTCGAGCGTTGCGCCACGTGTTTCCGCCATTGGCGTGGTGTGACATTAACCAACTACTTGTATCAACAACAATTCATGCTCAAAACTACATTTTCTATTTTCTATTTTGTATTTTGCCTTTCATTTCTTTAGTTTATGTGCACATATTTCGCTTAGAGCCATAGACCTATGTCCAATAAACATAATTTCAAGCTTTGTTTTGGATCTGTATAATAGCAAGTTTGTGAAAATGTGGACACATCCTATTTACCAAAGAAACTACTTAATGCTAAAACTATAAAAGAAAAATACCAAAAACTAATGGAATACAAACCTGCTGGCAGATAAGGCAGCAGCCACTCCACCATGCTCATCACATATACCGAACAGTCCAAACTGCAAAATGAAACGATGTATATCACTAGCTTTTCCAATAACAAGCATAAGCTTGAAGTAATAAATTGAAGAATTAGGGTACCTGATCCGCCCCAGACAGAGGCCAACGGTAATAGCATACATCTTCCATTGGTAGTTTCTTCCCACCTATACGCACGCACATTGGATCTAATCCAAATGGAAGCTTATTAATTTTAACCTGCAAAACGACTCACTCCTCCCCCAACCTGAGAAAACAATAAAATTAATACATTAGTCGAGGCCCGGTAATTATGTTACAAAAATCATAGCGCATTGCCACGTTTATTTTGCCTAAACAAGCATTAAAGAAACCTAAAAGATGCTTAAAACCTCTAAAAATTGTATTTTATAATATGTGCCCACTTTTAAAAAAACCCTCGCCTTTTAAGCACCTAGGCTCCTGCGCATGTTTTTAATGCATAGAACCTCATAAATATTTTTTTATGAAAGAGATTTTTATAGAAATTATATACTATTGTATTCATATAAGTTGAAACTTTTGGACTAAATAATTTACGCCAAAGTGCCAGAACAATCTGACCCATTTCAAAACTTTACCTATTCTGACCCGTTATCCAATCCAACCATTTTGGCAAGCAGGTAAAATACATGATAAAGAGCATAAACCAAGTCAAGTGTTTTTTTTTTCTTTCTTTTTTTGGTGTTTTGCACTCCAAAAGAACTACCAGTAATAAAAGTTTGGTGATTCATATATTATTAACTCATGATAGTATGTATTCAAGTACAATTCGTTATTTATCTTTGGCCCCTTTAAAATATGCTACTGTGTATGGATGCTCTGATGCAACTATAGTGATTGGTGTTGTTGGAAAGGTACTCCAGTCTCACTCATGTTTCAAATCCATATTTTTCCATGAATGGTACTGTAATGATATTTCTTATGCAGTATGCATACAAGGTTGACAATTTCTTAAAGATGCTTCTTCATATATGATGAAGTAAATCACTTAACAAAATGGAAGGTTTGCATTCATGGTTTATAGTTGATTAGCTACTCATGCAATATCATTAAGCGAAAACAGAAATCAAGGCTACTCAAATCATATGCTAAGACACCACATGTAGTTTACAAAATTAAAAGAAAGCATTTTGACTAGAGGTGCCAAAGAACAACATTAATCTAAAGTACCTTCATCAAACGTAGACTCATGTCACAAGACCGAGCTTGAAATCTAACACATGTTGTTACAAAATTCCAACATTGAAACTTAGCATCAACAACACTTTGCTTCTCCCGCTTAGCCTGCAGTTCATGATTAAATGAAGTAAAATCGACCCAATTACCATCAGGTGTATAATAACTTTTTGACAAAACTAAAAATATATAACCTTTTTGATCTGCATAGAAGCCTCTCAACATCTAAAGTCCACAACTTGTGACCCAATGATCTGAACTGGTCCATAATTCTTTTTTATCATTTTCTGGAACAGGTTATATAACCTTTGCTATCTGCATAGAAGTTTCTCAACGTCTATAAGATACAACACCATCAGACTACTTTTGGATACGAAAGTAATAACCTAAGATGTGTTTCTCCAAAGATTTGGAGGATTTGAGAAAGCTTTAGCCCCTACAAATAAAATTGAACAAATTAAAAAACAAATACATAAGTTTCCCAACCATATCTCAATATTTCCATCAACAAAAATGTATGTCACGCCTTGATCCATAATCGCAATTAACATGAACCTCAAGGCAAAAATAAAAATAAAACTATAATGTAAGGGCTGAGCAACAGTTATTCACAATTTAAGCAAGTAACCACCAAGAACACATAAGCACATATGAATCAATGGTACCTAAATTCTAGTAACTAGATAACCATAAATTGTCTAAAAGCTTAGTATGCCTATATCAAGACACATTTGAAGAACACATAAATACATAATGTACGCATAACCCGGCTAAAAGCAAGATTTCATAAACCAACTCACTGGTTTCAAATGAAGCACGACAACTATAAAGTTAGTAATGCAAATTACTAATACACTTCACTAATTACATTTTACCTTAGTACAAATGTAAGAAAAAAAATAAAAAAGAATAAAAAATCAAAAACTAATTGATGCAAAGTTATACTAAGGGCCGAACATATAAATTCACATATATAGGTATGCAGTTATGCAAACTATAATGCTGCAAATCGACACTACTTTGTGCCATCGAAGACTGAGACGGATTAGTTGACGGCATGTGGCGGTAGATGGCCATCTCTCACAACTCCATTTCTCTCTACCAAGAACCGAGTAGTTAACTCTTTAACCATGACAGAAGCAACCACCAAAGCATCAATAATAGGAAGAACCATTGCTTTGTCTGCCAAAACAATCTGCTTCTCCGTATACGTTCCCATTGCACTCCTAGAGTGATAAAGATAAAGTGATAAACAACATCCCTAATTTTAAAATCACAGACTCTTGGCCCAATAGCAGTCACCGCACCCACTGCCTCCATCCCTTCAAATCAAACTTTTAACAGATGTAACAACTTCATATTTATATTTAAAGATGTTCTAGTTGATACTAATAATGTATATAATAATAAAAATGAAGAAGTAAACCTGGTGTATAAGGAATATGAGGGATATTATAAACCCCTGTACGGAAGTATATATCAATGAAATTAACATCGATGGTCTTGTTCTTCACTCTTATTTCTCCTTCTTTTGGGTCACCAATTTCAACGTATTCCCATTTCAGTACCTGTTATTGATCAATTGAATTGATAAACTGAAATACAAATATCATTTGATATCATTTGAAAGTCAGAAGAAACATATGATGGGATGAAACCTCAGGGCCGCCAAGTTTATAAACCCTAATAGCTTTTACCATTCTTCAAATATGTTGCTGAAAGATTGGATCGGTTCTTTCTGTTTAGATGGAGAAGTGGCTGGGTAGGCAAGGTTTTTAAATGAAGAGGAAAGGGTGATAATGATGTTTAATTGTTTATATAACTAGGGTTTGGGTAGGTGGGTTAGGACACTAAAAGATGACATGCATATTTTAGTGGTGTCATGTTTTTATTTGTATGACACTAAAACAATGACACACTTAAATATGTGTCATTAATTTATCAAATTTTATAAAGCATGACATTTTTTTCATGACACACGCTTTTAATTGTCATAAGTTAGGTGTGTGTCATTGTTTGTGTGTCAAGATAGGCATATTTTCTAGTAGTGCATTGAAAACAGTTGATGTTGATTGGTTTTGTTAATTGTTCTCACGATATTTAGTGTTCTCAATATAACCCTCCCCATATTATGTATATCTTAATTACAAAAGTTGGTGGCTTTTACGCCACCGACATCCCGCTGTTTCTGTGTAATTTTCTATCGAAGTTTCATTTATTATTGAAGAATAAAACATCCCAACCTAAAAAAAAACCCCTACTTTGAAGTCTCATAAATTTACCATAACATCTTTGTCATCAACCAAAACACCCTTCGCATAGTTTGAGATTGCATACTTTCACCGCTAATAAACGTGAAATGCCAAGTCTTCGGCCGAATTGTTTGGTTTTAGAAAAGTGGAGTTTAGGGGCCATGAGAGGATGAAGATATGAAATCAAAGTAACTTTGGGTTGGAACCACATTAATTAATTAGTAGCCGAAATAAAGTCATTTATTATGTTTTTTTTTACCGGCATTTATTATGTCCATGAGTATTTAGTTTATCGAATTCCAAAAAAAAAAAAAAATTAATTTATTGAATTCCATTATTATTATTATTTTTATACTTTAGTTGTCGGCCATGTTACTAGGGTTTCGTCAGGGAAATACATCTGTAATTATGTACTAAAGCTAATATGTATCATCTATATAAATATATCATTCATGGGCACTCTGTTGAACAAAGAACCCTAAAAAATGTACGATTTTGACGCAAGATATCTTCTTCTCGTAGCCTTGAACCTGCTCAAGTTAGCCACAAACAAACCATGGGAATGGGATCCATTCGACACATTCAGTAACCTCACGTGGATCAAGTTTATGTTACTTACCATTTCCTTCTTATTTTTCGCCTCAACTTCAATTAGTATAGAAAATAAACAGCTATTTCTACAATTCAAAGACATATCCATAATTTTTTCCGTTTCTTTTGTGGCCTTAATTGTCCTTCCACATGACCTTTTTTGGTATGTTTATCCACTGATACCCTTTGTTTCGTATTGTTCTCAACCGCTACGAAGATTGACGAACAAGATCGTGGATTGGGTGCAAGATGTTCTTGCAACATTCCCAGATTTGAGGATTCACATCACAGCTGAGCATCACGTTGGTGTTAAACCTGCTGAAGATGAAGTTGCTCAAGTGTAACTTTGTTTCTATTCACCTTTTAATTATTAGGATTCGCCCTCTCCAAATACTCTGGAAACATACGTATCAATTTAATATGTAAATTCTGAAGAATAATGTTATTACTTGTTAAACATGTATATCAAATTCGTATGTAAATTAATATAATGTCGTTATGTGTTATGTTATAAGGATATGCATGGTTCCCGCCCAGGCTTGGTCTCAGGTTCAAGTCCCCTCACTCGCACTAAGGGGTGAGAAATTCAACACTCTATTCGAACTGGAGTTGAGGGGTTGTGTGTCGTTTGGATTCTCCGCTCAAACACACCTTAAAAAAAATGTTATAAAGATATAATATTGAGTCACTGCATTGGAAATGAATTTTTATTTATTATCAAACAAAATGAGTCACTGCATTTATTTCTTTCACGTTAAACTATACCAACTCCTAAAATCTAGGTTACTTGTCTTCATAGATAATTGAACTCTCGCCATTTAGAAAAATAACACCAATGCATCGAGTTAATTAGATCTTGTATAACCCTTATGCTATCTAAAACAGTGTGGAACCTTGATTAAAAAGGCTCCCATTCATCCCAAACATTACCGTAGTGACCCGAAGACATCGCGGTAGCTTGGTTTTGGTCGAATTTTTTGTGCACCCGTGTTTTTTATTTTGTTTCGTATAATAAAGAAAGAAGACAAGGCAGAAGAATATATCTGGACCTCTACGGGCCGTAGAGGCCTATACGGGGCCGTAGAGGGTTTAATGCTCCCAACAACCAGCTTTTCTATGGGCCGTATAGGCCTCTACGGCCCGTAGAGGGTTTACTTTTTCAGACTGACACACTAAATGTCAGACTGTTCATTCAATGACCTCGTACCTCGTATGGCCTACGGGCCGTAGAGACCTCTACGGCTCGTGTAGGGTTTAAATGCACTCCACCAAACCACCTCTACGGGCCGTAGAGGGCTTTACGGGCCGTAGAGGGGTTCGCATTTATTACACTGACACCCTCTACGGCCCGTAGAGCCCTCTACGGCCCGTAGAGGGCTGTGCAAACTTACTTTTTGTTATTGTGTAAATAACATGCCTCATTAAAAAACATCATTAATATGAGTATACTGTTGCTCTATTATTTTTTTATAAAAAAACAATGTTTTTTAAGAAAAGATACAAAAAGGTTTCTTTATAATTGTGTTAGTTAGATAACTGTAATGTACATTAAGAAAAAAAAATGTATGATGCTATCTAAAAAAAAAAGTGAGAACAGATCCAACATATGTGGTAGAGACACATACTTCTTGCGGATCTGAAATGCTAAATCTGGCCAAGTAGTAAGTAGTTTAGCATTATTAATGTATATAAGTAACATATAATGCTCAAGAAAAAAAACTTAATGTATGTTTTTGGGTATTTTAGTCATTTAGTCATTTTCTAAAAAATAGTAATTTCATAAAGATTTTAATTCTAAAACTTTTATATGTTTTATTATTTAAAAAAAATAAATCCATAAATCAAGTATATTTTTTTTATCTTTAATATGAGTATAATATTGTTATTTTTATTAAAATTGTAAGGTGCTATTATGAAAATGCATTGTGCTTGTTTTTAAATTTATATATATGTTTTTGTTTATATAATTTTTAAGTATTATTGTTTCCTTTTATGCTTATATTAAGACTTTATTTGGAGTCTGAAGATGAACTTATTACATGATAAGAATATGTTGTTATTGATCTACTAAGTATAAAACATTATATTAGAGATTTCCACATGTATAATGAAAAATAAAAAAAATAACATTGTTAATACTTTTATGTTGTCATTTACCTTTAACTACTAGATTTTCAGATTTCTATTAAAATTAAAATTGGTTTGTATAAGATCCAGAAGCTCAATGCATCACTTTTATAAAGTCATTTTGTGAGTGAATTTAAATGATTTATAAGTTTAAAGTCCTTTGAAGTCCTATATACTCACATCTCGATCTTGCATAATGGTTAGCTAAATGATTTGTCACCTTCATTCACAATAATGGTTAGCTAACCTGCACACAAATTTGTTTCAAAGTAAAAGGTATTAACAAAGATTAAGCTCACATTTGTTACATATACTGATCTAGTCTTAATTGTAGTATAGAATAAATTGTCCATTATTGTTGTAACATTTCATTTATATTAGCCATGATCTTGGCCATTCTATTTCTTATATATTCATGTAACTAGGTTATCCATCGGGAGTATCCTGAAATAGACTAATCCAATATGATGTGGCAAAATATGTGTACTATAAAAGTAATATGCTGTGTTTTCAGAAAAAAATTATAAAAAATTTGGTATCAAATGATATGTCATTATGATGATGATGATAGGAGATTCTAATGTGTAAAGTGAGTATTTGTTAAATAATAACATACATGTTCAATCTTTATTATAGATACACAATCAATTATCTTTTCATGTTTCCCGACTGTTTTCTTCACTCATACATAATTTAAGTATCTTTTTCAATAATCATCACATAAAAAGTCGTTTTCTTTTTCCTTTTTTTTTTTGTATAGCACTATGGTACAAAAAAGTTATATAAAAAACGTTATTAGTGTTTGAAAAACATGGAGAAAAGTGCATGTGCCATGAGAGAGAAATAATTTTTTTGTTTATTTTAAATTACTAATGACATGGCATGCATATGGCACACTTAAGGGGGAGATTGCCCTCTTTGAATGCTATGTGGGATTTTAGGCTTTGGTTTATTATAATAGATAGATGAAAATATATCAACATAACAATTCAAAATCAATTACCTCTCTCTCACATTGTCGCATGTGGTATCAAGAACACACTAAACTCCTCTGAGTCTCTCTCTTCGATCTTGCCTTTTTTTCAACTAGAAAACCCCCAATGGCATCTACTCTCTTGTTCATGTTACCGCAGCCACTCACTTCCCAATCAAACTCACCCACAAAACTTTCCCTCATGGAGAAAACAAGTTCAATCCGCTCTCATCGGCTTGGAGCTTGACCATCACATTGTCGGAAACCATCAACCACCCTCCAAATCCATTACCGAATGAGCCACAACCAAACCAAATCCAGACTTCCTCAAATGGTTTCGCCAGGATCAAATGATAATATACGCGATACTCGGTAGTTGCTCAGACTAAATCAAACCCATTGCCTCCTATGCCGACACCGCTCGACAAGCGTGGGATCTCCTTAACTCGAGCTATGCGAGTAGCTCGCGTTCCCGCATCATTATCCTGTAGTCCCGCCTTGCTAAAAACCCACGGGGCTCTCGCTCTATCACCGAGTATCTTAATGACATGAAATCCATCTTTGATGAACTTGCCATCACCCAAAACCCCATTCCCGAATAAGATCTTGTGGTTCACGTTATGAATCAATTAGGTGATGACTATTCTACCCTATTCGTTGCCTTTAAAACGCGTGACACCACCATTGCTTTCGCCGATCTCTTTTACAAATTACTTGACCATGAGCGTACACTCAAAGAATCTGCACCCGAACCTACCATCACCACTGTTAACTACACCCAACGCCACTCCACAAACAGCTCATACAACCGATCCAGCAATGATACTAGGGCCAACCGTTTTTCAACCAAACCTACAACATCCCAGAACCGAAATACCTCATGGTCACAAAACAGCCCATCACCAAGTCCCACAAACCGTACCACTAGAAATAATTCTTTTTTTGACTATTTCAATATTCCAGGACATGAAACAAAAGAGTGTCGCAAGCTTGGACGTTTTCTACGTGAACATCAAGCCTCCACTAATGGATCAATAACCACCAATCTTGTGGTGAATCACACCTCTCCTCATGTCGCACCTTCCAACCCATCATGGATGTGGGACAACGGTGCTTCGGATCACCCGACCATAAATCATAACTCGGTGCATGTTCTTTCCGTATATGGAGGCCCAGATGAAATTGTCTTGGGTGACGGTAAATCACTTCCTATAACAAACACCGGTCAAACCATTCACACTAAATCACGTCCTCTTTACTTAAACAATGTTTTAATTGCTCCTAATCTCCGCAATAATCTTATTTCCGTCACCAAAATTTGTCGTACTAACCGTGTTTCTGTTGAATCTTTTCCATATCATTTCTTGGTTAAGGACCTACGCACAGTGGCGCATCTCATATGGGGCGTGAACGTCAATGACGTTTACTATGGACCAACTACACTCTCTCCTCAAAAATCAACTTAACCTCAACAGGATCTCTACTCGCAAGGAAAAATATCCTTGGACATCCTTCGTTTCAAGTTTTCAAGTCTTTAATTTCTAAAATAGGACTTAAATGTAATAACGTGTCCTACGAGTCTTTTCTTTGTAAATCTTGTTCATTAAATAAAAGCCACAAAATTCCTTTTGGTAAAAACTCATTTGTTACAACTAAACCATTACAATTTTATTCGGTTGTATGGGGACCGGTCCAAAGCTCCATTGATGGCTATAAATACTATGTAATTTTTGTCGATTATTTCTTTAAATACATTTGATTATATCCAATAAAGAAAAAAATCCAATGTCTCCACTCTTTTTCCATAATTTAAATCGCCAGTGGAAGTTGTTTTTCAAACACCAATCATATTCCTCTTTACTGACAATGGTGGAGAATACATTGGCCTTGAGCCTTTTCTCACCTCTCATGGCATTTCACACTACACCACCACTCTCCATACACTCGAGAAAAATGGCGTGGCCGAACGACTCCATCGACATGTTGTTGAAACGGGTCTCGCTTACTTCACTAAACTCACTTACCACCACATTTTTGGTCTCATGCCTTTCAAGCCGCAACCTACCTTATAAACCGCTTACCCACCACCATTCTGAATAACAAATCCCCGTATGACATATTGTTCAACATGTCTCCTACCTACTCAAAACTCAAACCTTTTGAATGTCTTTACTACCCTTGGCTACGTCCATACACCACTTCCAAACTCCAACCACGTTCCGTTTCATGCATTTTTCTTGGCTATTCCTCTTCCATATCCGCATACAAATGTTTCAAACCCACTACTAACAAGTTATATCACTCTCGTCATGTTGAGTTTATCCCACATATTTTCCCACTTCGTGACTCCATTCCCACACTCACTGCCATCTCCTATGAATACTTTCTAAATATTCCTAACTCCTCTACATTCACTCCCACTACCTCACACCCTAACCTATAATCATTCGACCCACACCACACTACAAATTCCAACCATTCACCTCCTATGACTATCCCACACACTACAACCAACAGCACCTCCTCTCCCGTAAACCAATCACCATCGGAACACTCACCTGAACACCAAACCTCACCCACAAACCAAGCCTCAACCGCTACCATTCCAACTTCATTCGACACCACCACTTCCTCTACATCCAACACCAATCACTATGAAAACATATCTCGTGTTTCCTCCACCAATCACACCTCACCTCCCTCAAACCCACTACTGGTTGCACCAGACCCACTGCCACCAACCACTCCTGCCCCACCTAACCATCGCAAACCTAAACCTAATCCAAAATATTTTAACAAAAACTTCATAAATTCCACTACTCGTCATCCTATTCCAACCACCTTAGAACCCTCCACCTATACTCAAGCCATGCGCGATCCTACTTGGAGACAAGCCATGGACCTTAATTTAATGCTCGTATATAAAACCAAACATGGGAGCTCATTCCTCAATACCCAACATCCCATTGGTTTTCAATGGGTCTTTCGCATCAAACGACAACCCGATGGCATCATTGACAAATACAAACCCCGCTTAGTCGCAAAAGGCTTTCACCAACATTATGGGAAGGACTATTTCAACATATTTAGCACCGTCACCAAACCGGTTACTATTCGCACTGTCCTCTCCATTTCTCTCTCTCTCTCTCTCTCTCTCTCTCTCTCTCTTGTGGTTGGCCCCTACGCCAACTTGACATTAGCAACGCATTTCTTCATGGTACTCTACATAAAGATGTATACATGATTCTACCTCCGGGGTTCACAAAATCTGAATTTCCAAACCATATTTGTAAACTAAAAATATCTCTTTATGCGCTAGAACAAGCACTACAGGCATGGTATAATGAGCTCACCGCCTTTATTCTCAAATTCGGATTTCAAAAATCCATTTCCGATATGTCTCTCTTCATTTACAATAGATGTGGAATCACGTCATATCTCCTTGAATATATAGAAGATCTTGTGCTAACAGGTAGCCACGACTCCTTTTTAACCAACTTTGTTCATGCCTTAGGTAACCAATTCTCCATTAAAGATCTTGGTCCACTACATCATTTCTTGGGCATCGAAGTTATTCAAACGCCAAAAGGTTTATTTCTTTCACAACACCGACACATTCAAGATATCTTAACCACATTCAAAAAGGATGGTGCTAAAGAAGTCCTCACCCCCTTAGCATATCCGATCCTCTCATTCCCAATGACATTTCTCCATCCGTTGACCCTACTCTTTATCGCCAATTGGTTGGCACTTTACAATACCTTGCCTTCACTCGACCCGAAATCTCTTTTGCCGTTAACAAACTCTCTCAATTCATGCATAGTCCTAAACAGTCACACTAGCAGGGTCTCAAACGGGTTCTCCGCTATTTAAAAGCAACAGTGCACCATGGGTTATTTTAAAAATAAAAAATAGTCCTCACTTGATTTACAAGCTTTTTTAGATTCAGACTGGGGAGGTATACACGATGGAGGAAAATCCACAACATCTAGTCTATTATATTTGGGATCCAGTATTATCTCTTGGCGCTTGTCACGACAAAAAAACGGTTTCCCGTTCTTCAACTGAAGCGGAATAGAAGGCCCTAGACAATGCCACTGCGGAAATCTGATGGGTTAAAAATCTCCTACGAGAGCTTGGCCTTCGCACATTGCGTACTCCAATCCTTTTTTGTGACAACACCGGTGCTACCTACCTTTGTGCCAATCACGTATACCACTCAGGCATGAAACATGTTACACTCGACTACCACTTTGTTTATGAACAAGTCAACATGGGTCATTTAAAAGTTCATATTAGCTCTAAGGATCACCTCGCCGATATGCTCACCAAGCCATTATCATGATCACTATTTCTATCCTTCCGCTCCAAGAT
This sequence comes from Ambrosia x helenae, assembly GCA_030844895.1. Classification (NCBI taxonomy): domain Eukaryota; kingdom Viridiplantae; phylum Streptophyta; class Magnoliopsida; order Asterales; family Asteraceae; genus Ambrosia; species Ambrosia x helenae. The sequence continues at coordinate 11,519,378 of CM061227.1, read as the reverse complement.
TGGCGTATCTAATGGATCCTCCATTTTGCAGGGGTGTATTAGCAAAGATTAAGCTCCACATTTATAATTACATATATTCTAGTCTTAATTGTATTTATGTATAGAATAAATTGTCCATTATTGTTGTAACATTTCCTTGATATTAGCCATTTTTTTGGGCCTTGTATTTCTTATATATATATATATATATATATATATATATATATTCTTGTAATGAAAAGTTATCAACATAACAATTCAAAATCAATTACCTCTCTCACATTGCCGAATAAAACGTGAGATACGGTTAAACCGAAGTCGTGACATCACATGGTGAAATGATGAAAATTGTTACCAACATGCAAAATAAGATAAGGACAACTAATTCTCTCATGTCTCTCTTCTTTTTGAGTCACTTTATGATTGCATTGTGACGGACCAGTCTGTCGACTTATAGTTTAGCCTGACGTTTGTCAAAATAACTCTGAACAAGTATTAAAGTTTAAAACAACAAAAACAATTAAGCTATAGTCCATTGCATTTGGACGCCCATTTGCCAATGTAATTTAGCAGTCGTCGAGTCATGGGTTTACAGAAATCTTAGCAAGGCTTTTGTCAAAAAAGAAGTTTGAACACGTATTAAAAAAAAAATAAAAAATCCATCAATAGGCCGTTATTGTTTTTTAAGTTTGGCGGCCATTCAGCTGCGTCTTTGGATAGCTATTCCAGTCTACCTGAAACAACAATTTTTCTGGCTGCGTGAGATTAAAAATTGAAGACTGTGTGTATAGCTGCTACTAGATAGATATTAAAAGGATCACAATTTTTTTTATTGTTTTTCTTATTTAGAATCTTGATTTTCTGCCCTCGTAAATTAAAATACTTAACAAAACAAAGATACCAGCTTGTTAAACCTTAGTTAACTGTATCACTTGTATTAAAGTACTGCAAACATTTAAAACGTTAACATAGGATCGTCAAGAATTTTGATTATGTGTCATTCAAACATTAAAAGAGACATATATAACACACTAATAAACAAAAAATGGAAGCTAGGGAGAAGACACATATTCGGTATTTTCTTTGGTTGTTTATTCGATGAATAAGACCCTAAGACCCCACAACTTGTACGGCATCTCATAATATTGTTTTCTTTTGTTAATTCACCATTGATTTACCAGAGTGTACACCTATGGCTTTTTCGAGAAAGTTAACCAGAAATGTACACATGTTTTTGTATTCACTCACGCAAAAAGCTTTTCTTAAAGGGATAATTACAAAAAGGGTTAATAGTCAAAATCGTTCGTGAGGTTTGACCAGTTTTACTACATCAGTCCAAAATCAAAACTTTTTACATCTGGATCCTTTTGTTTTACATATTGTTGCCAAATTCGTCCCTGACAGTAAACCCAGTGAACTATTGTCGTTAACTCTGGGGGTATTTTTGGTTGCCCCCTTTTTACATTTGGGTATTTTTATCTTCTGGTGTATGAATAACTCTGTTTAAATTGGGTTTTACAAAGGGGTGTAGCCAAAAAGACAAAAATACCTAATGAGTTAACGAAAATAGTTAACTGGGTTTACTGTCACAAACAGATTTGGCAACAAAATGTAAAACAGAAGGACCCAGATGTAAAAAAGTTTCAATTTTGGACTGATGTCGCAAACTGGCCAAACCTCAGGGACAATTTTGGCCATTAATTCTTACAAAAATAAATAGTTGACCAACCAAAATTGTCAAAATAAACACCTTTTAAACATTAGGAGCCAACAACTCTTTTGCATCTACCAATCATATACTTACATGTGTAAAATCTTCAGGCGCTTTATTTTTTAAGTCCCTGCGTCTAAACTTTAGACGTGATGCTGTTATTTAGCCGCAAAGGGGCTAACCTTTTCTTTATTCGCAAAGAGCTTTGTTTAGACGCATCCTTCCACACCGACCCAAAGCCCCTTTTCTCTAGACACGTCTAACAGGCAAACACAATCACCAGCAAAATCTAATTTCAAGAGTGAACAAAGAATATTTATAACATATTCCAAATTAAGTTAAAGCAATACCTTGAATGAATCAGGTTGAGAGATGGATTGCTCCCAGAACCAAGTGCAGATTTGGGATTTTAATATTATAATTTGAATTAATAAAAAGAGAGCTTATTATTTTAGTGGAGAGGAGAAATGTTACTGTACCCGGAATCGGAGAGGAGGAATATGCACTGTAGCATGTTTCTTAGTTCGATTATGATTATGATGATGATTGAGTTGAATGTGTTATTGTTCAAGGATTTTGCTGTAGTTTTGTTTTGAATATCAGAGAGAGAGAGGGGGGGATGATGGAGATCTGTAAATGGTGAAAAATACTCATAGAGAGAGAGAGATACTTTGTTTTAAATGGGTAGATAAAATAGAGGAGATTATGGAGATATGTAAATGGTGATAAAATAGGTATTTTGGTCTTTTTATAAAAAGTTAACAGAAAAAATGGATGAAGTTAACGAGTTGGACGAAACAGCAAGATTTTGAAACCTTAAGGACCCCGATGAGAAAAAATAAACTATTGGATGAAACTCGTAAAAATGGCCAAACCTCAGGGAGGAAAATGACATTTAACTGTTATTTTTATTATCACTTTACTTTATAATAAAAAAAATCTTATAATTATCTTATTATCTCTTATAAGAAATAATATTATTAAATTATAATTTCACATTCATCTCTTATTTAAAAAATATGTATTTTGTTAATTAACTCATTTTATATTTCCCCTTATTAAAAACTATTTATTATTTTATTGATCCAACCTCGTGTAATATTAAATTTTCTAACCTAATAATAAATAAAAAAGAAAAAAAACATGTTATAATCCGTTTGATACACAAGTTTCTAATAAATTTTTTTACACTAAATGAAACTGTAAATAAGAGTTCTGATTCATCCAGAGCAAAATAGGTAAAAACCACTCGTTTATTAAAAAAACTATACCTTGAAGACCACTGTCTCAATCACGCTCTGCAATGGTTGCTTGTGCCTCTGCTCCTCATCCAAAAATATATTCCCTTTAATATTCATTTTCATTCTTATTTACATGATTAAAATTGTTGTTTTCTCATATTATAGTACATTAATTTCTAATCTACATCATAACATATATTTTGTCGCTTCAAATTAGATTTATCTATTTCGGGAAGCTCTAGGGATACGATACAACCTAGTAATACTAATATTAATGATGATGATGGTAATGATCGAAGATAGTTTATAAATAGGAGGTTGTTTTTGGCTTCTGCTGATGTTTATTCTACGCATTTGAAATCAAATTCCCTTAACTTCATGATCTTCCGAAGACCTGCTGTATCAAACCTTACGAAAAGCGTCATATCATCGCCTTCCATTTGAGGAGTGCATGCATAGATATTTTCCAAGCTTCAAGTTCTCTTTGAAGATGTTTCTTGAGGAGTTGATGACGAACCAATCTTTGTCTATCACGATTGCTTGATCTCTCATTGTATGTTGAACGTATGTTAAACATGGTCAATTATAATGATTAACAATCAAATATAATGAATGTTCCCCATTACGTAATGCATGTAAGTCTAACAATAGTCAATATTGGTGAACCATTAAGACATCTTTGTTGGGAATTCCGAACAATGAAGATCGATCTTAAACGTGCTAAGGTTTAGGAGTCGATCTAGGAGCGGATAATTATAGTTTATTAATTGTATTAGTGAATTAATAAATAGGTGAAATTATGGTATCCTATTTAATTGGTAATTATCATGTTACAAACATCCTAATCGTGTTAGGTTTGGATGTTTATAGGATAATTGATAGAGCAATCCTAATTATACTCTAATAGGTGTGATTAGATATATAAATACCATGGTGTAGGTTTAAGGATTGTAGGTCCATGTTTTTTGTATAGTTTTTTTGAATATATAATATTGTGGGAGTAAGCCATAATATTTTACGCTTGTTTGAATATCAATTGGGACTTGATTCTTATATCCCGTTGTAACTTACAGTGACTCTTTATATGCCTTATGAATACTTCAGATCCTTATCAATTGGGACTTGAGTCTTATGTCGCTTATAATTATTTTAGTATTTATACGTTTCATACATTCTTAGGAGACTGATGGAGAAGTATAAGGAGAAGAAGAAAGGTCTGCATACGGCTTTCGTAGACTTATTTGGGACAGTTTGAAGGTAAGTGGTGTTCCCAAGAAATATAGATGTAATAAGGGATATGTATGATAAGACTGAAACAAGCGCATGGGCGCCTGTGGGTGATGCTAAATTCTTCCCCGTGGTGCTAGGCCTACATCAAGGGTCGGTGTTAGGTCCTTTTCTCTTCAAAGTTGTCTTGGAAGAGCTGTCAAAGTCAATTTAGGGGTAGTTCCGTGGTGTATGCTTTTCATTGATGAGATTGTATTAGTCGCATAAAGAAAGCGTAGTTTAATTGAGAGACTAGGGGAGTGGCAAGCTGCTTTAGAAAGTAAAGGTTTAAGGATTAATCGTTCTAAGACCGAATATCATTATTGTGGCTTTAGTGGTAACACTGACGTTGAAGACACTAATATCACTATCGAAGATCAAGCCGTTTCGCACACAACCAAGTATAAGTACCTAAGTTCATTTGTACTAAATGATGGGGATATAGATAGTGATAAATCACATATATTTCAAGCAGGCTGGTGCAGGTATAGGGCAACCTCAGGTGTACTATGCGATAAGAATTTCCCAACAATCCTAAAGGAGAAGTTTTATAGGATGGCAGTGCGACCAACTATGTTATCTGGAATAGATTGTTGGACCACTAAGAAGACACATGCACGTAAGACGGAGGTGACAGAGATGAGGATGTTAAGGTGGATGTGTGGCACACAAGGTTAGATCTTATAAGGAACGATGTTTTACGTCAAAGATTAGGAGTGGCTAACATATTGGATAAGATAAATAAAGGGAGATTGAGATGGTTTGGGCATGTGAAGAGGAGACATACGACAAAACCGTTTAGAATAGTAGAAACCATCACTGTGGATGAGTAGAGGCAAGCCTATATTATCTTGGGATAAGCAGCTTAGACATGATTTGACAGAGTTGCACCTCTCTAAGGAAATGGTTTGTGATAGGAGTTTATGGAGAAGTAAGGATTAAAGTCAAAGGGTAGTTAAGGCTTGTGTTTGGCTTAGGGATCTACGCACGCTTGATGTAGATTTTGCAAGCTCTATTTTTACCTATTCTCTAATTGATTTATTTATTATTGTTGTTGTTATTTTTTGAGCTGGGGTTTCACTGAAAGCAACATCTCTATCCTCCTAGATAGAAAAAAAGTGTGCTTATATTCTATCCCCCTCAGACCCTAACAGTAACTTTTAGTTATGAGACGATTGTTATTTGTACGCTTCATACATTAAAAATGATATATGTGTAATCCAAACACTATACTATTCAACTCAAAATAGTATAGGTAAAATCCAAATACTTAATCTTTTACTATTTTCGTTGTTTTCTTTGATAATTTAAAAGTCTAATAAGTATACAATAATAATAATAATGATCCATGTGATGATCTTGCCTTTTTATATTGAGTCGTTAAACAAAGTGGATATATGGTGACTTTCTTCTAATCAGAATCTGAATCAATCTTTTGGACTAATCAGTGAAGACATCCTCTTTTTTTGCGCCGCCAAGATTATGCTTAATAAACAATAGTAAGTGCAAACAAAAGTTAAAAAGAAAAGGCCACAAACATTACCAAACTTAACCCAGGAAATTGTGGAGAAGCTGCCTCCAAAATCATATGGGATCAAGTGCTCCTCGACTCCTGATTTGTTTTTATGCTTTTGTCGCCGTCTTTACGTTCCAGCTGTAATAACCCCAGAAGATGGGATGCGCAACTATGCAATTTTTTTATATTTTCTTCTATGTTAAGTATAAAAACATGTGCGCAGAAAATTTAAAACCACTATCTAAGTGAAGTGGTATTTCTTCATTTAGAACGCATGGATTCAAACCTTGTAACTACAAACAAGCTAGTATGGCAAATATATCGTAAACTTTTACCGCCGAGCCAAAAACCAGGGATGGGGGTGTGGCACCACTGGCCCCATTATCCTTCTCCCTTGTGCACCACCATACACTAGTTAATTCAAACCCGTATAGAGGTAGCATATCCCAAAAATGAACTAGGCTATATGATGGGGATTGATTTAAAAGGTATTAGAGCATTCACGGTAGCTTTTTTATCCCTCATTTACTCACAACCAATCACAACCACATATTATATTAAAACTCATTACAGTTTCTCTCTCCTCCATTCACAACCACTTTCAACAAATATTAAAAAATAAATACAGTTTCCAGTTTTCCCCAAAAGATTCCCAAAATAACCCAAAATATACCGATCAACAGTAGATTCCTCATTTTTCTTCACTCACAACCCCTCAAAACCACCCCATGTAATTTGAGGGCCACTCTCACATAAAAATGAGGGAGCTATTGTGAATGCTCTTACAAAGTAACTATAAGACCAAATCGCTTAACTAAAATATACCTGATGTAACATTCAACCGAGCACAGATTCTAAAAAATATGTGTGTTTATTTCATTACTAGAAAATGGCTCCTTTTACTACAAAAATTTCTGAAAAATTTCCCACAACTCTAAATTTGCGATAAATTTGCGACAGCTTTCGACAAATAGAAAAGCCCAAAATTTGTCCACACGTTTTCGACAAATTATCCACAAACTTAATAGGTGTCGCAATTTTGTCGAAAACACATTAAAACTTGCAACAAATTTCCGACAAATCTATGTTTTCTTGCTTAATAAATTTTGTAATATCTAATATTAGGTAATAAAACAAGTTGTTACATATAAAAATATCAGTTTGCCAGAATTTTGTCGGAAATTTTGCGATGAAAACTTTTTGTCGGGATCTTGTAGAAGATTTTGTAGTAGTTTTGTCGCTGACTAGATTACCGACAAGTTTTTTTTTTCCCACGGATTGCTTTGTACATGGCAAATCTATCGATAATGACCATTTTCGACAAATTTAGCTGTCGGAAATCATGCAGTTTTCTAGTAGTGTTTGATATCTTCCTAAAAAGGTGAATTATTTTTCAATTTTCCTAGAAACAAGTAGTAAAATTATTTTAAAAGATTTTCATCATATATCTTAAGTAACAAGTTAAAATTTTTCTAAAATCATATGTTTACTTTCTTCTTATTTAAAGATATTTAAACTAGTTCAAACACTTTACAAGTGAATATATAGAAAAACATATATAAGAGTTTTGACGGTCAGTTTTAGTTAAGCTATAATAGCTGCTTGTGTGCTAAATGACCGAAAGCTTTACTTGACACACTTGAAACCTTTCATTATGTTTTTACTAATAAGAAAATGGGAAGAGGTGTCATATTTAGAAATTTATGAATAAAAAGTTAAAACATAAGACATAATAGTTATGGATGGATTAAAATGTTAAAACATAAGACATAATAGTTATGGATGGATTAAGGCATTGCTATGTAGATGCCACGTCAATATTTTTAACCCGTACACTTATTATTTTATCAATCATCATAGACTTTTAGAACTCAATGGCAGCAACTAAAAATCAGTTAGAAACAAACGACGAAGTCTTTAGATTTTTGCCACGTTACAAGGTTAGGAAATTACAACTGTAATTATGTACAAAAGGTGATTTCTACTGACTATAAATTAATCCTTAATCATACCTTGGCTCAACCCCCACAACAATGTATGATTTTGATGCAAGATATCTTTTGCTTATAGTCTTAAACTTGATCAAATTAGCCACAAACAGACCATGGGAATGGGATCCGTTTGACACATTCGGTAACCTGACTTTGATCAAGTTTATTTTACTTGCAATTTGCTTCATATTTTTTGCCACAACCGCCATTCGTTTCAGTCATAGACAATTATTTCTACAATTTAGAGACGTATCTGTCATTTTCGCGGTTTCTTTTGGGGCCTTGATTGTCCTCCCACATGTCCTTTTTTGGTATGTTTATCCACTAATACCCATTGCTTCATATTGCTCTCTACCACTAGGTAGATTATTGAACAACATGTTTTATTGGCTACAAGATGTTCTTGAAATATTCCCAAATGTGAGGATCCACATCACCGCTGAGCATCATGTGGATGTTGAACCTGCTGCAGATGAAATCGAAGTTGCTCAAGTGTAACTTTGTTCATATGGATTCATCTACTCTGGATGCACTATGAACATATATCAAGTTTCCTATGTAAAATCCGAATAATAATGTTGTTACATAAGTGGTAATATGGAAATAGAAATTAATCAACAGTCAGATAAAATGTATGCATGCTCCTTGTAATTACAGACTACATTGTAAAGGATTCCTATGTATTTGCCTATATATTATTTGTCTAGAATCTTATTCTTAAAGAAAGTACGTGATTGTAATTAATATGTACTTTGAAAGTCAGATAGGGCTGTAAACGAAACAAACGAACACGAACAAGGCTTTGTTTGTTAAGGTTTCTTAGACAAATGAACCGTTCACGAACACACTAACGAACGTAATTCTATGTTTGTGTTTGTTTGTTAAGAAATTGAGTTGCTTGCAAACTGTTCGTGAACACGGGTCTTAAAGACAAACAAACAAAAAGAAACATTTAATACGCAACTAACTAAAAAAACATTGTTAATATTAACCGTTAGACAAAGTACATCTACTAAATGATGTCGATAAGTCAAATTGTACTAACTTAGACATAATTATCTAAAATTACTTAGGCATAGGCATGAATACATGATATTCCTAATTCAAAAGTTCACAATTATCCTAAGTTTAACTAGTGATCGAACATAAACAAACATACACAAATGGATGTAAATAAACGAACGTAAACAAACACATTGCCGAACGTTCACGAACGCAATCGAACGAACGAGACATTTGTTCGTGTTTGTTTGTTTGTTTAGTTAATCAAACGGAATTTTTTGTTCGTGTTCGTTCATTTATTAAACAAACGGACACAAACAAACTTCCCGCCGAACAGTTTACGAACTGTTCACCGAACGTTTGGTTTGTTTACAGCCCTAAAGTCAGATATATTGACATGCAAATTTAGAAAATGAAATCCCTACCCATTAGCATTGTGAATAATATATAAGTGGTAACACTGTTTTGAATATACTTCACACTCTTCTTTCCTTTGCAAATATCTATAAATAATGAAGCCGTGGCTACAAAATTTATGTTACTATGATAACATATAGCAATGATGTAGAAGTTATGCAGTGGTTAAAAAGTGAGAACCAACTTGTTTGTGACATCATATCATCCGATAGTAGTGAAAGAAATGGCGCATATGATTTGCAATGGGTTTGAGACACTGAGACTTAAGAGGCACCTCCATCACAACTTAAAAAGACACCATTCACGAATCATTAATGACCAGCTTTAAGTTTCAATCGTTTTGGGAACGATTTCGATGGTCACCTAAAACCTTACGGCAAATGACTTGTTGCTGTGGATTTTGTGAGCATGCAAATTTTGTTTAAACAAAGCTAGACCAAATTAGCATTCAAAGTTGTACATATTTTTGTTTGTGGTATTCTTGTTATTTTTAAATGAAAAATGTTACACCTATTCCAAAATTAGACCATGAATCTAAATAACACCCGTTGTAAATAATTAAATCTTAGACCTCCCCTCTAAGAAACATATGTTTTTACCAAGTGTGCTAGCCTCGCCCCCTTTTGGCATTCATATACAAAAAGTGTAGCGGTGTAAAAACATGTGGCGTCACAAATTAAACTACAATGAAACGAAATTTATAATAGTGTCTTAAATTTTCTTTGGCCCTTATATATAAGCAGACATGTTAAACTACGAAAATTAATATTGTAATGAAAATTTATTCATTTCTACAAGATTTGGTATGTGTGTTTTCATATTTTCTTGATGAGAAAACGATAGATATATAAATAAGTATTTCTACGACATTAGATAAATGATGACACAATTATTTTATTGATTTATTTCTCTTGCATGTAATCCTATTGTTCTATCATGAGGCCTTCAGAATTAGGATTCTATATAAAACCAGATCATACCAGCTTATAAACACTATCATCATCACATGTAATAAACAATTGCAAAATTATTATAAAACACATAAATACCATTGTAATGAAATTAGATTATGTGTCATCAAAACATCAAAAGAGACATAGGGCAAACAAAAAACAAAACAAGGAAATTAGATAGAAGATACATAATTAGTAGTTTCTTTGGAGTGGTATGAGAAGAAAAAACAAAACGACCTTAAGGTCCCACAACTTGTACGACAGAACTCATATTATATTTTCTTTTGTTTAGTCTCCATTGATTTACCGGCAAGAGTGTACACGGATGGCTTTTGTTAATGGGAAGATCACTAAAATGGCATGTTGAACATGTGATTTACCATAATAGTCCTCTCTTGTCTTTTTGGATTTTTGGAGATACGGGTCATGATTCCCAAGACGTCTGAACCACCTTTGGGGAGGCTTTGGTTTCCAACAAATAGAAAAGAAACACGTGGTCGACCCTTGCTCCCGAGGACTGTGTGGCGTCTCGAAAGACGTGCCAGAGCCGCAAGACAGCTCCCGTGGGCCCTTGAGACGTCTCACTAACAGCCAAGCTCAAGCCGTCTTCGGCTAGGCTTGAGCCGTCTCCAAAGCTTCCTGAACCGTCTCCAGCTAAAAGAAAAAACTGGCCATAATTTAAGAGACATTGTAATTATGTTTTTTTTTTTTACAATATTTTGGTGCCGTCACACGGTTCCTGAAAAGACTTTGTGTCGTCTCACGATTCTCGAGACGACTATTGATTTTGGTTTTATATATTATTATATAAAAAACCATAAAAATTATGTTTAGTGTTGTTTATTTTTACCGTTTATTTTATAATTTTTTTAATTATTTTCTTTGTTTTCAACTCTAAAAGTAAATAAAAAAACATAAATAAAAACAGTTCATTGAAACATAAATATTAAACATAATAATATTAAACATAAAAAAATACATTATAACAAAGAAAAAAAACTTAATATTGGCGGCGCAACAATCGCCATGCCTCGATATGGTCGAAATCGTTGCTGTATCGAACCCCATACTCATAATGAGTGAATTTGATAGCCAACTCCTCATCAAGCTCCGGATCTTCCCTCATCGTTTGCTCGTATAGGGTGGTCCACCTCTCAAACTTGATATTGAGATCGGCCCACTTGAACTGGAGGTCTCGGAGGGTCTTGGTGGTGTTGGTGCCAACGTGTTCGATGAAGTCGCTAAACACGCGAGCCCAAAACCCCTCCGGGGGGAAGGCCAACCCTTCGGCCCGCGGCAGTTGTTGAATCTCAGGGTCATTTGAGGCATCCTTGTGGCAAATCACAAGTGCCATATCTTCCTCTTCGGTCCACGGGTTCATATTTGGGCTGGGTGGGTGTTTGTTTTTGTTTGTACCGGTTGTGTGGTTTTTAACCCCATGGTGTCTTCTATTTATATTCAAAAAATTTGAATGGTAAGAAGGTGAAATCAAATAAAGCGACGGTTTCCAAAGCCGTCTTGGGAACCGTCAAAGTCAAGAGTCGTCTCGGGAACCGTGAGACCACACAAAGTCGTCTCGGGAAACCAGGAGACGTCACCAATGTATCCCTATAAATACCCCACTTCACTTCACAAAATTTGTACCCTCTCTCCATCATGTATACTAAACCTTTTGAATTTTTTATATAAATCTCATATATTAAACCTTTCAGCTTTCCAATCCATGACGTTTTGAAATCGTCCACTTTTCCAACCGAAGCCTATCGATTTACCAAAATATTTTCCGATTATACTTGGATCATTGTTACATCTGCGTATAGCTACTCGGATCGTTGTTGCATCTGCGCGTGGGCTAACCCGTGTAGAATGCCTCGATGATGTGGTGGTCTACATTATTGGCAAGTTCATGCGCTGCAGGAACATCTTTCACACATGTGCGAAAGAACTTCAGCAGGGCTAGTTGGGAGAACTTGCCATTTTCCTTATACACCGATTGTAAACATCTGTCTGGACAGTCAGTGTAAAGCACACTTGGAACTATTGTTACATAAAACGAGGATACGTCTCGGGTATATCTTGGTGGTCGATGTGTGCAACGTATCAGATCCATGAACAATGGTTCTTTGTCTATGTAGAGCACATACACCATTCAAACAATGGCTCAAAGCAAGTAAACCTTGGAAATAATATCCTATCAACCCTACGTCCGTCGCTGGAACTCGTCGGCGTCCCTACTGCTACCACCACCACCTACGTTCTGTGGTCGACGTGTGCAACGGATACGTCTAGGTGGTCAACGTGTGCAACGAGTTTGTTTTGTAAATCAAGATTGTTGGTGTAATAGTATAGTTTTTTGTAATATTTGTCGTGTTTTGTAAATCAAGATTGTTGGCCAAATTGAAAAACTCATAGAACATAATATAAAGGAACAAAAATCCATCAAAAACAGAAAATAAACGTGCATAAAAACATAAAATAAACATAAGATTCATTCGATTAATAAAAACATAAAATACATACATAAATTATTACAAAAGTTAAATAAGCTACGCGTTAAGACGGTCCCTCATCATTTGCCAAGCCGACACGTGTTTGAATTCTTTGCGCTGCTTCGATTGATACTCTCTTTTGGTATATCTGATGGCCACGTCTTCCGGCATGTCTGAAGGTACCGCTCGAAGTGTTCGGTAGTGGTACCCGTTGAAGAGCTGACACTTCGTGTTCAAGTCGTTCCATTTACGTCTAAGTGAGTTGATGGTTCGGTCAGACCATCCCACCAGCCGATTGTATTCATGTAAGATACGGTACCACTTGTTTAATTGGTGTGGGCTATCTTCGACATGTTGCCACGCTGAAACTAGTGCGATTTCTTATTCCCCAGTCTATCGTTGGGGTGCCATTCTCCTTTGTATGAATGAGACGGTGGTGGTAGTGGTAGTGTTAGTGTTAGTGTTAGTGGAGGAGTCAGACGGAGAATGGTATATATAGGGGGAGGTGGAAAACTGAACCGTCGGACAAGTCTCGGGACTCCCCGGAGACGAAGAGACCGAGACGTCTCGGGACCAATGAGACGAATCCGATGACGTCATGGGTAGACGTGGGGCAGACGTGTCATTATGTTATTGGCTGGGACCCCAAGCCGTCTCGAGAGACGCCTCAGACGGCTGGGGAAATGTGAACCGTCTCCACCGGAGACGTCTTTTACTCATAAGCCGAACCGAAGCCGAGCCGTCAGTGAGACGTCTCAAGGGCCCAAGGGAGCCGTTTTGCGGCTCTGACACGTCCCCCGAGACGCCACACAGTCCTCGGGATCAAGGGTCGGCGACATGTTGCTTTTCTATTGGCTGGAAACCAAAGCCTCTCCAGAGACGGTTCAGACGTCTTGGGAACCGTGACCTGTCTCTCCAAAAAGATGGGAAAGGGCTATTATGGTAAATCACACGGTCAATGGGCCATTTTGGTGATTTTCTCTTTGTTAATTGTTTTAAGTCAATGACTAAAGTATATATACTGGCATGTAATTTTGGATTGGTATGAGGATAAAAACTGTTCATGTGTTGGTGTTACAAGATGTTTATTTAATAAATAAAAATGTTACAAGATGTTTATTTAATAAATATAAATATATACTGCTCGTTGTCAGTCTATCATGAACTTACCGGCTTTAATTATAACTAACATATGTTTCAAAGCATGTACTCAGGTAGTAGGTAGGTATTGAATTTATGTTTGTGATTTGTGAACACTTATTTGAAGACAAGCTTTAAGCGTTGCTGAGTAATGAAGTTGTAGCATTAATTCGGATTTGATTTATAAATTTTACTCTACATTTGGAGGTTACCTTTGTACCAAGACACATATATAAAAAATGTTTTATTTATGCTGCATAATCCGTTGATAAAACTAGTCACAGTTACTCGTTTCTGCACGCCTATAGTCTATAGACTGATATGTATTATCATATTACCTTACATATAAGGTTTTGTAACACTAGAGATGAGTGGTGACACGAATGTTGAAAAACTTGTTTATCGTTTAAGTTCATCTAGGTTAATTTTTGCCTTACATTAGGGCTTCACAAGGATATGCATCGGGTGATGCTATCTAGACATCCCCTTCAAAACCCTAGAAACCCTCCAGACAGGCTGTGGAGGCCTCCACTGGCCGTGGAGAGAAAAAAAAACATAAAACCACAGGCCGTGGAGGTCTCCACTGGCCGTGGTAGCTCCTGCAATGATTAGTAATCATTGGCAATGATTTGTTATTTATATAAAATGTTTTTTTTGTGAATGTAACATTTCACTGGCCGTGGAAGCCTCAACGGCCCGTGGAGGGGATGTCTGAATAAAAAACCCTAGTGTCTTGATATCCGAAGCCTATGCATTGCATAAAGAGATGCGTTATACCCACACTTTGTACTTTCTAATCTGACACCGCCCCCAAATTGTAGTTTAGTCATTCCATGAAACATGTTCATTTAATTTACTGGCAGTTTTTTTGGTTGACCGCTAAAAACAAGTTTCGGATGGTCATTCAATTGAAGGGCGGACGTCATAGAACAGCGTGCTAACTACTGTCAAAGTTTGCCCTTGGGCTATAGCTCAAGTGGTAGAGACCAAAGGTCTCTTGATGATCAAGTCCAGGTTCGATTCTGGCAAAGGTGATAATTAGGGGGAAAAATGGCTGTTCAAAAAAAAAAAAAAAAAACTACTGTAAAAGTTAGGTGGGTGACCTTTTGATTTTTTTTTATTTTTCTTAACTTGTAATACCTATACAGAGTTCTTGTGACAATTGTATGGATAATCTACCCGTAAAACCTTAACTAACATCGAGTATAACATCTTGTGATTTGTCTAATCAAATACCTTGTATAGAATCTTAAAGATATATTGTATTGATCGAGATTAAATCTTACAAAAACATACAACATAATATATAGAAGTACAAGGAAAATGAAAAGATAACAAATTAATTATAAAGGAATGATTGATGGCTGAGACTGTTGACCAATCAATCAATTGTATTTATACTGGTAATTAAGTTGTTGACCACTTTAATGGAGAGAATAATATGTAATTGATATTGATATTGACTTAATTTGTGGTGTTGATACGTCCCCGCAAGATGGAGGAGTCATTGGAGACTCCAATCTTGGACCGAAAATTCAGGAAAGGTGCTCGTGAAAGTGGTTTGGTAAGAACATCCGCAAGTTGGTCCTTTGAGCTGACATGAAAAACTTTAAGGTGTCCTGAGTTAACTTGTTCCCGTACAAAGTGATAGTCGAGGGTGACATGTTTCATGCGCGAGTGGTAAACAGGATTGGCACATACAAGGTAGCCCCGGTGTTATCACAGTAGAGTGATGGGGTGTTCACAGGTGGTAAACCAAGTTCACCTAGTAAGTTTTTGACCCATGAAAGTTCAGCTGCTGCATTGGCAAGAGCTTTGTACTCAGCTTCTGTTGATGATCTAGAGACCGTTTTTTGTTTTGTAGATTTCCAAGAGATGATGTTTGACCCAAGGTATAAGATATATGATGTAGTGGACCATCCCCCATCATTAATATAGCCCCAGTCTGAGTTCGAAAAAGCCTGCAAGTTAAGGTTAGTATTGCGTTTCAAGAACAACCCATGATGGACCGTTCCTTTCAAATAGCGGAGTACCCGTTTAAGAGCCTACCAGTGTGATTGTTTAGGTGAGTGCATGAACTGAGATAATTTATTTACAGCAAACGATATGTCAGGACGAGTAAAGGCGAGGTACTGCAAAGTGCACACCAGTTGACGGTAGGGAGTAGGATCGACTGAGGGAGTGGAGTCAAAGGAAGAAAAAGAGTCAGAGATACATAAAGGAGTGAAGACCTCTTTGGCACCATCCATTTTGAAGGTGGTTAGAATATCTTGATATGGCGGTGTTGGGAAAGAAAGAGACCGTGGGGCGTAGGAATAACTTCAATTCCTAGATAATGGTGGAAAGGGCCTAAGTCTTTGATAGAGAATTGTTTACATAGGGCTTGGACAAAGGAATCCATAAATTGATTGTTATTGCCGGTGAGGACAATGTCATCAACATAGATGAGTAGGTAGCATGTGATACCATTGGAGTTATAGACAAAGAGAGAGGTATCAGATAGGCATTTTTTAAAGCCAAATCCAATGAGAAAAGTGGTGAGCTCAATGTACCAAGCACGCGGTGTTTGTTTAAGGCCATAGAGAGATTTTTTGAGTTTGCAAATGTGATTTGGGAACTCGGAATTTGTGAAACCGGGAGGTTGAATCATAAAAACATCTTCATGTAGTTTCCCATGAAGAAAGGGGTTGTTTACATCAAGTTGACGTAAGGATCATCCTTTTGAGAGAGCAATAGAAAGGATGATGCGAATAGTGACAGGTTTTAGTAACGGGGCTGAAAGTGTCATGGTAGTCTTTCCCATATTGTTGGTGAAAGCCTTTGGCAACGAGACGGGCTTTGTATTTGTCAATAGTGTCGTCCGGTTTGCGTTTAATGCGGAACACCCATTTGCAACCAATGGGGTGCTGGGTGGTGCGAGGAACAAGTTCCCATGTGTGGTTTTGGATGAGTGCATTGTACTCATGGTCCATGGCATGACGCCAATCCGGATCTTTCATAGCTTGGGTATGGGTTGAGGGTTCAAGGGAAATTGGTAGAGTATGAATAGTTGTAGAGTTAATAAAGTTCGGGTTGTAGTATTTTGAGTTAGGTTTAGATTGTCGACGAGATGGTTGCGAGGGATTGGTAGGAGAGGTGGTAGAGTGATCGTTAGGGGGTGGGTTATCGGATTGGGAAATTGGGTTAGTGGATGAGGATGGAAGTGTGGTGGCACAATGTTGGATTGGGCCGTGGGAAGGGTTGAGGTCAGCGGGTTCAGTGGGTTGTGGGCCGAGGGAGGTAAAAGGGGAACTAATGGGCTGTGGGTTTAGGCTGGTAGAAATAGGAGGGTTACTAGAATGGGCCATAGTTTTTGGTGGGCCAGAGGAGACAGTTGGGCTGGAACCGGGAGGAGGTAAGGGTGTTGGGCCTGTTGGTTGGGCTTCGCTGTTGGTTGGGCGAGGCATGGTGTGAGTGAGTGGTGCAGAGAAAATTGAATTTGGCTGTGATGATGAGATAGGAGGTTCGGTAGGTAAGGGTGGGGATGGTGAGAGAGACTGAGTCAAAAGTGGGATGTTTAGGAATGTGTCGAAGGAGATATTTAGAGGTGTGGGATTAGTGGCTTGAGATGGGAAGATATGGGTGATGAATTGAACATGGCGAGAGTGGTAGAGTTTGTTGTTTAATGGGTCATAGCATTTGAATGCGGATTTAGAGGATGAGTATCCAAGGAAGATGCATGCCATGGAGCGTGAGGATAACTTGGAAGTGACATATGGTCGTAACCAAGGGTAGCAGAGACATCCAAACAGTGTAAGTTTGGAGTAATTTGGGGTTGATTTGAACAACATATCATAAGGGGATTTGTTGTTAAGATTGGGTATAGGCAACCAGTTGATGAGGTGGGTGGCGGTTTGAAAGGCGTGGGACCAAAAATGTTGTGGTAGGTGAGAATGATGGAGTAATCCAAGACCAGTTTCAACGACGTGTCGGTGACGTCGTTCAGCAACACCGTTTTGTTCCGGTGTGTGCGATGGTGTTGTGTAATGTGAGATTCCTTAAGAGGCTAGATATGATGAAAGGCCGATGTATTCACAGCCATTGTTGGTGAATAACGCAATAATGTTGATTTTAAAAAAAAATTCAACAAGTGATTTGAATTGTGGAAAAAGAGTTTTGACATCCGATTTTCGTTTAAGTGGGTATAACCAAATATATTTAGAATAATAATCAACAAAAATTATGTTGTATTTAAAGCCATCAATTGATGTTTTGACGGGTCCCCAAACATCCGAATATATAAGTTGTAGGGGTTGAGTGGCAACAAAAGAATTTTGGCCAAAGGGCTGTTTGTGGCTTTTATTTAACAAACATGAAGTACAATGAAAAGACTCATGGGTCACCTTATTATAACAATGTCCTAATATAGAAATTATAGACTTAAATACTTGAAGCGATGGGTGTCCAAGTATGTGGTGCCACATGAGAAGAGAGTTTATTTGAGTGGTGTTGACTTTAGGGGATGTAGAGATTGGTCCGTAGTAGACATCATTGACATTCACTCCCCGCATGAGTCGCGCCCACGTGCGTAGATCCTTGACAAAAAAATGATATGGAAAAAATTCAATAGAAACACGATTAGCACGACAAACTTTGGCAATGGAAATAAGATTATCTCGAAGATTAGGAGCAATTAAAATGTTATTTAAAAGAGTGGACGAGATTTTGTAGGAAGAGTTGTTTGAGCAATGTGAGTTATTGGGAGAGTTTTACCATCACCTAGCACAATCTCATCGGGTCCTCCGTATTCGGAAAGAACAGGAAATTGTTGATTGTTGTTCGCGGTGTTGTTGGATGAACCAGTGTCCCACATCCATGATGGGGTTGTAGTCGTTGGGTGAGGAGTTGTGTAGTTGTCCACCGGGGTGTTGTTATTTTGTGGAGAAACATTGTGTTCTCATAGAAAACGACTTAGTTTGCGGAAATCTTTAGTGTCATGACCGGGTATGTTACAATAGTAACAGTGGGCCTTGTTATTGTGGGTTGGGCGATTGTTGGTAGATTTGGTGCGAGAGGGGTATTTGTTACGGGTTGTGGTTAAGTTTGGGTGCCGAGTGGGGTGCGGCTCATAGGTGTTGGTTTGCCGATTTTGGTTGGTGCGGGGGTGGTGGTACGGTGGGTGTAGTTCACTATGGTGAGGAGGTGTTCGGTAACAATTTCCTTTAGAGTTCTTTCATGATCAAGAAGTTTTTCAAACAAGTCGGAAAACGATATGGTGGTGTCACGGGTGCGAAAGGAAACGACTAAATTGGAATAGTCATCTCCTAATTGATTCATAATGTGGACGACAAGGTCCTCTTCGGACATGGGGCTTTGGGCAATGGCAAGTTGATCAAATAGGGATTTCATTTCGTGTAGGTAGTCGAAAATGGAGCGGTTTCCTCTTGGGTTTTTGGCGAGCCGAGATTTGAGGGAGATGATTAGGGAACGTGAGCGACTTGCATAGCTAGAGTTTAGTAATTCCCAAGCTTTGCGGGCTGTTTTGGCGGAGGAGACAATGGGTTGGATTTGTTCGGAGCAACTACCAAGGAGAGCACTAATTATCATTTGGTCTTGGCGAAACCAACGAATAAAATCGGGATTCGGTTTGGTGTTTTGACCGTCAGGAATAGTTTCAGCAGGGGTTTGGTCGGGTCCAATAATGTGGTGATCAAGTTCAAGGCCAATAAGGGTGGCGGTGACTTGGGTGCGCCATGAGGGGAAGTTTTGTGGTGTTAATTTGATAGGAAAATGTGTTGCAGCGGTGATGTCGACTGTTGGTTTGGCCATTAGATGTGAACGGTAATCGGCTGCAAGAAAGGAAGGCTTGCTGATCGAAAAAAAATTTGGCAGAGGATCGAAAGTGCTCACAGGAGCTTATGGGCTCTGAATACCATATATAATCTTGAAGTGAAGAAATACGAATCCTAGATTACCGTATAGACGCTAATTTGGGTAGTGATTCTACGGTATTTTATAAAGAGGTGTGTTTATAAAAGATCTGTGGGTCTAAGGACAAGACCAAGGAGTTTAAGAGACTACCGATTAGAAGAGACAAGCCTCTAAAGGTTAGTATAATAAACAAGGGGTTGAAAAAGATACGAGTGAGTTCGTAGTCTTTTTGAATGAAAGTGTATATGAATATCGGATGCCGACAAAAGGAGAAGGAGCTCCTCCTTTTGTAGAACCTCGACGTCACACTTTCTCAGCCCATCCTCTTCCCTTGATGGGGCCCGGCCCAGGTAGAGGCGTCTCTAAGTTTCCGGCCCAAGTCCTTAAGCCCAATGGTGCAAGTGGGTTTTGTAAACGGAGAAAGTAAAGGGGGATGTTACCGTCCTGACGATAATACGCGAGGCGTCCGCTGAGTGGATGCCTGTGGGCGGCGGACACGTGGCGTCCGCCTACTGGTAGACCGAGGGCGGTGGGTAATCATCCTCTTTCTTGAAACTCGAGACAAGTTGAGAAAGTCTTGTGTTAGAGAGATATCTTGGCTGGGAGGCTTTCACGTCGTCGTCCTTTCTGACTGTCAGGTTGAGCGCAACCATTGATTGGCTGGGAACTCTGACGGGTAGCCTGCAGCGTCAGGTGCAGTTGCAGTTGCCTGGGGCAGGAGTGTGTGTCTCAAGGCTGCCCCAGAAGGCATCTTTTAATCGTGTTGATGAAGCTTTGTCTATCTTGTCGAAGAAGCTTCATAGTATGTTTGTCCCGCTGACATAAAACGGGCGGTATATAATGGACGCTAGTCTCTCCGCTGACGTAGAACAGGCGGGTAAGTCTGCGTAATTATACAACATAATATATAGTATTTAGATGA
This sequence comes from Ambrosia x helenae, assembly GCA_030844895.1. NCBI lineage: Eukaryota > Viridiplantae > Streptophyta > Magnoliopsida > Asterales > Asteraceae > Ambrosia > Ambrosia x helenae. The sequence goes on along the minus strand of CM061227.1, from coordinate 11,498,841 downwards.
TATTTTGATACCATATCCCTTCTTGGAGATATCTTGTATTGATCGAGATTAATTCTTACATAAGCATACAACATAATATATAGAAGTACAACGAAAATGGAAAGATACCAAATTAATTACAAAGGAATGATTGATGGCCAAAACTGTTGACCAATCAATCAATTGTATTTATCTTGGTAATTAAGTTGGTTGACCAATTTAAGGCTATGGGGTATACTCTAACCATCTTTAACTCCATCCAGATGTCACATCCTCCATTTTGTCTCTTTTCACACTAGTTCACTTCAAGGAAATGGATTAACGCCCCTTAATTCTACCTCATCCCCTTAACTTTCTCTCTTTTAAGTCATGTTAACATGTTAACTTAGTGCCAATTTAATGCCCCTTAACATGGGAAGGGAGTGGTGTACATTGAAAGTTAAAATGCCACGTCACCGTTAACACCCTTGGTGTGAAGGTACACCCCATGGCCTAATAAAGAGAATAATACGTAATTGATATTTACTTAATTTGTGGTGTTTTGTAAATGCTTACGCAAAGTCTTGCTGTTAACACACAGACACTCTTTGAAGAACTCTTTGTTTCAAGTGTTGAAAAGGAAGTGACTGTAAAAATTATTTTAACCTATGTTTGCCAATAACGAAAAACGGTTTATGAGGTTTTTTAGATAGACATGTTCTCACGGAAGCAAGTGATACATGTCAATCAACTCTTACACGTTTTAATAATTATGCGACCATTTGGTTTAGATAAAACAACCATTTGGCATCGGGCTGCTTTGCAGTCGCTAAAATGATCAAACGACTGTCAAAGTTAACTTTGGACGCTGATTTTAACATGGTTTAGATGCGAGATAATGGGGGTGAGGAGTTAGTATGCATGCTCCTATCAAAAAATAATAAACTATTGCTAGAATTTGTACATGGTGTGATCCATCCCAACGTCAAAAGAGAGATATATAGCACACTCAAACAAAAATGCAAGTTGGTGAGAAAACACATAGTGTGTACTTTCTTCGTTGTTTCTTCCATGAATATGAGCCTAAGGCCCCGCAACTTGTAGAGTGTCAATAGAACTCATAATGTTTTCTTTTGTTTATTCTCCACTCACTTGCCAACATGTACACGCATTGCTTTTTGGCCGTCTTTCTTCAGTCTTTCAACTACTTACAAAGAAAGTTAATCCGAAATGTACACATGCTTTTGTTTTCACCTACGCAAATTACCGTTTTAAAATTATATCTAGCTTGACCGACTTTCATGTTTTACCTTTGATAATATGAAGTCAAGAGTCTTATTCAAAAAGTAAAAGTGTGATCTTAATCTGTGTGGAAATGCAATATATATAAAATAGCACTTCAGGTTTAGATATTATTATAGGTGGGCCTTTATAATGATATTGTTGTCGGCTTTAGGCTTTCGATGATCCTAAGAATATTCTAATCCATAAAAGAGATATAGGCATGAGAATATATGCATGAAGTTTGGTTTAAAAAATAAAATAAAAATATATCAAAGTAAAGCCCATAAACTTTTAGTCATGTATCCACTAGTGGAAAGTACTTTAGAACTAAAAAATAATATAGTAAGAATCTCTGTCTATCGCCTAATCTCCAAAATAGCAAGACTTTGTTCTAAAATGGTGGCTCATGCTTTAGCTAGAATCCAAACTCTTAACAATGTTAGAAACCCAAATGGGCTTAATATATTAATGTTGAATACAAGAATATGCATCTCAGACTTTAACTTTGAACGAGACTTCACTACTACACTCTAGGGCATTATGAGAAACTACAGCGCAATACGCGATATGGACTATGAAACGTTATCTGCAAGGAGAAGAAAATGAGATACATTTTGCCCATGCCCAAGCCCAAGCCCTTGTTTCTTGTTGGGCTAATCGTTGTGTTCATGGGTCACGGGTTTCTAGTCTTGGATACGAGTTAGAATTAGTTTGAAACTTGCAGCAGAAATTTAGTATTTGGTTACATGCTTTATGCGTTTTTATTAAGTTAAGGTAGTGGGTACAAGTCATGGGTTTGTTTTCCTACTTTTTAGGCAATTTTTTACCTTCACGTTGTAGTAGGTGTTAATTATTGATTCTGCACAGGTCCGTGCCTTCTGTTTCTGCACAACAGTTTCTGATGCGGGCTTTATGTATATGGGGCGATGGCAGTTTTGTTTTTGGAGGGAAAGAGAGGGTAGTTTGAAAGTTAGTTATTTAACATAAACTTTCTTATTTAACAAATGAAGTACTCGGCCCTTTAAATAGTTCTGAACCGGTACAAACATACAGACGTGTCCCTTGACTTAATACATACTTAGGATAATTATTTTCCCAACCGGTGTGTTATACATAACCGGTACTAGACTTAAACAAACTAAGGACACAACAATTAACACATGTTTATTTACAAATAACATATGAATAAATCAAGTTTACTAATTAAGTCTTCTAACATTCTCCCCCTTAAACTTGATTTTTCTTCTTCAATTCTTCATTCGTCACTTGATGATGATCGGCTTCTCTTTTTGGGCGGCATATCTTCATTCTTCCACTTGTTGCCATCACTTGTGCTACCTTCTTCATTGTTGACTTCGACAACCAACTCGCGGCCTTTGTATTTGAGATGGTACCATTCCATCATCTCCAAATATCGGACATACACTAGCCTTAGTGTTGTTGCTATTTCTTCTTTGCTTGCCAAACTTGGTAGACCTCTTCCATAACCCATACTCATTGCAATAATCGCCCAATTTTCATACTTTGTGACTTTTTCATATCCACCAAACACTTGAACTTTAGTGTACAAATCCAATAAACTAATCGGATAACCGGATGTGTCTCGTGGTGGTATAGGGGCTTCGGCCCTTATCCTTAAAAAATCTTGCATGAACTATTTAACAATTTTCTCAAATTCTAATTCAAACTTGCGTTTGTACCTTTCAACCGTTGTTGTGACATGAATTAAATCCATGAAAACTAAGCAATCTTGCAAACTTGATTCGTTGGTTGGGTACATGATAGGACCTCTTTCCATATTGCCTTCATAATTGTCCTTATCAATAGAGAATTCTTGAAATTGCTTGAACATGTAAGCCCTTTCTTTATCTTCAACACTTAGTGATTCTTTGATGCCTTCAAATCTGACCCGTTTGTTTGAGAACCTCTCTAGTGGTCCTTTTCCATCTTTTTCAACAATATTTTCTCTTTCGGGGCATTTAAATGTGAAGTGACTTTCACTATCACAAATTCGGCATAGAATCATCTTTCTTTTCTCTTGTAGGATCGGCCTATGTATGTGACATGTGTCACCATCGAATTCTACTTCTAGGCCTTCTTGATTCAATCTTTCTATACTTAAAACATTTTTGCGAAGTGTAGGAAGATAATATACCTTCTTGATCTTGTGTACTTGTCCTCCACTTGTGATTATCACCGATCCTCTTCCTCTAAAATACTCTCTTCTATATCCACTTGGTTGGCCTTCTACTCCAAATGATTTACTAAATGTGGCGAATTGATCCTTAAAACCACATCCATGTTCTTTTCTTGTTAGACTCGCGTGCCATACATCATCCCATCCTTTTCCTTCCGTGCCTTTCACCATAAATTCTGTTTTGCCTATCTTCTTGGGGCAATTTCTTCTAAAATGGAAGGGTTCTTTACATTTACCACAACACATCGCGTGTGGGTATTCGGGGGCATCCTTTACTTGATTGTTGAATTCTTGTTGCGCCTTTTTCTTCTTCTCTATTCGTGACTTTGGGGCTGATCCGATGTGAAATCTGGAGAAATTGATGTTCGAAGGGTCCATACACTCCTTCTTAAATTCTGCAATCTTCTTATTGAGAGCACTTTGATCCGCACGATCTTCTTCTTCACGATATGGAAACATCGGCCTCTTGCCTTTGTCTTCGAGAACATCCAACGGTTTCTCATCAACATCGAAAATACCATAAACTCTTCTTTGATCGGGCTCTGATGCCATGTTAATTATTGATTCTGCACAGGTCCGTGCCTTCTGTTTCTGCACAACAGTTTCTGATGCGGGCTTTATGTATATGGGGCGATGGCAGTTTTGTTTTTGGAGGGAAAGAGAGGGTAGTTTGAAAGTTAGTTATTTAACATAAACTTTCTTATTTAACAAATGAAGTACTCGGCCCTTTAAATAGTTCTGAACCGGTACAAACATACAGACGTGTCCCTTGACTTAATACATACTTAGGATAATTATTTTCCCAACCGGTGTGTTATACATAACCGGTACTAGACTTAAACAAACTAAGGACACAACAATTAACACATGTTTATTTACAAATAACATATGAATAAATCAAGTTTACTAATTAAGTCTTCTAACAGTAGGTTCTATGGGTGCAACTTTATTTGCATCATATTTATGTAAGTTTGAGCAATGACTAAAATTGGGTTTTAGATACAGTAAATAATCATATCTTGGTGAGTTTTGTTATCGGGTGAATATATAGATGGTAAGATGGTAAATAGTAAATGTGTAAGAGGTGTAAGATTTAAGATGTTATAAAATGGAGGTGGTGGTGAAAAATTTTATTCAAAGTGTGGTGGTAGGAGTTGTGATGAATAAAAGTTTTCAGCACCACCTCCAATTTATAAAGATCTTGAAGTCTAGCTAGTGCTCCAAATTAAAAAAAAAAATCTTAAAAAAAATCTTAAAAAAAAAAGGATAGAGTCTCTAAGCAACATGACACCAATAACCCAAGCAGAATTTGAAACCAGTTTCGCAACATGTCTACCAAAATTGAAGGGTGCTCAAGACTTTGGGACTTGGAAAAATAGGATGAAAGCATTTTATTTTGTCAATGATCACGCTCAGTGGACTTCTGTTCAACTTGGGCCCCATATCCCAATGAGAACCACTGATGCTGGTGAGGTGTACAATGATGATACATCAACGGCCACAGAACTTGACCAGCAGTTGATTAAACGTGATCACAAAGCCTACGAAACTCTTACCATGGCTCTGTCGAATGATGTTTTTAACATGTTCGAAGAGTATACCACTGCTCAGTCTCTGTGGTATGCCTTGTGTGACTACTATGAAGGAAATCAGGACATGATTAAGAAAAGGCAAGACATGGTTCAAAAGGAGTATGACATGTTTGGAAGCATTCGTAGTGAAAGCTTAACCAGTCACATCGATCGTTTCATAAATATGCTCACAAAGATGAAGAAAGTCGGGATTCCTGTTAACAACCATAATTCAATCAAGAAGTTGTTCAATTCACTCCCAAAGGAATGGAGCTTGAAATTCATGATGGTCAGAAAGGACTTTATGACTTATCCAATGACTTTGTCAGATGTGATAAATACCTTAAAGTCGTTTGAAATGGATGTCACAAAGGGAGAGATGAATCAAGTCGGTTACGTTCCAATATCAACATCTAAAAACCTGGATTTCACTGCTCATATTAGTGCGAAAAGCTCCACTCCATCCTCTATTTCAGCCGGGGCTGTTAATAATTCCTCAACAAATTCTGGAAATGAGATCAAGCCGACAAAAGGATTGGTGGAAGTAACAGATGAAAATGAGGCTACTGAAATGCAAGCACCAAAGGCATTTGGGGAGGACTGTGACTGGGGTGAAGAAGTTACAGCTGTAGAAATCGACAACAACAAAGCTCTTATGGAAAAGATTTGTACCAAGGGCATGGTGAGCCAAGAGCAGGATGTGGATGAAAAAGGTAAGAAGAAAGTTGTGGAAGAAACATTGATTGCTGAAAACACTGAAAGTAGCAAGCCTGGAGAAGGTAACATGACAGGTAAAGCAGTGAATGAGGAATCAAACAAAGATCATGCGGAAAAGGATCTGGTAAAAAGAATTCCTCTTGAAATTAAAACAAAGCTGTGCTCACCAAGGTGTGTCACAGCGGTTGCTTACTGTTTATCTCACAATAGAAAAGTTTTTAAGAGAAAAGGACGATATTCAGAAAATTAACAATGAAATGAAAGAAAATGAGCTAGCATATCAGCGAAAGTTAAATGCTACTCTCGCTGAAATGCAAACTCTTAAAGAATTTGTCCTCAGAAAAGATTTTTTAATAAATGATTTAACAACAAAGTTAGAAAAATCAAGAAATGAAACAAATCGTCTTCAAATTATTGTGGACAAATGGAATGTAAGCAAGAAGGCTCAAGCTGATCTAGTGGATTGCTCAAGGCAATCATTTGTTAAAGATGGAATTGGATATAAGGATAAAAATGGGATCGAACGATCTTTATTTTTACCCCTGAGCAAAAGTGAATATATATCAATTCCAAAACCTCATCCTAAAAATGATCTGTGTGAAAAGGAATGTGTCAAATCTGAGTCCAATACTAATATAAGTAAAAGCAATGCAAATGTGACTCAAAAGGCAGAGGTGGAAGATGATGAAAGTTGTGGTGGAAAGACTTTGGGGTTGGGTCACCCAGGAGCCAGTTACTCTACAGTTAATTGGTTTATTTGGAATAATGAAAAGACTCAAAATGTTTTGAATTCTAATGACTTTACTAGTGGTAAATGTTTGCGATAGGCAGAAAGCTATCTTACATTCTGATGTTTGTCATGATGATATTGTGCATGAATGTGCTGACTTAAAATCTGCATTTTGTGATGATAAAACTGTTTGTGCTCCACCTGTTTTTGTGCCAGCTTTTGAAAATAACAGGTTTGGAAAGTTCTTAACAGAAGAAATTCCAGAGTTTACTCCGTCAACATCATGCAACAATGATTCACAAAGTGATTCGGAGTTTTGTTCATCTAGAGAATGGGAAACCTCAAATGATTTAGAGTCCACCATGTCAAATTCTAATGAAAAAGGTGAAAATCAAGTACCAATGGATGCTCAAGCACCAACAACCTCAAATGACACTGCGAGTCAAGTCAATCAAGATCCACTGGAAGAAGATCTGTTTGTAGAAGATTTCTCAAGCTCAAATTATGAATCAATGATAAATCAAAATCACAAAGGGTTAAAGATCAGAGAGTCAAAAGGTGTTGTAAAACTCAATGCTTCTCAACAAACCGAATCAAGCTCAAACCAATCTACATCCCCAATTACTCCACACGGGACAACAAAGCATCAAAAGCCATTCAAGGCTTGCTTTAGGTGTGGTAAAGAAGGTCATGTGCTCAAGCAATGTCCAGAACGACACAATCTAGATGGTGAAGGCAATACGAATTGTTGGTCTGGATTAAAAGATAAAATTCACACATATTTGAATGATAGGATGACGCATATTCCATCAAGATCTCCACATGTGTAGTCGGTTTCACATGATTCAAAGATGAAAAGGACTAAAGCATCAAATCCACAATCTATTCCTCCGGGTCTTAAACAGAAAATTGTTTCAAAAATTAAATCTTTTACAAACAATTTTTTAAAACCAACACAGGTTTGGCAAATCAAACCAAAAGTTGAAAAGAAACAAATGAGGGAAAAGGTACGGTGTTTCAAGAAGCTAGTTATATTGATGAAAAAGGACAAACCAGGACCACGATGGCCTGGGTTCCACTCTCTAACTAATTTACTCATGAGTGCAGGAACTACCATGGAGGATTGTTAGTAACACGATTAGTAACAGTGGTTGTTCCAAGAATAGGTTTGGAGCGGAAATCTCACAGTTTTGGTTATGGTATCTAACCTGATTGCACAATTGACACCGTTGTCACACACTCATTTTCTTACTGACATATGTTTATGTGTGTCTGATATGGAAGACTTTATTTTTTATGTAATTTAAAAAAAAGGATTGTACAAAAAATAAAAGTTTAGGGGGAGTATGAAAATATAGTCTCGACCATGAGATATGATTATTGCAAATAATCTTGATCTTATATGGGAAATGATAGGAACTAACTTGTTTATGTCTGCACATGAATAGGATCTGAAGGACGTTACAACTACAAGTTAATGATGTGTCGGTAGGTTCAGCCTTCAAGTTGAGTAAACTGCTATAAGGTGAATAATAATAAATCTACACGAAAAGATGGATTCCCACTGTGTTTTAGGTCTGCACAAGCTGAATCCGGTCATACATAGGTTGAGAGATTAAAAGACACAGAAAATTTTGTGCATATATATTCAAAAGACACCTAAGAGTGCAGTCCACCAATGTGGGGCCAACAAATCAAGTGAGCACCAAAAGACACGCAATGTTAGTGACGTGCAAATCTATATAAATAGCTCAGCAATCAGATGATCAACTTCTCTGCATATGGAAATATAGACCTGAAGCTCTCATCATCTGATTGAGATAATGATCATCTTCTCTGCTTATGGAAACATAGACCCGAAGCTCTCATCATTATATCTCGATAAACCTTGAGGATTGGTAGGCTTATACCTAACACAAGTGGGGTCCACAAAATTTTTGTCAATATTACCAAAAACATGATAATCTCATCACCAAACGTATGTTGAAAGACGAGAGGCATGGACTTAAGAGGACAAACATACCGACAATCGTTCTTGGGTTGTAGCTATCATCAAGAAAGTTGAAGCGTGGCTAGGCTTTTCGAGTTAGTGTGATCCCATATCTGATCCCTTCTATATCTCGAAGGTTGATGGATGTTTAAAAAAAACTAAAAAAAAACAAAAAAACTTAAAAAAAATCTGTATTTGTGTACAGTTGTTTTTAAGTCTTCCATGTCACACTATTTGTGTCTCAAGCCGTTTGAGATACTTACTTGATTGCAAACCACAGATGAATACGGTTTTTATCTGTATGTTGAGTTTTTATAAAGAAAATTCGGAGTTGTGTTTGTGATCGTGGATAGGTTTCTTCGACTACTTGCTGCAATGATGGCCGATCATCAGTTGAGCAAGATACCAAACCAAAGCACCCGTTTCCTCAAGTTTGTAGAAGACACCGAGTTATGAATCCTCCTCCTACGTATTTTAAACCACTCAAGCTACCGAGAGTTGAAAAAGTTTGTTCTTGATTGTCAAAGATGATGCATGAAAAAAGGGGGAGATTGTGAGAAAATAGTACTCAAGGAACAAAGTGACAAGAACACCTTCAGCAAAGAAAATTTGGAAAGCATCAGTCTAGGGGGAGTATTGTTGGGCATTGAATTTGAGACTGGAGCTTTGCCAAATTACAAGATCACAGTATGTTGAGATTGACGGTTCTAAAGATGATACAAGAGATTGATAACATTAGACTAAGGGGGAGATTGTTGGGTCTAAAATTGGTAGTCTAATGTTATCAACAAAGTCAAAGTCAACAAGTCAACATTCGGTCAACAAAAGTCACAGTCGAATGGTTCGACCACATCGAGCTAGTTTTCATCAATAGCGAATGCCCCGAGGATCTCCGCACTTGTCACGCCACTAGTGTCTTCAAATCAAGGGCACTCGAGTGGTGGAAAAGCGAGAGAGCCACCCGTGGGAACGAAGACGCTTTAGCTCTACCGTCGGAGGAACTCAAGCAACTCATGACATGAGGAGTTCTGCCCCGTGCAAGAGATTGAGCGACTCGAAGATGAGTTTTGGAAACTCAAGCAAAACAGTGGTGATAACCCAACCTTTACCAATCGTTTCAAGCAACTCCTTGTCCATGTACCTCACCAATTCAACACCACTAAAAGAATCATTGAGTTAAGTATCTCAAAGGCCTCCCAACGAGTGTTCGTGATATCGTTGAAGGAGCCAAACCAACCACCCTAGAAAAAGCCATTCGTTTAGCTTCCAAAATCTCGGATAACCAAGTGAAAGATGGAACCTTAACTATCCCAAACACCATCAAAACCATCAACCAAACCACCACTATTCCCACCGAGAAACCAAAAGAAACCAAAACCCCATTGGTCAACAACAATAACCGAAAATGCAAGTCTCGAAACCAAAACTATGCCGTTACCACTCCATCAACCGAAGCTCAAGCTCCAGCTCCACTAAATTAAGTGCCTGCCAGGAAACCTTACATTGGAACACACCCAAAGTGTACCACATGCAACTTTCACCACCCAAAAGCCTCTGCTTGTCGTTTCTGCACAACCTGTAACCGTTATGGACACCTCCCCTTAGCTTGCAAGGTTGGCTCTAGATCCCAAAACAACACGCCTCAAGTTGTTAACCAACCTCACCTAGCCATCTCCAATTGGTGTGCATGCTTCAAATGTGGTGATCCTAACCACTTTGCCCCGCAGTGCAACCGCAACAACCCAGTTCCAACTCAAGCTCAGGCCCAGGCTCAAGCACCAAGGGGCCGCGCTTTCAACATCAATGCGGCCCAAGCTCAAAATGAAAATGATGTGGTGAACGGTACGTTCCTTGTTAATGGGTCTTATGCTTCTATACTCTTTGATACTGGTGCGGATAAGAGTTTTGTCTCTTTAGAATTTGAACCATTACTTGCTTGTGCACGATCTAAATTATCGAAACCCTTCACTGTCGAAGTCGCAAATGGTGAACCCGTCTCTATCGACTTCATTGTCAAAAACTGCACTTTAAGTATTAATAATCATGATTTCTCCATAGATCTAAATCCTATGCAATTGGGAAGCTTTGACATCATAGTAGGCATGGATTGGCTTGCAAAACATCGTGCCGAAGTTGTTTGTTTTGAAAAATTTATCCGTATACCACTTCCTAGTGGTGACACTTTACAAATCTATGGTGAGAAACCCTCAAAAGGACTCAAGCTCATGTCTTGTACCAAAGCTCGAAAGTATCTCCGTAAGGAATACGTGGCATTTCTAGCTCATGTGGTAACAACCAAAGACAAGGAAAAAGACATAAAGGACATACCTGTCGTTTGTGACTTTCCCAAAGTTTTTCCCGAAGATCTACCCGGTCTTCCCCCCACTTGTTCTGTTGAATTTCTCATTGACCTCATGCCTGGTGCTACACCTGTTTCAAAAGCTCCATATCGTCTTGCACCTTCCGAAATGCAAGAACTTGCTAGTCAACTCCAAGAACTACTCGAAAAAGGCTTCATACGCCCGAGTACTTCTCCATGGGGTGCTCCTGTTTTGTTTGTTAAAAAGAAAGACGGATCTTTTCGTATGTGCATCGATTATCGTGAGCTTAACAAGCTTACTGTCAAGAACCGATATCCTCTTCCACGCATTGATGATCCCTTTGACCAGCTCCAAGGAGCTACTTGTTTCTCAAAAATCGATCTTCGTTCAGGATACCATCAACTTCAAATCCACGAAGAAGATATTCCAAAAACCGCCTTTCGCACAAGATATGGTCACTACGAGTTCATGGTGATGCCTTTCGGTTTAACCAATGCACCTGCAGTGTTCATGGATCTAATGAATCGAGTGTGTAAACCTTATTTGGATCGTTTTGTGATTGTCTTCATCGAGGACATATTGATCTATTCCAAATCTGAAGACGACCATAAACGACATCTCTGTTTGATTCTAGAACTTTTACGTGCCGAACGACTTTATGCCAAGTTCTCTAAATGTGAATTTTGGTTAAAAGAATTCAATTCCTTGGGCATTCTGTGAACGATAAGGGTATTCATGTTGATCCTGCCAAAATCGAAGCTGTCAAGAATTGGATTGCACCAAAATCTCCTACCGAAGTTCGTTCTTTTCTAGGATTGGCGGGTTACTACCGTCGGTTCATCTCCAACTTTTCCAAAATTGCTACACCTCTCACCACTTTGACCCAAAAGTCAAAACCTTTTATTTAGGGTCCTAACAAGAAGAAGCCTTTCAAACCCTCAAGGACATGCTTTGTGATGCTCCTATTCTTGCTCTTCCCAAGGGGAATGATGATTTTGTGGTTTATTGTGATGCATCGAACCAAGGTCTTGGTTGCGTTCTTATGCAACGAGGCAAAGTCATCGCCTATGCATCAAGGCAACTCAAAATCCACGAAAAGAACTACACCACTCATGATCTCGAACTTGGTGCCGTTGTTTTTGCCCTAAAAATTTGGAGACACTACCTTTATGGTACAAAATGTGTTGTCTTTACCGACCACAAAAGCCTCCAACACATTTTCAATCAAAAGAATCTTAATATGCGGCAACGACGATGGGTCGAATTGTTAAACGACTACGACTGCGAAATTCGCTATCATCCTGGTAAAGCGAACGTAGTAGCCGATGCTCTTAGTCGAAAGGGTCACGCAGTTCGGTGAAACATCTGAGAAACCGACCGTCTTCGTAGCTCTCAATTGCAAAATGATCTCCTCAATCACATTCGAGATGCTCAGCATACATCGGTCAATGAAAATACTCTATACGAAGAAATGTCTTGTGGTGCCGAGTTACACTTGGAGTCCAAGGCAAATGGAATTCTTTATTATCTTGATCGTATTTGGGTTCCCAATCGTAACGATCTCCGTGCTCTTATAATGAAGGAAGCGCATAAATCCCGATACTCCATTCATCCCAGTGCGGATAAAATGTATCAAGATTTCCGCCGCAATTATTGGTGGCCCGGCATGAAAAAGAACATTGCTCTCTTTGTGTCCAAATGTCTCAATTATTCCAAAGTAAAAGCCGAGCACCAACATCCATCGGGTTTGCTCGAACAGCCCGAAGTCCCCATGTGGAAATGGGAAAGCATTTCTATGGATTTCATTACTAAGCTCCCCCGAACATCATCCGGCCATGATAGCATATGGGTAATTATTGATCGATTAACCAAGTCGGCTCACTTCCTTCCCATTCGTGAAGATTACAAAGTTGAAAAGCTAGCACATATCTACACCAAGGAGATCGTTTGTCGTCATGGTATTCCTCTTGACATCATCTCAGACCGTGATGGTCGATTTACCTCCCGTCTTTGGGAAACATTTCAGGCTGCCATGGGAACTCAGCTTAATCTTAGCACAGCTTTTCATCCTCAATCTGATGGTCAAACCGAACGTACAATTCAGACTCTTAAGGATATGATTAGATCTTGTGTAATCGATTTCGGTGGAAATTAGGATGCACATCTACCATTGATCGAGTTCTCACACAATAATAGTTACCATACCAGCATCCAAATGGCTCCATTTGAAGCTCTCTATGGCCGAAAGTGTCGTTCTCCCATATGTTGGCACGAGATTGGTGAAGCACAAATCATCGGTCCCGAAATCATCCAAGAAACGACCAACAAAATCATCCAGATCCGTGATAATCTTTTAGCTGCTCGAAGCCGACAGAAAAGTTATGCTGACAAACGGCGAAAGCCCCTTGAATTCAATATCGGTGATCAAGTACTCCTCAAGGTGTCTCCTTGGAAAGGGGTAGTCAGATTTGGAAAGAAAGGAAAGTTAGCTCCATGGTATGTGGGACCATTCAAAATCATTGAGCGAATCGGAAAAGTGGCTTACAAGCTCGAGTTACCCCAAGAACTCAACAATGTCCATCCCACCTTTCATGTTTCAAATTTGAAGAAGTTCTTAGCCGAAGGGAACATACACATTCCTCTTGATGATGTACGAATTGACGAGACTATGCATTTTGTCGAAAAACCAGTGGAAATAACGGATCGTGAAGTCAAACAACTCAAACAAAAACGTATTCCGCTAGTTAAAGTTCGTTGGGAATCGAAGAATGGACCTGAATTCACTTGGGAACATGAAGAGCAAATGAAGAAAAAGTACCCACATCTTTTCAGTTAAGCCACTTGAATAAATTTCGAGATGAAATTTCCTAAAGTAGGGGAGACTGTAACATTTGTACTTTTCGTATTTTCTGTTCTAGTCCTTGTATTCTTGTATCTTTTCATTTTGTACCCTTGTAATCCCGAGCTTGTGATCAATGGAAAAGTATTTTATCAATTGCATCTAATATTAATCTATTTCATTTATTCTATAAATTCTACGTGACGCAAACTTTATGTAACGTCGCGTGATTTTTAATTTTCTTGTATTTTAAATTCTATATTTAACAAATTCCAAGTTCGCCTTTACTCATTTCTTTTATGTTACTCCTACCCATTCATGACTAGTCGCCATTATAATTTACCCTATTCAATTTAGGCGTTATAACAAGAAACTTATTTAGTTAAGATCTTAATATATACTTATTAATAATATATATATATATATATATATATATATATATAGGTTTAAGATCCTGTACAAAGTACATTTTTCGTGAGAAGTGTGAGAAGGACTAAGAATTGACATGTAGACATCATGTTTTGGATTTAGGAATGATGTTTTTAGGTTGTTTTAACTTGAAATACACCAAACACAACAATCTAAAACACAATACAATGTATTATAGTCATTAAATTTTAAAAAAAAACAGTTAAAACACACTACTTAATGCTTAAAACACACTGCTAATGTTCTTAGCATGATGTTTTAAGTTTTAAGCCTAAAATATATTGTTTTCGGTTTTTAATTGTTATGTTTGGTGTTTTTATAGGCAAAACAATCCAAAACATTACGACTAAGTTCAAAAAATGATGCCTAAGTATCAATTTTTAATACTTCTCACACTTCTCACAAAAAAAAACACTTTGTACACGATCTTGACCCTATATATATATATATATATATATATATATATATATATATATATATAATGATACTTAAAAAAAGAAAGCATAATATGAAAAAAAAATGGGTGTTTGACTTTAACCAAAAAAAAATACCATTTCAAAAAAAATATATCCCGTACGTTTTTTTTATTATGATTCTATTTTTTTTTTCTTTTAAAGATATATTTACCACTTAATTCACTTCTACCCACCCTAATTAATTCATTAAATACCCAACCCCTTCACCCCAACTATAATTACACCACTCCCTACCTATTTTAACACTTGCTCAATCCTAAATCCTCTCTAAACCTCCCAATTCTTCAAGAAATCCCAAGTGTGGGAGTCCACTTCTAAGTGAGTTTTCTCATAAACTGCAACTTTATTCTTCTTTCTTCACTTCTTTTCTTCTTCTAACCCCTTGGAGAAACCTCTAGGACCTAATTCTTGTTTGCTATGGCAAATGAATACGAGTAGGACACCAAAATGAGGCCTCAAAGGTGGTTCATCTTCTATTGTTTTTATGCACTAGAAGGTTAGTTGAAGTGATACCAACCAAGTTCACCAACAACTTAATGTTGGATGGACTTGTGCTATGGTTAATGGTTGACAAAGGAAAGTCAAGGCTCTTCCAAACTAAGTCACCATACACTACTTTAACCCTATAGTTCTATTATGTAAATACTAAAATATATACTTTCAAAACTCTATTAATATATTAACTTGAAAGGTTTGTGGATACATCCCTACCTTACCAATACTTGACTCTCTTGACCATCCGAATCACCTTTATGGTGGTTTGTGTTTTTGGTTAGCCTTAAAGGCACTACTTGACTCTCACGACCATCCGAATCACCTTTATGGTGGTTTGTGTTTTGGTTCGCCTTAAAGGCAATGCATGACTTCCTTGTACTCTTGAATCTTCCTCCAAATCTAAATCCATTTTTTTTCTTTTCTTAACTCTAGTCTAACTGGAGCTAAAATCCTCATTTCTCAAGACTCGTTTTTGAGAACTTAACAAACGCACTCTAAGGTGAGTTCATACTTGTCCCCTTTTTACTCTTTAACACTTTTGGGGCTCAACATGTATCCTATGCAAACATACACTAAACACTTTCATACTCACATGTTCAATCTACTAAACATGCTTATAAACTATGCCATGCTAGAATTTAGACTTTACATACAAATGTCGCTTAGCATACAACCCCCTTAACATGTATAGCGCTATAGGAGTAGCACCCCGCCCCCTAACTGGGTCATGTTAAGTTTTACCGGCCTACCGCTTCGGTGTTAGGTCAAGCAGTGCAAACATGTGTTGATTATGCCTTTTGTATGATTCTATGTGTGCAAAGCTATAGCATGACGATTTGAGTAAAATATTTTAATACTATGTATGTAAACCAAAACTAGTATGCTCACCAATACTTTATGTGTTGACGGATATTTTTATACATGTTGCAGGAAATATTTGATGCGATGTCACAAGAAATCTTGTAGGGATGGACTTAGAAACGCACCAATTTTATTATCATTATGTTGTTTGTTGTATTTCCTTTTCTTGAACAATTTGTATTTCCAACTTTGAATGCTATGAAATGAAATTTCCTTAAATCAATTTGTCACAATTCTAGTATCATGAAGTCTTTGAACAATCTATCACAAGTCACGCCTCGATGTATTCCGCCATCGGTTGGGGTGTGACAAATAGTTATGTGCAAACCAAACGCGCCCAAACCAAAGTAAAAGTAAGTAAGTGATAAAAAAAATAGTTCATAGTGTTTAATGTCCCATGACAAACATGATGCATTACCTAAGCGTACTCCGACCTAGCGACCTGCAAAAGCATGCTAACGTATGTCAACATAAAGTTGGTGAGTTCATGTCACACCACGACAACGACGGAAACACGTGGCGTGGACACGAAAGAGAAATGTTTCATAGCTAAGACTGAACAAACACATAAGTTAGAAAATAAACATTCATTAGACGACGGAAAATATTTTGCTTAAGTACATGTTCCAAAATGTAATTTTTAACAAAATAAGGATTTTTCAACTATTTCCCAATTCCACGGGAAATATTATTAATGCTATATTTAGCAAATTGGGGATGTGAGTGTTTTTACACTATTGCAAATTGTACAATACAACTAAAGCATAGATACAACTCTTTTAAGCACAAGTGTGTGGAGCCACATCTCTCTAAACACTCTTGGCTGATTCACCTACACGTGTAAAGTATACCCTCCCTCCCTCCTACACTCTCTTGGCAAACACCGCCTAAGCCACCTACTATCCCTTTTTCCTATTCTCTCGGTGGCTCTCATAATGCTCTCCCCCGCCTTCATTCAGATGGTTCATCACATCAGAATTGACATAGCATAGGTGACTGTCGGCAACGACCACAATCGTTGTGACCTTTTGTGGCGGCTGAAGGTACAACCGTCGTACAGGTGGATATTACAACTTTAAATATCTGTTACCTTTCTTCATTAATCGAGTCTTCCCCAGCATTATTCAGACGTTTATGAACGAGAGCAAAACGCCTACAACATGAAAGAGAAAGCCAGGTGTCTAGCGTTGATGATCAACGCTGGTGCACTGTTGGGATCCGGTGCCACCATAGCTCTTCTCAGGCTTCTTACTTCCACTTCTAGGTATTTCTATTAATCCACCACCACATCACTTGAACAATTATTTGTTTGATGCTCACTTCTTTCACTCACAGTATTTAGGTTTTCAGCAAATTTTAGTCGATATATTGAGGTTGGTTTTAATTTTATTGTTTCTTTTTCAGCAGTGAAGCTACGTTTCAGAGTAGTAATGAAGCCAAATTGAATGGTAAGTTTCTATATTGGACTAATTTTGAACTTGTCTCAAGGTTATTATAAATTGGGGTTTGAGTTGATTGTGTTCTAGCTTCCATGAATTATTGAGATTTAAGTTGGTTTAAAAAGAGAGTAGATATTAATTTTGGGTATGATATGTTAAGAGTTTCAGAATGGGCATTGATGACATTAGTTTCATAAATTTTGTAGAGTTTTCGCTTATTTGAAGTATTGGCTCTGTGGCTAGCGAACGATAGTCATTTCGGCCACCGTTTTTTCTGCTTAGGTGCAAGTGAGCCGTAACACATAATTGTATTCTGAACATTTTAAAATGAAAATTTTTATTATTTTTATTTTTTTAAGTGTTAAGGGTGACTAGATGTCGATGCTCTATTCACCTCAAATTTTTTCAAAGTTTGATTGAGCTTTCTGTTCCATAATTTCATTGACAATATTTTTTTCCAGGACTTAAAAGATTGTCATGTTTTGAGGAACTTGAGATACTGAATCTCAGCTTAATTATTGAAACCAATATCTTTCCTTCACTAGGACAACTCACTTCACTCGGAATTTTGTATCTAAGTTACATGAACGGATATCAACCATACTCCCCTGTTCATGGCATGTTGTTTACAAACCAATCTTCTTAAGTTTTATTATAACACACATTCACATCTTGAAGATTGATATTTGTATATTTTTGCAAATTTTTCAGCATTTTTAGATTTTGAAAACTTGGAGATATTGAGTCTTGCCAACTGTGGCTATTAACCCTATTATAGTACCTTATAAATTCAAGGTAAGATTGATTTTACTTTATAATACAAACATAGGAATTTAGTCCTGACCAAAGTAGCTTGCCTCATTTTCGGCAATCCACATTAGGTACGTCAACTGAGACGGCTATGATTTAATCCAAATTTTCCACAATACGGCTGAGACGTATGACTAGGATTTAGCCTTTGCAAGGAGGCTAAGACGGCTAAACCTACACTTTTTGCAAGGTTTCTTAGACGGCTAATTTTCTGTATTGTGGTTATGTATTTATGCGGTCTTACAAGATATTCTCCATGAAATTTGAACTAGCTAGGTATGTCTAAACTTCTGTACTTTTCGCGTACACCTGGTGACGTTGACCCTTTAACTTATAAAGTGTATATTTCAATTACCAAAAAGGATGGGAAGATAACTAAAAAGGAAAAATGTCATATTGGACAAACAAGTAAAATGTAACTCAATTTTAGGCTTTCTAGAACCGAAAGGAAATTCAAAGTTACCCATTTTGTACATGTTTACCCCAATTCACTTTCTTAGTTGTAATTCAGACTCGACCCAACCCGTGTGTCTTGCCACCTCTTTTAGAATATGCTATAGTCCTATATCCTAATCTTCATTTGGTTGTTTTAAGAAATGTGTGTTGAGAATTGTTTTATTATACAACAATCATTGAGACCATGGGACTTTGTTTTGTTTGTAGGTGATTGCAGTTAGGTTTGTTGCTGCAAATCAAGAGAAGATCAAAGCTTCAATGTGTTTTATAGGTATGTGTAAGTGGATCTTGGAATTAAAAGTGTTAATTATGAAGTAGTTTTTTTTATTTAATTTTATGGTGATTGTACAGCATTGATAACATTTCAGTTTTTGGGTTATGTACAAGCACATGAGTTTATTGACTTTTGAAATTATATGGAGATATTCTCTCCATAATATTATCTCTACATTCACGTTCATGATTTCCTCCCTATTTTAGCCATAATACTTGCTTTCCTTTTCCTTTGTATTTCTATTTATTTGAGAGTCAACCTCTCTGTTCATGTATTCAGAAAACAACAAACACAATAAAATTGTTACCTTTGAAGTTTTAATGGTATCAGAGCAGTGATCCTACTGCTCGATTATAAACACATGGCTGGAGATGCAGAATAAGCGACGAAGGAGAGCGGCGGCAACGTCGTAGACCATGATTCTCCTTATTATCTTCACCCTTCCGATTACCCCAGACAAATGCAAGTAAATGATGCATTGTCAGACAAAAACTATGCGGATTGGGTGCAAGAGATGGAGAATTTCCTTTTCGCAAAAAATAAAATCGGCTTCATCGATGGATCCATTGAAAAACCAGAAAAGACATCCAAGAATTATATGCCATGGATGAGAGTAGATGCCATGATAAAGGGGTGGCTTACCACTGCCATGGAGAGGGAAATAAGAAGTAGTGTCAAATACGCCAACACCGCTGCAGAGATTTGGAAGGATCTTCGTGAAAGATTCGGAAAAGAAAGTGCGCCGAGAGCGTACGAACTGAAGAATAAGATCGCTGCTACACATCAAAATGGCGCAAGTGTCTCAGCCTACTACACCAAGCTCCGCTCACTCTGGGATGAAATTCAGTCGGTTTTTCCTATTCCGCGTTGCACTTGTAATGGGTGTACGTGTGATGTGGGCAAGCGATTGATTGAACACCAGGAGAAGGAGAGGCTGTATGAATTCCTCATGGGACTGGACAGTGAGTTCGGGGTTATTAAGACTCAAATCCTGGCCACTAAACCAGCACCGGGTCTCGGAACGGCCTACCATCTCGCTGCAGAAGAGGAGAGACAAAAGATGATAACCGAGGACAAGAAGCCCGCTATTGAAGCCTCAGCTTTCAAGTCTTATGTCCCTCAAAAGCGTGATAACACCTCCTCGAACCAACAGAAATCGAAGGCACAATCGCGGTCAACAAGGCGCGAGGAAGAGACACAACATTGCACCTTCTATGATCGGGATGGACATAGTCGAGACGGCTGCTTCAAGCTTATCGGCTATCCCGAATGGTGGTCTGGAAAATTGAAAGGAGACAAGACAAAGCCGAGGGCTTCTTGCGTCGAAGGTTCTTCGAGTCCTATTCAGGGGCTTAGCATGGAACAATATAATGCCTTTTTAAGGCATTTTGGAGATGGAGCAGCTATGGATGATGGAGAAAATAAACGTGTAGCCAACATGGCAGGTAAAATTAAAAATGATGAGGATGATTGGGTTGTGGATTCGGGAGCCACCGAACACACAACATATTTAAACAATATTCTTGAAAACAAAAGAAAGGATCCATATGAAATGCTAGTGGTTATCCCTAATGGTGATGCGATCCCGGTTGAAGGAAAGGGTGACTATACCTTACCGGGAGGCACCAAAATAAAGGGCATATTGCATGTTCCTAAGTTTACTTGCAATCTCCTTTCCGTTAGTCGTTTGACTAAAAGTCTTCAATGTTCTGTGACTTTTTTTCCTGATTTTTGTGTAATGCAGGGTCTCCGTTCGAGGAACTTGATTGGTGCGGGTAAGTGTAAAGGAGGTCTATACCGAATGGGATGTTTGGGAAAGAGAGAAAGGCTATGGCTGTGACCGTTGAAAGATGGCATAAAAGGTTGGGACACACGTCTCAAGAAAAACTTGCTAAGGTTGATTTCCTCAAAGGTGTTTCTTTTAATCTTAGAGATAATGTTTGTGATTCTTGTTCTAAGGCTAAACATACGAGATCGCCTTTTCCATTAAGTGAAATTAAAACTAAAGGATGTTTTGAGTTATTGCATTGTGATGTGTGGGGCAAATATCGCATTCCTTCATTTTCTGGGGCAAATTATTTTTTGACCATTGTTGATGACTTTAGTAGGAGTGTTTGGGTTTTTCTTATTAAATATAAAAGTGATGCTAGTACTTGTTTGGTTAATTTTTGCAAGATGATTGAAACCCAATTTAACAAAAATGTTAAAAGAATAAGGTGCGATAATGGCGGGGAGTTCACATCAAACCTTATGTTGAATTTTTACTCCAAACAAGGAATTTTGTTAGAAACCACATGCCCACATACGCCTCAACAAAATGGAGTCGTTGAGCGTAAGCATAGGCATTTGCTTGACACGGCTCGAGCTTTACGTTTTGAAGCTAACTTGCCAAAACGATTTTGGGGGGAATGTGTCCTAACGGCCGCATACATTATCAATCGATTACCCTCTAAAACTCTTGACGACAAAACTCCATATGAGTTGTTGTTTAACCAAAAACCCGAATATGATCACATGAGGGTCTTTGGTTGCCTAACTTATTTTTGGAGTATCGATACAAAGGGTGACAAGTTCGAAGTGAGGGGGAGACCCGGGATTTTCTTAGGCTATCCTCAAGGAATAAAAGGTTACAAAATATTTGATATTGAAAGCAAAAAAATTATTGTGTCACGAGACGTGAAATTTCATGAAAATACATTCACATTTCCTACTCCAACAAAAGCCTATGATGATGATGACGTGTTCATTCCTATTCAAGCCAACGATGATGAAAGCCCACATCATGAATCCTTTGAAATGCCCAATGATGAGCCTGTTTCCAACCCACCAACCGTGGAACATGAAAATGTCAATATAAGTCAAGAAAATAATCGTGAAAGTGATCCAACAATAAACCTTGAAGAAGCTTCTCACCAAAACAGTAGGGTGCCTACAACTGTTGAAGCATCACGACCAAAGAGGGACCGAACTCAACCCAAACGGCTTCATGATTTCGTTGTAAATCTTCCCCCTTCGGTCGACCATACACACACCGCGACCACTCAAGACTCCTCTACGGTACACCCTATTGCCAATTATCTTTCTTATGAAAAATTTTCTAATGCTCACAAAAGTTTTTTAGCGGCCATCACTACTGCTGATGAGCCGAAACATTTTAAGCAAGCCATGCAATGTCCAAGATGGATTGAAGCCATGAAGAAAGAGATTCAAGCTCTTGAGCAAAACAACACGTGGACTCTTGAACCCTTGCCGGTAGGAAAACGAGCTATTGATTCCAAATGGGTTTACAAGATCAAGTATAAACCAAATGGGGATGTCGAAAGATACAAAGCTCGTCTCGTAGCAAAGGGGTTCACTCAAATTGAAGGAGAAGATTTCCATGACACATTTGCTCCGGTAGCAAAATTGGTAACTGTTCGAACATTGCTATCCGTAGCTACTAAAAATAATTGGCTCATTCACCAGCTTGACGTTAACAATGCCTTTCTACATGGCGATCTTGAAGAAGAGGTGTACATGAAAATACCGCAAGGTTTTTCCAAAGAAAATGAGGATCGGGTATGCCGCTTACGAAAATCTCTCTATGGTCTCAAACAAGCATCAAGAAATTGGTATCAAAAATTTACTATGGTTCTTCTCGGCCTTGGTTTTTGTTCATCAATATCGGATCATTCTCTTTTCTTCTACAAAACCAATGACACATTCATTGCCATACTTATTTATGTTGATGACATTATCATGGTTGGCAATAATTCCAAAAAGATACAAGAAATCAAGCAATGTTTACATGACAAGTTTAGCATCAAGGATCTAGGTGAGCTGAAGTATTTCCTTGGCATCGAGGTGGCAAAGACCTCCCGTGGTCTCGTTTTGAGCCAACGAAAGTATACTCTAGACATCTTGGAAGATAGTGGTATGGGAGGGTGTCGGCCGTCTTCTTTTCCCATTGAACAAAATCTAAAGCTTACCATGGATGATAAAGAACCCAAGGTAGATGCTAGTAACTATCGAAGGCTCATTGGCCGATTATTATACCTTCAGGCCACTCGTCCCGACATATCTTACTCGGTTAACACCCTTAGCCAGTTTGTGTCAGACCCTCGTCAGAACCACCTGGATGCTGTATTCCGCATACTTCGATACCTCAAGGCAACCCCAGGCCAAGGCATTCTCCTACCGAAAGAAGGCGGCACTAATCTGGTTGCATACTCAGATTCGGATTGGCTCGGTTGCCCTCTCACTAGACGTTCTCGAACTGGGTATATGCTACTACTCGGAGGTGCTCCGGTTTCGTGGAAAACTAAGAAGCAGTCGGTCGTCTCACGCTCTTCGGCTGAAGCTGAGTATCGCGCTATGGCTACCACTGTTAGTGAAATCATCTGGCTACGATGGCTTTTAAAGGAATTGGGTCTTCCTTAACTTCAGCCCACTATCCTTTTCTGTGACAACCAAGCTGCTCGGCACATTGCCAACAACCCGGTCTTCCATGAACGTACCAAACATGTTGAGATGGACTGTTATTTTGTTCGAGAACGTGCAGAATCCAAAGAAATTTGTCCTATGCCCATCGACTCGAAACTTCAAATTGCCGACCTTCTTACAAAGGGTCTTGGAGCTTCACAACTTCGCTTTTTACTTGACAAGCTGGGCGTTGTCAATCTTCACGCTCCAGCTTGAGGGGGAGTATTGACTTTTGAAATTATATGGAGATATTCTCTCCATAATATTATCTCTACATTCACGTTCATGATTTCCTCCCTATTTTTAGCCATAATACTTGCTTTCCTTTTCCTTTGTATTTCTATTTATTTGAGAGTCAACCTCTCTGTTCATGTATTCAGAAAACAACAAACACAATAAAATTGTTACCTTTGAAGTTTTAAGAGTTGAGATAATGCATATAGTTTATTACGTTATATATGGGTAGACAACAATTCCACCTACGGTGTCATCACAGAGCCACGACATCGTTTGGATGTCAACCAAATGGTGATCTCGCGACGAAGCCAACAAAGTGGTGTGTCCGGCATGTGTGTAACGAAGTCGCAAACACCAAGTTGTCGCAGCAACGCACGACATGGGTAAAATACTAGTTAGCAAATCCTTAGCAAAAATCCATCTTGTCTTTAGATCGCCCGCCCTAGCCATTCACGCCTCCAACATTGACTACATAAATAAAAACCAAAAACTATCCGGATAATGTAATAAGATAGGAACACAAACAAAAGTGCATCGAGATCGAGAGAAGGAGAGAGAGAGAACAATGACTACATATATGTTTACATCTTAGATGTATTAGAGAATGGCAACTTCACTATATTAAAATGGCTTAAAAACTTAAATTTCTCATACATTTAAACATAGAACATGCTTTACACAGTTGCTTTATGTACATCACTCAACAAATATTACTTATTAAAAAATGTAGATAAAACAAGTTATAAAAAAGCAATCGCAAAAGTTGCTTTCACAATAATTGAAGCGCACTTGACTCGTTTACAATACCGGTAAAAAGAGAAGCATCAAAGCCAACATCCAATTCTTCGAGAACCCTATGGTAGTAGATCCACTACAACCCAATTTATTGTTGTGATATGAGCACTGAGGAGCACGATTCCTTAAAGAGAAATCAAAACCAATCATCAAAATGAAAAACCGTTATTAATAACAGTGGGATGTCCGTGTAATACGACGGGCAACACATATATAAGTGATATAAGTAATCACGGACATGATAATTTTTTTTTTAATTTTAAACAATTGTTCGTTTTTGTGGTCTAATTTTTTATCAAATATATTTATGTTTAGAAGTCGTTACTTGAATAGCGCATTTAACTTCATTTTCTCATACTATTTTTTTATAAAATAACCAATTTTAATTATAAATTAAAAACAAAGTTGACACATTTAACAATAAAATAACCCATTTAAAAAAAAGGAAAATCTCCAAAATAAACATTGATCACCCTTTAATTACAAAAATAAACACATGAAAGGTCTTAAGTTTAGAGACTTCACACTATCCAACACTACTCAGAATTTGATATTTGTCCTAAGAGTCTTAAATAAAGACTCTTTAACTTGTAATGGCCCCACAAACCAATCAATAAAATGATGACACGTGGGTGAAAAAGGCTACTAGACGCTTGAGTTTTGTGGAGTCTTTACCCTAGACGTGTCTGTAGTTGGCAAAAGTCTTAGTAATGTACGGAAAGGTCTTTAGTTCAAATGAAAACTAATTAGTCTTGAGACGTACGGACGCGTCTATAGTTGTCTAGAGTCTTAGTGTTGTACAGAAGAATCTTTGGTTTGTACGAAAAGACTTAAAGACTCTTCAGGCTTGGCGTCTAGGATTAAGACTCTACAAAACTCAAGCGTCTAGTAGTTTTTTCACCTACGTGTCACCATTGTATTGGTTGGTTTGTGGGACCATTAAAGTTAAAGAGTCTTTATTTAAGAATCTTAAGACAAATGTCAGATTATGAGTAGTGTTGAATAGTGTAAAATCCCTAATCTTAAGACATTTCAAAAAAACAAAATTGACGCATGGAGGTCAATGTTTATTTTGGAGATTTTCTGTTTAAAAAAATACAAAATTGAGAAGGGAGAAAATTACTTGGATGCACAGAAGGTGATGATGTAATCAGCCCTAGAACAAGTAAAAAGACTAGTTGGATCATCATAAGCATAACTATACGCAGTAGGACATGCATCCTTAAACTTCTTCGAGTAATACGTAGGTTGGCACGTTACAGGGTTACCATAAACACCCCGACAACAATACTCATCCGTATTAAACACATCACATGCACTCCTACAAGCCACAACCTTACCACTGGCCTTAATCGAAAGTTCTGAAGGACAACTCAATCGTAAGTCACCTACGCAACCCGCAACGCTACAGTTTCCCTTACCATTAACCGGTTTAACCGACATTGGTAAGTTAAAGCCATCAACAAGGCTAACATCGTACCAATCTTGTTTTGTGAGAGTAAACTCGGCTAGGGTTGATGGGGTCGCGCCCGAGGCTGAACACTGGAGGGATGAGCCGCATCGACCGGTTAGACATGTTCCGTTACCATTGCTATCGAAGTTGCACTTGGTTCGGCCCCATATTCGGCCTGACCAACCGGTTGGTGCGGTGTGGACTCTAGATTCTTTGGCTTTTAAGGCGTATCCTCCACCGCCGAAGCTGTCACCGGGTGTGATCCCTGGCCAGATTGTCTCATCGCAATTGTTTATGATGGTGAAAACCCTTGCGCAATCGGATACTATATATTGTAAATGTTTCAATGTGTTAGAATACGTACAATTATATATGGGCTGACCTAGTATATATTATAGTGGAGACTTGTATAAAAAAAATCTTTTTTCTATTTTATATGTACTTTTATTACTAACTTTCTTTCTTTTTTAATAACTCCTCAAGATTTGGAACTTACCAATAAATATATCATTTTATACATGTTTTATATGAGAATCAAAGTGACAAGAAAAAAAAAGTAATTTTCTAATTTAGTTGAAAAATAAAATACGACTTTGAACTTGCTAAAAAAACAAGGAATTGGATTAAGTAATTCGGAAAGGGGTGGCGGCGCAGCTTGTTGTCCATCTACCTTCTATTGTGATGTAACTTTCGTATTTTGTTTTAATGAAAGGAAATCTTTGTCGATTAAAAAAAATTGGTTAAATATTCTAAATGGTTATTATTGTCTTAAAAACTCATTGCAGCTATTAGTTGTACCAGCATGTGACAACAAATTATCATTATTTAGGTGACCAACCCAAATTTCAGACTTTGGGTTAAGAAACATCCGAGCAACAAAAAAAATGACCCCAGTGGTAAAAAAATCTTAGGTCTGTCACTGTAAATAATTGTAATAATATATGACTTATTGTGATTATACCTGAAGAATGAAGCAATATCCATAGGAAGAAGACATGCAAGGAGCTTGAGAATGGTAATGTTATGGCCATGGTAATTAAAGGATGTTGGAGGAAGATTAGGGAGGATATGAAATGGAAGAATATATGGTAAGAGGGTAATATGCCTGCATGTGGTTTGGTGTTTGTAATATTGGAATACGTATGTGTGGAGTAAACCTATGTAAGAAAGCAATCACCAACTTTTTAATTTCTTTATCAGTAACTTTAGATTCTTATTCTAATTCTAACCCTTTGTCTCAAGTTTGGGAAATTCTTTTCTATTTCCCATAGCTTCACACATGGGCTTAGCTATTACTCTTACAATTTTATTATAAATTAACTAACTGATAGATGATAATATCAAAAATAAATTTCAATTGAGTTGAGACTTATCATAGTGTTCTTTCTTCTTTGGTAGATTAATAGGGAAGTATGAATATCTTTTTGGTAATTGAGATTGGATTATAATGGAATATACTTCTTGTAATCACTTATTAAGGATTAAATATTATTTATGAAATTTTAAAGGTAATTGGCCAAAATAAAGTTTTTCGGGGTATAAATATGTAAAGACATTCAAAGAATTAATCAAATGTAATGCGCCGTTTGTTTTTGGAGAAATCATGAAAATAGTATAATTTTTATGGTTTCTTATCCTGCAATGACGTGGAAAAAAACCAAAAAACCTATCGTCGCCGCTAAAACCTGACGCGGGTCGCGCTAATAGCCTTAGCGGCGACGGCCTCTGCTAATGCTCCGGCTTCCTTTGATTCGTTGCAATAAAGATTGATGTACCGCCACTAAAGGTCAACAAGCACTGCTAAATGCCTGACGTGGAAACTATTTTGTTTTTTTTTTTTTTGTGCCACGTGTCATTTCTGGTGAGACCTTTAGCGGCGACAGCCGCTGCTAATGCTCCGACTTCCTTTGATTCGTTGCAAAATGATTGATGCACCGCCGCTAAAGGTCAGCAAGCGTTGCTAAATGCCTGATGACGTGGAAACTATATTATTTTTTATGCCACGTGTCATTTCTGGTGAGACCTTTAGCGGCAACGTCGCCGCTAAAAGTCATATTTTTTTCCCAACATTTTGATTACAGCCGAATAAAAACGCACAACCAAAATAAATTTTGCCAACTAAAAGTCGCACAGCCACATAAATAAAAACGCACACAACATAACATCAAATATAATACACGTACGTCAAAAGTGTCAACCACATAGAATACAAAAGCATACAGCACGTACTAATGATCAAATGTTTACAAAATATTAATATCTTACAAATTACCTATTCGCGCCTACATATCATCATCATCGCCACCACTGTTGCCGCTCCCTTGATTTCCAAAGTTAGATAGATTATAGGACTGAAATTGATTGAACATTTGAGCTTGCATTTGTAGGTTGCTCATCATTGCCATAAGTTGCTCCTACAAATATATATATATATATATATATATATATAGGGAAAGTATAAATTGAAAACCCACTCGAGTTAAGAAAACTCTGAAAACCCGTCAAAAAACCATCTAAAAAAGTTTTTTTTTTTTTGAAAAAAATACACAAGGTAACATACATGTTTTTAAGCGTTTTGGGCCAAAAAAATAAAAAAAGCGCCGAACGAATATTTTTAAAAAAAAATAAACAACGCAAACTTTGTAACAGCGATGTTAACATATGTTAAAAGGCAGAAAACATATGTTAACAGCGCTGTAACATATGTTAAAAAGCAGAAAACATATGTTAACAGCGCTGTTACAAAGTTTGCGTTGTTTATTTTTTTTTAAAATATTCGTTCAGCGCTTTTTTTATTTTTTGGCCCAAAACGCTTAAAAACATGTATGTTACCTTGTGTATTTTTTTCCAAAAAAAAAAACTTTTTTAGATGGTTTTTTGACGGGTTTTCGGAGTTTTCTTAACTCGAGTGGGTTTTCAAAATATCCACCCCCTATATATATATATATATCAAATGGGTCAAATATTAACATTTAAATTAGAAATATATACCAAATTGATCAAATATCATATTTACAAAACATATTTATACCAAATGGATCAATTATCAACATCTACCAAACATATATATATATCAAATGGGTCAAAACTCAACATTTACTTAACATATATATACCAAATGGGTGAAACAACAAATATACACAAAAAATGGGTCAACTATCAACATCTACCAAACATATATATACCAAATAGGTCAAAACTCGACATTTACTTAACATATATATAGCAAATAGGTCAAACTACAAATATATATATATGGGGTTGGATTAAATTAAAAACCTCTTGAGTTGTGAAAACCCTTGAAAACCCTATGTAAAAACTTTTTTTTTCCTGATTTTTTTCAGAATAGATTTTATATTCAACTTTATTAGTTTTGGCCAAAAAAAATCAAAAAAGCGCCGAGTAGATTATTTTGTTACACATATGTTACACAAACTCGGTTTTATCATACGTCAGCATTGTTACATATGTAACATTTGTGTTACGTAATTTAAAAAAAAAATCTATTCGGCGCTTTTTTGATTTTTTTGGGCCGAAACTCATAAAATTAAGTATACAAGCTATTCTTAAAAAAAATTAGAAAAAAACAATGTTGTTACATAGGTTTTTCACGGGTTTTCACAACTCAAGAGGGTTTTCACAGGATACTTAGCCTATATATATATATATATATATATATATATATATATAGATTTAGGTTCCTGTACAAAAGCCAAAATGTGTGAGAAGGGTGAGAATGCTTCTAGTTGTGACACGTGGCACATGGTATTTGGGCAATTTAGTCATTTTAATATAATATTAAAAAAAGAGTAAAATTATAAATCTCTCTCTCTTTCTCTCTCCAGGTTTATATCCCTCTCTCTCTCTCTCCTCGATTTAAAACCTACTTCCTCCCAATTTTGGATATACCCTTTCTCTTTTTGAGAGCATGTATAACTTGTTTAGCTATACATACGAGCATAGTGTTTTAACAATCAACGTATGGTGTTTTATGTTTAAGGTAGTTTTTTATTTTTTTTTATACAACATTTGGTGTTTTATTATATTCTTGTAAAGGGTGTTAATTTTAAATGGTGTTTTTTCCAATTACAAATTTTTAAAGTGTACTAAAAAAAATAAAACCAACTTATATAATCATATCAAGATAAAACACATAAATATGAAATATTAAACATCACACTGTAATATAAACCTTATATGACAATGTAAAGATAAAACACATAAATATAAATATAAAACACCAAGAGAAATGATGAAAAGTGGGTGGCAATAGTGAGCAGGAAGTTTGATGAACATATAGAGAGAAGGCGGATAAAGAGAAAGAGAAAAAAAATAAGATTTATGCCATGACTATTAGAGTACAACCTCGAGAAGCTCCATAACTGTTGGCTTATTTCCATTTACAAGAGTATATAAAGGAAGAATATTATAGTGTTTATATTGTTCTTTGTTTTCCTCTACATCTTTTGCGTAAGAAAATGATGAAAAGGTCTTCTTTTTCTGTGCTAAGGAGGTATTAAAGTTGCAGGAAATGGGTATTGTTTGTTTTGGGAATCCCTTGAATCAAGGAGATGTGATGAAGGTTAATAATGAAGTTTGACTTAAATGTAGGGCGTATTTTACCATTATACCCCTAAGTGGTCTAAATAGTTATTATAATTATAACATTATTTACAAAAATGCCACCCAATTAATCTACACCCTAGATCTAACACATCCTATGGTCATTAATCCTTCTTACCCTTCTCACACAAAACACCCTTTGTACAGGATCTTGACCCTATATATATATATATATATATACCAAATGGGTCAAAACTACAAATATATATCAAATGTGTGACAACCGACAAATTTCGTACAACGATTAACGTGATTCTAATCATGTTTTAGAAATAATTAACATGGTTTAAGGTTAATTATGGTTAGTTGAGCTAATATGAGTCCTACGATGTCCTTTTGAAAGTTCGTTGAAGTCTTGATGCCTTTAAAGAAAGACTTCGCGTGCTTAACGTAACGAACTGACATCAGTAAAAATTTGTCAAACTGGAATAACATAAGCTTATTCTATGTAAATACGGCACGTATTTACTATCGATGCGAACGGATGTGAAATCGGCGTGGTAAACGGTCTAAAACGCAGCGTTTTGGATAACGCGGAGAGGAACTGACGTGGGATTTGAACGTCAAAACGTGTGGTTTTAACCGTTATCGAACTTTCGGAATAATTATTTATTATAAATAACTTCATTTATTTAGTTTCGAAAGTGAACAGGTCGCCTAAATGAAGTATAGCTCGACCGGATTGATTAACGCGATTTTAACGCGTGTTCCGTTTTCACGCGTCGAGTTACGAAAATAACATTTAAATTGCTCGGTTTAGTTATGTTTTTAATTTCGAACAAAACCGACTAGTTTTCGTGATAAGTTATTAACCCTAAATACAAACCGAGCCTTAAGACGTTAAAACGGGTTCGATACGCGGTACACACCCCACCTAACCCCAAGCCCTAGCTATAAAAGGGATAAGTCTTCTTCTTCCCTTCATTTTCAGCAGCCGCTGCTGCCCACTCTCTCTCTACTTTCTCTCTCTAAAACTCTCTCCCTCTCTCTCATCGCGTCACTCCCTCTCTCTCTCATAAAAACAACCGGCCACCACCGTCCATGGTGGTGGCGGCGTCGTGTTTCAAGCTCAAGGCAGGGGGCAGATCGGGTGGAGGGTGGTTGACGAGGGTTGGGTCCGGCGAGGAGGGAAAGGGGTACGGTGGTGATGGTTTTGGTTCGGGGAGGGCCGCAGATGGTTGTTGGGGTGGTTGTGGAGGCCGCTTGGTGGCCGGTAGCGGTGGTTTAAGCCCGAAAATGGGCATGGGGCGGATGGTGATGGCTGTGCGGTGCAGAGACAGCAGCGCAGAAGTGGTGGTGGTTCGTTTCTGTTGGTCAGCGACGGGATGGGGTAGCAGGTTGCGACATTGTTGCTCGTGGTGGTCTCGTGGTGGATGACAACCAGTGGTGGTTGTGGTCCGGGTATGGTGGCTGCGGTGGCCCGACGGTGGTGGTTCTTGATGGTGGCGTTGACGGGTTTTGTTCTCGGGGCAGACCTGGTCCGAGTTCAGATCTGTTCCGTTTTGGGCCTCGGGTTTGTTCGTTGTCAGATCTGGCTCGGGTTGGTTTTGGTGGTTTGATTCAAGTTCGGGTCAGATCTGAATGTTTCGGGTCAGGTCCGGGCGTTTCGGATCAGATCCGTGTGTTTCGGATTCGACTCAACCTTGGTCCGGGTCAACGGGTCAGATCTGGTCAAAGGTGTCGCTAGAACGAGGCGCGCGTACGATATGGTAAAATTAGTTTTCGTATTTATTTTGTGATATTGTTTATAAACAAGTATATAATTTATAAGTAATAAATACGAACGAAAATGGTGTTAACTCGCTAAACGAACCAATAAATAATACACGAAATGTATAAATAAAGTGGTTGTCATTGTATATTAAAAGCGTGACTTAGCGTTGTTATTGGACTATATAGTTATATAAATATAAGTGTAAATTATATAATCGTCGAAACGTATAAGTCTCGTTTAATTTGGAAATGCGGATAAATTGATTGTTGATTGTAAGTGGATGTCGAGTCTGGGAAATTTGTAGACAACTTGTGTTGTCTGGTTCGTATAAAAACAGAGGAAACTCTGCCGAAATTTTGTTATAAAATCCGAAGCGCAACGAGGTTAAAATCGTTGTGTATGTTTTCATAAATACATTTTCCAAGTGCTTTGATAAATGCATTTAGACAAATTCGCGACGTTTTGACGAAGATCATTGGAAACAATAATAGTCGATCCCGAACAATATTTGCAAAACACATATATAGTTTTGTCGAGCGTCAATTGTGTCAACTTCAATGATTTTTGGTGATCAAAACATTAAACATTGTTAAAAATACGGATTTGAAATACGTAGACGCTTAACTTATTCGGGAGAAATTATTTAAAAGTAATGCTTCGAAACACTTAAAACACTCGGATTTTGGGAAGCGAAATAACAAATGTTATTAGTCAATTTTAATAATTATACTTATGTTTCTTCAAAGTATATTGCCCAAAAATAATAATACAAGGCAACTACATTTATCCGATTTACGAGACAAGCTATTACTCGGGATGAGTTATGCGTTTCGTAGTGGTAGTCCAACATGGTTTACACACGAATAGTAACAGGCGCGCGACTTGGGTACTATGTCGTATGTGAACACATGAACTATGATAAGTCACGATCGGTTCGTTGAGTTAAAACACTTAAAGACTCGGGTTAGTACCCACGAGTCAAGATAGTTGAATAAACTATCTTTTAACCGGAAAATAAGCTAGGTTTATATATGATAGACTTTAAGGCGTCCTTTATTGGTAATTAGGACACGAGGAAGTCGGTCAAAGCTTTGGGCTTTATGTGCTAGCTAAGCATGGAAATTAAGGTGAGTTTCACGGCCCCATTTTACTGTTCTAACTGGGGGAAAGATATGTTTGTCAAAAGTTATCACATATTGAAATGTTTTCAAAGGTTAAAATGTGGTAAGTGGCATGATGAGTACTTGAGTTTTTTTTTTGGTCGCCACTCGGGGTTGGGTCCTCGCTACTGTAACCATTAATTCAGGTAAAATGAAACCAAAGGAATATTTGGATAGTACTATCGGTGCCTGACGAGGCCCACCTCTGGTTGATAGCGTCAACCCGGTAAAGATAAGAGGTGCACGTATTCTGAACTTAAGTCGTTGGTTTCCGAGAAACGACTTGGAGCGGGGCATATTTATTAGTCTTGGTTTGGTTATGGGACTCAGGGGATTGCTTATCATCATAGTTTGTAGGAGCTAGCTACTCCATACAAAGGCCACCAAATGTGCTGGATTTGCACAGGATGTAAAAATGTGCTGGATTTGCACAGGATGTAAAAATGTGCTGGATTTGCACAGGGACTAAAAATGTCGTATTTACGAAACTAAAACCTGTGAACTCACCAATATTTTATATATTGACGTCCTTTTTAAACATATCTTTCAGGTAACTAAGTGCTGAACAGGTATGCGGCTAGTACGGTGGAATTTGGGATGTCGGATACTGGTTGGGGGTTTCATCTATTGTTACCATCGGGTTGGGACATAAACGGAAACGCCCCACTTTAAACTTAATGTTTGTGGTTTTAAGTAATGTTTGAAACCAGGTATCCCTTCTCGACATCTTAATATAATGATCTTTTCTAATTAAATATAGTTTGTGTTAATCTTGACTTTGATATGCTTTCGAGCGTCGCGCCACGTGTTTCCGCCATTGGCGTGGTGTGACAGAAGTGGTATCAGAGCCAAGGTTATAGCGAACTAGTATTTTTGAAAAATCTAGACTATAACCGGTTTTGGCTCGAAAACGGAGTTTTCAAAAATAAAACACAACGAAACATTTTTAGAAAAGAAAGAAAATTGTACATGGATTGTACAAGGGGAAATTCCGACCGACTAGCCATGTGTGTCAATATATAAAATGTTAGAAAATAAGGATAGGAATGTTTAAATTGTGAAGAGATCCGATTTTCTAACTAGTGCTAGTTAATGCATATAAGTAGTACAGATAGCTTGCCTGTAAGGATATCGTCTCACATTTCACTTTAGTCCGCACTTTTGCATCGGTTACCGACATCGACAAGCGGGAAGGACAAGCGGTGGTCTACGACGAACTCACCCGCTTACCTGCGGACGGGATGATCGGAAGGGCTAACCTTTATCGTGCTAGTGGACGTTGTCGTGTTGCTGATGATGGGAAGGCAAAGCTAGTCTAGGTCCTTTATTGTGTGAAATCTTTGTTTGGATCAGGAAGCTCGGAACTAGCGGGCACCAAAATTACCTGGCAACACCGATTAACATTGCGGGTGCACACGTAATAATAACTTGTGGTGCACGGTAACCTTGGTGGGCGCTAGGGCTGGGGTTGGTGATCACTCCTTGCCTTGTCTATTCTTGTACTGTAGGGTCAGTCTTAGCCTTTGATTGGCCAACGGGCTAAAAGGGAGGTCTTGTTGATACCCCTTGATTTTGATCCTCGCAAACTGAATGAACTTTCTTCAGCATTACCTCTAAGGTACGAACACGGAAGAGCTCGAACGTCTACTTCATATGAGTAATCTGACGTAAACCCTCGCATCGGATAGGGACAGGAGATGAAAGCTGCCTTGTGTAGGAGTTGAATGCCTCCACTCAAAGTTCCTCAATGGAGCGGACATACGAGGATGCACTGCCTACCGAAGAGATGAATGCTTGGTACGATGCGTGGAATGCTAAACCTGGAGCCCAGTGAAGACTGAGGGTGCGTCCCTGCAAAACCAGTGCGTTTTGAGCACGGGACCCTGTGTGGATCAGTATTGAGATTAGTTGCCCGTGTGCTGCTATATTATTACTGTGAGTGAGTCATTCTTGACCTAACACATGCCCAAGTTGTCTTCGAGGGTCAGGCGTTCCTTCCCCTATCGGAGGGCAAAAATCGTCCTTGCGGAGTTAATAGGCTTGATCATCTTTATCTATAAGGCATGATAGCCCGCGTCTAAATCAACAATGTCGAATCGGCAAGATCATAGTATATTTATTTAAATGGGAAAATAAATATATGGTAAAGTGAGCCGAGTCGGGTGTTGAAGACGAATTATCGATCGGCAAGATCCTAGTATATTTATTTAATGGGAAAATAAATATATGGTAAAGTGAGCCGAGTCGGGTGTTGAAAATGAAATATCGATCGGCAAGATCCTAGTATATTTATTTAATGGGAAAATAAATATATGGTAAGGTGAGCCGGGTCGGGTGCCGAAAACGAAATATCGACCGACAAGACCCTAGTGTAATTATTTAATGGGAAAATAATTATACGGTAAAGTGAGCCGAGTCGATGGTCGTAAAATACAATGTCGAATCGACAAGACCCTAGTATAATTATTTAATGGGAAAATAATTATACGGTAAAGTGAGTCGAGTCGATGGTCGTAAAATACAATGTCGAATCGACAAGACCCTAGTATAATTATTTAATGGGAAAATAATTATACGGTAAAGTGAGTCGAGTCGATGGTCGTAAAATACAATGTCGAGTCGACAAGATCCTAGTATAATTATTTAATGGGAAAATAATTATACGGTAAAGTGAGTCGAGTCGATGGTGGTAAAACGAAATGTCAAATCGACAAGATCCTAGTATAATTATTTAATGGGAAAATAATTATACGGTAAGGTGAGTCGAGTTGATGGTTGAGAAATGTAATATCGAATCGACAAGGTCATAGTATATTTATTTAATGGGAAAATAAATATATGGGACGGTGAGTCGAGTCGATTATGGGAAAAATGAAATCTCGACTGACAAGATCCTAGTATGACTACTTAATGGGAAAGTAGTTATATGGTAAAGTGAGTCGAGTCGGAGATAATTTTACCCAAGTCAGTTAATATATATGGAGACATACATATGTATTGAATATAGGATCACGACGTGCGTTTTGCGTCTGAATCCGTCATAATACTCGGGGAGTGAAACCACATTTCGGGAGCCGAAATCGTAAAGCGTGTGACTCGTAATTGTCAAGTGTCACGGAACGCTCTGGCAGACATCGAAATTCCCCCTCGAAAATCAAATAACGGACTACTGGAAGTGGTCACGTTATTCTGTCAACTAAACTTACCCATGGGACGGCAATTCCATTGCTCATGTTGCAATGTTGAACGTCCGCTACCCTCGTCAGGACGACGAGACTGGTTGATTATTTGGGGTGGCAATTGATGCGAGGTGTATTCCATCAATCCCCATAGATATTGAGACGTTGCGTCCCTTTGTCGCGGTGTTTTATAAACTAAGGTTGCGAGATCCATTTGTCATGGACAATGTGACTTGTCTGATCTCTTGTCATATTTCGAAACTCTCACTGCGTAGCCTATCAGGAAGAAAGTTCGTTGGCCCCGCATAGGTGTCGGAGAGGCGTTTCAGTTGATGACTATCGGTACTAGGGCCAAATAACATGCAAGAGGACCCTAATGAGAAGGATGACTCGGTTGAATTGCCAGGGTCTGGATCGTCTTATTTTATCGTGGTGTCTCGATAAATCATGATCCTTCTACCTCTACTATTCTTGTTGTGACCAATGTTTTGATACTGGAAAAGATGTTGGTTGGTTTCTAGGTCCTATGGATACTATTTACCACACATCTAATAGCTACGACGGGTCTAAGGTTTCTGCTGAGCCTGCTGTTGTTGCTGCCATCGTTGTTCTATGGCCCAAGCGAATTATGTCGTCGCTGCTGAGAGTGTAGCTCATACTGAGCGTGTTGAGGATGTTTCTATGGCTGTTGTCAAGTTTGATGTTGCTGTTGTTTCGAAGGCCCCTACTAAGATCATTGCCATTGACATAGATATCTCTAAGACCCTTGCCACGCCGCTATGATCATGTTTGTGTCACGAAGGAGTTCGTTGCCATTAACTCCATTTTCTTTGAGGTTTTCGTTAAACCGCTCGTTATCATTCCCTGGCTCCTGCCAAGACTAATGTTGGCGATGGCTCTCAGGTATGGTTGAGCCTGTCAATGCTACAGTTGCTATTATTCGAGTGACTTATATCGAGTATACGGTCATTCTCCCTAGGAACGATATCGGCCTAATAAGTCTGCTAAATTATGTGGAACCCATCGTTCCCATTGCTCTTATGATGACGAATGCCCTTAATAACCCAATTGTTCCCACCGATGAGCCTATGGAGTATAGGTTGCTGCTGGGGTTACGAATAAGGATTCCGTCGCCATAAGTGAGCTGAAGCGCACCGGGATGCGTGCTCACCGGAATGGAGCTTCTTGTAGTTATGTATAGTGGACTCGCTAGGTTGTGTGTCGTCCTGCTGTCGTGAATTCATGTTGTGGTGTTACCCCTAACGATTGTGCATTCTTGTAGTTGCACAGTTTTGCCGACTGCACATCCATGCGGTTGCGTTTCGCTGTCGACGGTGCATTCCTGTTGTTGTGCTGCTCCTACAGTGGTGTAGCCTTGTTGTCGTATTTCTCTGTGTCATACGGTCCATGTTGCGGTGTTGCCTGGTTGTCATGCTTCTTTGTCGTCGTGTTGTTCCTGTGCGGTGCTCCCTTGTTGATGTGTTCGCGGATGTGTTGTTGTCATGTCGTGTTATTTCTACTATCGTATTGCACCGTGAGCGTATTGCTACAATTGTTGGATTGACTTGATGATGTGATAACTTGTCGTTTGATTCACTCTTGGTTCCCTTGGAATAAAGACATTACCCCAAACCCACGTAACCGTTGTCATATTGCTGAATGGTTGTGTAGTGTCGCCATTGATTATGTAGGATTTCGGGTGTCCAACGGACTTTCGGAAAGTCGTACTAAGACACTCTAGTCCTAGTGTTAGCACATGTATCCCTCTAAAGTTCGAACCTCGTAGTTTGAGTAATTGACCGAATCGGGTGTCGACCTCTCTATATGCTCGCGTGCCTCGTGAGCATTACCCCTTCAAGATCTAAGGCATCAGTGACGCCAGGTCCAGCCTTAACCTTTTACGTGCATATTGGTCGACTAACCACTCTTGAGTCATGTCGGGAGGAAATCCCATGATTCGTACATGACAAGGCGAGGTTCGTGATAAGGGATTTCAAATACATCTCGAACCTGAAGGTATCGAGTAAATTTGAGCGATATTATGACCCATACCTTTGGGCTAGTAAGAGTTGAAAAACTCAATTTATTATTGCTCATCCCTGTGGATTGTTTAACATCATACCCGCCAACGTGTCATGCCGATGACTACAGGAATAACAGTGCGGACCCACCCACGGCGAGTGCATTGGTGGAGTCCCCGGTACATGATTCGGAGGTCTTATGAAACCCTGAATCTAGAAGGGCATGTAGCATTGTCTACTCTATAAGGGTACTACCCTACCATGATGAGATCTTCGATCAACTCAGCCCTTCGATTGATGTTATCCTGCTAATGGTAGGTTTATCTTGTTTTGGTGTCGTTACGTAGACTCTTGGGATAGTGGAACCCTTTCGACCTTGGGTCAATACAGGTGTTCCCAGTTATTTTTCAGTAGCGTTGCTCGCGCTAGGACAAAATCCCCTGTCATTGACAGACACTGTTGGAGACACCAAAGTAATATGAGCTGCCAGGTCAGTGCGTTTAGTACCTGACTAACTAAGATGAGCTCGAAAGCTTACATGTTGCACCCATGTGTGTGACTACCTGAGTCGTTGAATGGGATGCCTTATTGGAAGGCTCAAGACTACTTCTTGTAGGGCGATCTCGGTCGTTTGTTGTTTTAAGCAACGATTTTGGCGCATGAAGCCGCCAAGCCCAAACGTGAGATCTATGCCAGATGCATTCATCTATGACTCAATTTCACCTCTTACCTCGAAAGATCCCGAAAGATGGAATATTCGGCGAGTGAGGATTCCGGGTCAGGACTCCTTTCACTCAGATCACTGCATAGGATCGGATAGTCAATTCGAGGGAAAGTGTCCTGTGTTGTTCAGAATTGACTTACTAGGTTGCTGATAACGATAGGACACCAGTGCTCGTGAGGCACATATAGCAGGACAAGCACTGGGTACCCTTGTTTTGGGTAGTTACCAATGCTCTGCTTACCGTCTCGAGGAAAGCCAACGTGTTGAGATGTTGTCGAGACCCTATCCTTTGTTTGTTACAGGCAACCATATTATAATGATTCATATACATCATCCTTATGTGACCAATGTGATGAGGTGATGCTAGCCTCTAGACATTTGTGTTTTAGTCGGCTTAAATTCTCGTGTATTGTGGAATTGCACGGCCGTATGTTGAATATACACCGTCTACTGTCTGGGGAACTGAGGGGTGAAAGTGACGCAAAAACTTTCGACCACCATCAGTCCATATTAGGCGTCCTAGTACCACTAACCACAAT
Organism: Ambrosia x helenae; assembly: GCA_030844895.1. NCBI lineage: Eukaryota > Viridiplantae > Streptophyta > Magnoliopsida > Asterales > Asteraceae > Ambrosia > Ambrosia x helenae. The sequence continues at coordinate 11,459,088 of CM061227.1, read as the reverse complement.
CGCGCATACGAAAAGGTTGTAAGTTGGTGCATAGTGGATTTCGGTCCATGTGAGGACGCAGGATTACCATCCGCAACTATAAACAACCTGGAGCGTCCTCGAGAATGTCGACTGCTTGGTGATCTGGTAAGACCACCCGATTAGTGAAATTCAACGAGCAAACCTAATGGTCATGTCGCCTGAGGTGTCCGGTGGCTGTGATGGGACACAGGCAAAGATCGATCGATGTTTGGAACCTTCTCATCCCCCTGCTCGTTTGCAGTCATAATATGAGGCATACGGGTAGCCATCTATACTCTTGGAGAGTCGTGGCTAGGCACTAGATGCCAACGTTCACAATATCGGATTTTAGTAGTTATCCTGCCCCAGGGTGTGCCAAACCTTGAACGCAAGTCTGGGATACTCAATTTGAGATGAATATGGATTACCACTCTCGAACGAATGAATTATTGTCCTAGACGGAAGTGTCCTGTGTGATACGATTAGTGGCGGTGGCAAATCAAATTCGTGTACTTCATCGCCAGAATTTCCTATGTGATAGGGATTATCACTCTAGTATTCGGGGCGTACTGCTCGAAGTCCTCTGGAGTGCATACGTGTACGTCTCTAGTACATCGAATGACAGATAGAGACATACACATGAACTGGCTTGAGTTCAAGAGATGACCAACGAAACTGGTAGATTCAAATCTTCGTGAATAAGTGGCCAAACCGATCGGGAAGTTGTGTTAACAAGGCGTTGGCCTTAGGAACTTCGAATTGGTATAGGACTTTGCTGAGTGTTATACTCTGAAAGGGTGTTGTTAAGCACGAAAACGGTAATGGAGTGACTTCGCTTAGTACTCCAGTGACTCGGATATGTCAGTAAAATTGGCCTTGCAACGAACAAGCTCGAACTATCGCAAGAGCTTAGTGGGACTCTCGACGAATCCCGCAGGTCTGGCTTGAGGAAGCATTGTCAATTCCTCAACCGACAGGATTCAGGTTGACGCAAAGCTCTACTATTTCGGGAAAACCGATATTTGTGCCGGATTGCGATACCCAAGAGCTCGGCCGTAGCCGACTCATGACATTGTGTTCGTTAGGACGCTAAGCGTGAACTGGAGTTCACGAAGAAAAGGGGTAATCGTGTGAGTTGCAAACATCCCGCCCTGTTCAAGGATACTAATGTATCGGATGACTTGAACTGAATTCCGGGACGGAATTCTCTTAACGGGGGGAGAATGTGACAACCGACAAATTTCGTACAACGATTAACGTGATTCTAATCATGTTTTAGAAATAATTAACATGGTTTAAGGTTAATTATGGTTAGTTGAGCTAATATGAGTCCTACGATGTCCTTTTGAAAGTTCGTTGAAGTCTTGATGCCTTTAAAGAAAGACTTCGCGTGCTTAACGTAACGAACTGACATCAGTAAAAATTTGTCAAACTGGAATAACATAAGCTTATTCTATGTAAATACGGCACGTATTTACTATCGATGCGAACGGATGTGAAATCGGCGTGGTAAACGATCTAAAACGCAGCGTTTTGGATAACGCGGAGAGGAACTGACGTGGGATTTGAACGTCAAAACGTGTGGTTTTAACCGTTATCGAACTTTCGGAATAATTATTTATTATAAATAACTTCATTTATTTAGTTTCGAAAGTGAACAGGTCGCCTAAATGAAGTATAGCTCGACCGGATTGATTAACGCGATTTTAACGCGTGTTCCGTTTTCACGCGTCGAGTTACGAAAATAACATTTAAATTGCTCGGTTTAGTTATGTTTTTAATTTCGAACAAAACCGACTAGTTTTCGTGATAAGTTATTAACCCTAAATACAAACCGAGCCTTAAGACGTTAAACGGGTTCGATACGCGGTACACACCCCACCTAACCCCAAGCCCTAGCTATAAAAGGGATAAGTCTTCTTCTTCCCTTCATTTTCAGCAGCCGCTGCTGCCCACTCTCTCTCTACTTTCTCTCTCTAAAACTCTCTCCCTCTCTCTCATCGCGTCACTCCCTCTCTCTCTCATAAAAACAACCGGCCACCACCGTCCATGGTGGTGGCGGCGTCGTGTTTCAAGCTCAAGGCAGGGGCAGATCGGGTGGAGGGTGGTTGACGAGGGTTGGGTCCGGCGAGGAGGGAAAGGGGTACGGTGGTGATGGTTTTGGTTCGGGGAGGGCCGCAGATGGTTGTTGGGGTGGTTGTGGAGGCCGCTTGGTGGCCGGTAGCGGTGGTTTAAGCCCGAAAATGGGCATGGGGCGGATGGTGATGGCTGTGCGGTGCAGAGACAGCAGCGCAGAAGTGGTGGTGGTTCGTTTCTGTTGGTCAGCGACGGGATGGGGTAGCAGGTTGCGACATTGTTGCTCGTGGTGGTCTCGTGGTGGATGACAACCAGTGGTGGTTGTGGTCCGGGTATGGTGGCTGCGGTGGCCCGACGGTGGTGGTTCTTGATGGTGGCGTTGACGGGTTTTGTTCTCGGGGCAGACCTGGTCCGAGTTCAGATCTGTTCCGTTTTGGGCCTCGGGTTTGTTCGTTGTCAGATCTGGCTCGGGTTGGTTTTGGTGGTTTGATTCAAGTTCGGGTCAGATCTGAATGTTTCGGGTCAGGTCCGGGCGTTTCGGATCAGATCCGTGTGTTTCGGATTCGACTCAACCTTGGTCCGGGTCAACGGGTCAGATCTGGTCAAAGGTGTCGCTAGAACGAGGCGCGCGTACGATATGGTAAAATTAGTTTTCGTATTTATTTTGTGATATTGTTTATAAACAAGTATATAATTTATAAGTAATAAATACGAACGAAAATGGTGTTAACTCGCTAAACGAACCAATAAATAATACACGAAATGTATAAATAAAGTGGTTGTCATTGTATATTAAAAGCGTGACTTAGCGTTGTTATTGGACTATATAGTTATATAAATATAAGTGTAAATTATATAATCGTCGAAACGTATAAGTCTCGTTTAATTTGGAAATGCGGATAAATTGATTGTTGATTGTAAGTGGATGTCGAGTCTGGGAAATTTGTAGACAACTTGTGTTGTCTGGTTCGTATAAAAACAGAGGAAACTCTGCCGAAATTTTGTTATAAAATCCGAAGCGCAACGAGGTTAAAATCGTTGTGTATGTTTTCATAAATACATTTTCCAAGTGCTTTGATAAATGCATTTAGACAAATTCGCGACGTTTTGACGAAGATCATTGGAAACAATAATAGTCGATCCCGAACAATATTTGCAAAACACATATATAGTTTTGTCGAGCGTCAATTGTGTCAACTTCAATGATTTTTGGTGATCAAAACATTAAACATTGTTAAAAATACGGATTTGAAATACGTAGACGCTTAACTTATTCGGGAGAAATTATTTAAAAGTAATGCTTCGAAACACTTAAAACACTCGGATTTTGGGAAGCGAAATAACAAATGTTATTAGTCAATTTTAATAATTATACTTATGTTTCTTCAAAGTATATTGCCCAAAAATAATAATACAAGGCAACTACATTTATCCGATTTACGAGACAAGCTATTACTCGGGATGAGTTATGCGTTTCGTAGTGGTAGTCCAACATGGTTTACACACGAATAGTAACAGGCGCGCGACTTGGGTACTATGTCGTATGTGAACACATGAACTATGATAAGTCACGATCGGTTCGTTGAGTTAAAACACTTAAAGACTCGGGTTAGTACCCACGAGTCAAGATAGTTGAATAAACTATCTTTTAACCGGAAAATAAGCTAGGTTTATATATGATAGACTTTAAGGCGTCCTTTATTGGTAATTAGGACACGAGGAAGTCGGTCAAAGCTTTGGGCTTTATGTGCTAGCTAAGCATGGAAATTAAGGTGAGTTTCACGGCCCCATTTTACTGTTCTAACTGGGGGAAAGATATGTTTGTCAAAAGTTATCACATATTGAAATGTTTTCAAAGGTTAAAATGTGGTAAGTGGCATGATGAGTACTTGAGTTTTTTTTTGGTCGCCACTCGGGGTTGGGTCCTCGCTACTGTAACCATTAATTCAGGTAAAATGAAACCAAAGGAATATTTGGATAGTACTATCGGTGCCTGACGAGGCCCACCTCTGGTTGATAGCGTCAACCCGGTAAAGATAAGAGGTGCACGTATTCTGAACTTAAGTCGTTGGTTTCCGAGAAACGACTTGGAGCGGGGCATATTTATTAGTCTTGGTTTGGTTATGGGACTCAGGGGATTGCTTATCATCATAGTTTGTAGGAGCTAGCTACTCCATACAAAGGCCACCAAATGTGCTGGATTTGCACAGGATGTAAAAATGTGCTGGATTTGCACAGGATGTAAAAATGTGCTGGATTTGCACAGGGACTAAAAATGTCGTATTTACGAAACTAAAACCTGTGAACTCACCAATATTTTATATATTGACGTCCTTTTTAAACATATCTTTCAGGTAACTAAGTGCTGAACAGGTATGCGGCTAGTACGGTGGAATTTGGGATGTCGGATACTGGTTGGGGGTTTCATCTATTGTTACCATCGGGTTGGGACATAAACGGAAACGCCCCACTTTAAACTTAATGTTTGTGGTTTTAAGTAATGTTTGAAACCAGGTATCCCTTCTCGACATCTTAATATAATGATCTTTTCTAATTAAATATAGTTTGTGTTAATCTTGACTTTGATATGCTTTCGAGCGTCGCGCCACGTGTTTCCGCCATTGGCGTGGTGTGACAAAATGGGTCAAAACTCAGTATTTACTTAACATATATATACCAAATGGGTCAAACTATAAATATATACAAAAAATTATCAAATGTAAACATGTTTCACCCCGAAAAGCATGTATGGTGAATTGTATATGTTGAGAATAAATGTAAACATGTTTCACCCTGAAAAGCCTAAAAAATGTAAAAATGGGGCTATGAAAACTCGCCTTGAGCAAGCAATTAAGTATCTAAATGCAACACACAGCTAGCAATATGATTCTCCAGAAAACGACCTAGATAATACAAGCATAGTCAAAGAATATGCATGCCTTAAAATCTAAGGTTTTCTAGATTACACACTTAGGGTTTTCCTACTTTAGGGATTTAGAAAAAAAAATAGTCGATTTAATAAAGTAAAAATTTTTTTATATAAACGTATGAAATCTATATTAGTAAATGACATTTAAAATGATATATAATGAAATATATACAAGTTTAAAGACTAGTATTTCTAAAAATATCATTATTTTAGGGCTATATATAGGTAATGATTTACAGAGTATGAAAAAATATTTTTTTTATAATTATTTTTTTATAAAACAATTTATTATTTAGAAGACTTAAATGATTAAATAAGCTAAAAAAAGAAAACAATAGCTTTTCTGAAAATAGAATTTTGTGGTAATCAAAAACTCTTATTAAAAATTTAAACTTCATTTGAAATTCTAAACATTCTTTTCTATTTCTAGAATTCATTTCTTGATATCAAAATAGGATATGTGATATAAAAATGGAGGATCTATATTCTCGATAAAAAGGTTAGAATTAATTTTAGGCAAATTTTGGTATCAAATTGATTAAAACGAATTTATAAAGAATTATTTATGAATATTAAAAGAAAAATGATTTATAAATAATACATAATTATTTTTCAATATAAAGAAAGAAAAAAAATGTAATACTTTAAGTTTATGAAGTTTTATAAAAATTTTGTAGAATTTATGAGATAATTATGATAAAAAAAAATATTTGAAGTTTATTAAGAAAATATATACAGTGTTGAATAATTCTACAAAGGCTACAAAAACTTTTTGTACGTCATCTTTTGTTAAAAAAATACCATCAAATTGAGCGTCTTTTTTATCTTTAATATGAGTACCATGTTATTATATTTTTGAAAAAAAAAATGTCGAAAACCCAGTTGCGTAAGACACAATGGAGATAACATAAAACACAATGAGTACCAATTAAATATGCAATGAACAATATGGTATAAAACAATGAACAGTCTAATAAGACACAATTGACAACATACTAAAGACACAATGAACAGAAAACCAAAACACAATGAATAGTAGACTTAAACACAATGTACAGCATAATCAATGTATACCATAGATACAAAATCCATTTGCGTAAAACACAATGGAAAGCATATGAATAATAGAGTATAAAACAAATGACCAGTCTAATAAAACACAATAGACGACATATTAAAGACACAATGAACAGAAGACTAAAACACGATGAATAGTAGACTTAAACACAATGAACAACATAATAAAACACAATGTATACCATAAATACAAAACACATTTGTGTAAAACACAATGGAAAGCATACTAAAAACTAGGGGTGGCAAAATGGGTAGGTTGGGTTGGGTTGGTTGATGGGTCAGGATGGGTTTGGATTAGGATGGGTTTGGGTCAAGATGGGTAAATTAAAAAAATAGGTTAGGATGGGTTAGGTCAGGATGGGTTTGGGTCTAAATGGTTTGGATTAGGATAGGTTAACATCAAAATAGATTAAAATTTTTAAAAAAAATTAAAATAACAATAAAAAGTTAAAAATTTAAAAAGTAAAAAAAAAAAATAGTAAAAAAATAAAAAAAAAGGAAAAAAAAAACAAATTTTAAAAAAATAAACTTAAAAATAAAATTTTAAGGGATTCGAAATATTTCATTTTAAACCGGACCGATTCGACCCTATCGGGTGCTTAACAACCCGGACCATTACGACCCGGACTATTTCGACCTGACTGGTCCCGTTAGCAACCAGGACCGTTTCGACCCGGCTGGGCCCGTTAGCGACCGGACTGTTTCGACCCGTCCGGGCACGGTAACGACCCAGACCGTTTCAACCTGACACATCCCGTAGCGACCCGGACTGTTTCGACCCGGTAGCGACCCGAACCGTTTTGCCCCGACCGGGCCCGGTAACAACACAGACCGTTTCAACCTGACCCGTCCCGTAGCGACCCGTACTGTTTCGACCCGACCCGGCCTGTTAGCGACTCGGACCGTTTCGACCTGACCGATACCGTTAGCAACACGGACCGTTTCGACCCGACCGGGCCCGTCAACGACCGGACCATTTCGACCCGAACGGGCCGGTCAACAACCCAGACCGTTTGCACTCAATCAAACCCGCTAACGACTCGGACCGTTTCGATGAGATCGGTCTCGTTAACGACCCGTGTTGTTTCGACATTGCCGTTCGTTAACGACCCGAACGGTTTTGAACCGACTGGGGTGATCAACAAATGCAAAAGATATAATCTTTTGTTTTTATTGACATTGATTTCTATAGAGCCATCAACTTGGGTGAGTTTTAATTTAAATTTGTATATGGTTATCTAAAAATACACATCCTGACCCATTTGTTTTTTTTACATACCCATCCTGACCCACTTACTTATTTCCTACAATTAAAATTACCCATCCTAATCCCCTTGAAAATTATACTAAACCCATTTTAACCTACAAGGTCAAATTTTAAACCTAAAACAACCCAAACTCAAGTAGATGGGTTGAAATTGCCAGGTCTACTAAAAACATAATGGATAAGGTTAAATCATGTGTAGACTAAAAATCATAAATAACATATTTATAAATCACACAATGAAGAACAAAACTCATTTAACACGGATTTTTTTTTCAATTTTATTGTAGCAATATGATGCTCATTTTTAAGATAAAAAAACGTTTGTTAATATGGTGAAATATAAAAAAAAACATCGTATGAAAAAGTTATAGAAGTTTTAAAATGATGAGGGGAATTGACATGTGCATTGCATGTGGCGAGAGAAAGTCAACAAATGTGGTTTTCCTTTAATTTCTTTCCTCTAATTTATTATTTATTTTTTTCTAACAAACTAATCCCAACCGTTCAAATACTTCAAATATAAGATCAATAGACCACAATCCTTTTCACCCTTCTTAGAAAAAGTGTCTTGTGTATTTGATCCTAACCCAATATATACATATACATGTATATATAGATGTTTCAAAAAAAGAAAAAAAAATAGTGGGGTAGGGGTTCAAGAATCGAACCTTTGAAACCAACTTTCCGGTTTTTCCCCAAATTAACGTAAACCCTAGGTTATATACAACAAAGCAAATTCGATTCCAATCAAGTTAACGTGTAAAAGGTTAGGCCTATTATTCCATGGTTAAATGCGAATCAAAACAACTATTTAATTGTACTAACCCGTGACCGAATGGGGTAGACGCGACCAGAATAAGAACGAACCAAAATCCCATGAATCTGAGCGATGTGGTGTTTGAACGAAGAAATTTATGTTGGGTTGTGCAAATCGGAACTGTATGAGGATGTAGGTATGTTCAATCGAGTTAAAATGCTCGTTTTGCACAGTAATTATCCGTCCTCTAAGAACCAATGATTTATTTTTAGCAGGGTAGGATATGCAATTCAAAATGGGGTTGCGGCGCAACTTATCACCCGTTTACCTGCCATCCTCTTGTTAAGGGTTTTTTGGTAAATGGAATATTTCTTGGATAAAGTCAAAATCATTGCAAATTTGACTTCAAAGACCCAAAATTAACGCAGAATAAACCAATAATTACAGCTATAAGACACGGTATGATGATTCCGCTAATCAAGATAGGATTTAATTTTTTATTTATTTATTTTTTTTTTTTGAAAAGCAAATTTCTTTCACAACGACCGGCGACCTATCTCCAAGTTGGAAATAAATCGACAAACGGCCACAATTACACAAAATCGAAATTACACCACATAGACCAATCTATCGATACCGATTTATATCTACGTCTAAACCACAGAAAACCCAAAGCTTTGATGTCTGCCACTATCTCCGTCACCATATGCCTCTTATCTTTGAACACCTTTTCATTCCTAGCCTTCCAAATCCTCCAACATGTGATAATAACCAGCCCTTGCATCGCCGTTCTCTTTGTCTTCGAATTCTGAAAAAACTTGTGAATCTCCAAAGTATCCTTTTTATCAAATAAATAAACTAGAGGAAGCCCGCACCATCTCGCAATACCTAACCACACACCCATAGAGAAAACACAACCTGTAAAAATATGGTCCACCGACTCCTCTTGATCATCACAGAACACGCACATAGCATCACCCACCTCAATGTTTCTTCTCCGAAGTGCCAATTTAGTTGGAATCCGGTTCAATACAGCCCGTAACATAAAAAATATTATACTTCTTTGGAACCCAAGTGCACTAGTCAAATACCGAAGGATTACCATTATCTTGTTCATTTATTAACCACCTTTTGATCACAGCAACCGAGAATCGACCGTCCGTGCCTTTCATCCATTTCCAATAATCTTCGGAGTCGACCAGTTTACATTCTCCTATAAGTCTTTAACATTCAATCATCTCTAGAACCTCCTGACCACCTTCTGGATACGACGTCCAATCCCAACTCATCAACGTGTGACCTCTATCATTTTTCACTCGGTCTCTCACATTGCACCATTTGTTCTTCTCTAATCTAAACAAAGCTGGAAAACGATCTTTCAACGGCTTCTCATCAACCCAGTTATCCACCCAAAACCGAATATTTTCTCCGTTGCCTACCACGCCCCTCACCATCGAGTTAAAGTCCGAATCATTCACCTTAACTTTATAACCAAACGTGACTATCTTCGACCATGTTCCAAAAAAACGGAGAACTACATTTAATCATTTCCCACTTTCTCCTCGACCCGTGAATAGCATAGATAACCTTCCTCCACATAGCTTCTACTTCATTGCGATACCTCCAAAGCCATTTTAACAAATGAGGCTGGAAACAAGGTGAAAATGATGTTGGCGGGTTAACAAGGGATCCCATTTGGGGACCTAGTTTGGGTTTGGTGTCTTGGGCCAATGACCTGGGTTTGTGTATGTGGGCTCACGAATTGTGCTGATGGTTTTGGGTCAAATTATAGGGTTGGGTGGTTATTGTGGATTGTTATTGTTGTGGTTTTGTTTAAAGGAAAAAAATTGTGTTTTCTATTATTATTATTTTTTTTGTGTTGTTGTTGTTATTATTATTATTATTGTTATTATTATTATTATTATTGGTGGTGGTGGTGGTGGTCGTGGTCGGGGTCGTGGTCGGGGTCGTGGTGGTGGTGGTGGTGGTCGTCGTCATGGTAGTGGTAGTGGTAATGGTAGCGGTAGTGGTTAGTGGTGGTGGTAGTGGTGGTGGTGGTGGTGGTGGTGGTAGTAGTGGTGGTAGTCGTCGTGGTAGTCGTGGTGGTGGTAGTGGTAGTAGTGGTAGTGGTGGTAGTAGTGGTAGTGGGTGGTAGTAGTAGTGAAAATAAATAAATAAATAAATAATTGTTTCAAAAATGTAAAATTTATACAAAAGTTTGTAAATATTATAAAATTGAATATAGGGTTTAAGTTTGATAATACAAATATTGAAATTAAAACTTTTATTTGGATAACATAAAGTTACAAAAAAATAATATTAAAATTTAGACATGGTTAGATTTGTACAAAAATACAAGATAGATAAAAAAAATGGGAATTTTATTAATTGAAAATTGGGGGAAAATACATTGCGTTACAAAAGCTATCAACATTTACCAAATGGGTCAAAATACAAACTACTATTAATAGGGTTGTAAACAAACCAAACGTTTAGCGAACAGTTCGTGAACTGTTCGACGAGAAGTTTCTTTATGTTCATTCGTTTAATAAATGAATTAACACAAACAAGAAATTATGTTCGTTTAGTTAAACAAATGAACATGAACAAAGGTCGCGTTCGTTCATTTATGTTCATGAATGTTCGGTAAACTTTTTATTTTTAATTTAAGTACTTTAAATTTCCCATTGGTAGATTATTTAATATATATTAGTGTATTATACATTAATCTTACTTCGCCTAGATCTTATATCTCAAATAATCATACTATCCGTCGTTTACCCGTTAACTAATTTTAAATGCACGAGTATCCATCTCACATGTTATTAGTTCGTTTTACTGATCAAAGACCCATTTCATTCACAAATAAATATGAACCAAGACATTCTATTTATCAAACAAAAACGGGATGTTACAATGACACTACTTAATCTAATTCTGTTACAGGCATGATTTTGAAATGTTTTTTTGATGTGAAGCTTAATCCTGTGAACTCACCAATATGTATATATTGACGTCTTTTTAAACATATCTTTCAGGTAACTAAGTGCTGAATATATTTGTGGCTAGTACGGTAGAATATGGGATGTAGTACTATTGTCGGGGGGTTCCACCTATATTTTTCATTGGATTGGGATATAGATGGAAAACCCTTATGTTGAACTTGATGTAAATGTTTTGTGTAAGGTTTTAGACAGGACATATTTTCGACATCTTAATGAAATGATTTTTTTCTAATTAAATATGTTCGTGTTAATCTTGACTTTGATATACTTTCGAGTGTTGCGTCGCGTGTTTCCACTGTTGGCGTGGTGTGACAGTCATGGATGGATCATTTAGATGAAATGAAAAATATGGTGTTCAATTTGTTAATGGAATGGAATCACCTATTACACAAGGCATTTCATTCTCTCAAAATCATTTCATCCACCACCTATGGCTTTGTCCATCCCATTCCCTCTTTCACCATTCACTAATACCACCACCACCACCATCGTTGCCACAGCCCATTACCCACCACCATCGTGTCATCACCGCACCCATCAATGTAGAGTTCCCACACGAATTCCAATTCTATGACAATTCATGAAACAAACGCTTACCATTACATTATTTCTCCTTTCTCTTCTCATACTAAAATTCTTCCCAAATGATCATCCCTACTCCAATAATAGTTTGCAATTGAACTTTAACATGATATCCTTTAATAATGTATTTATATGTTGTAAGGATTTGTTGAGACATGATTTTACCCGATTTATTTGAGAATCTATTGTCGGACATGAAGAACTTAATTGTGTGATTCATTGAGTTAGAAAATATATATATAGATCTAGTAAACACTTAGGTGGTGTTTGTTTTCTTGTCAGAAGTGCTTTTGACCACTTTTGTCTGTGCCACGCAGACGTGGGCAGACATTTAGGTGTTGCTTGTTTTTTCTGAGCTAAAAGGTCTGCAGTCTGCAAACCACATCTGCAGACATCTGCAGGGGAAGAGGTGGACCAAAGGTCTACAATCTGTAGAAAGAAGATTGTTTGTTTTTTAACATCTGCAGGCTGCTGAAATAAACTAAAATTTAAATAAATTTATTTTTTAAGGCAATCAATATTTTTTCAACATTGAAATTTAATTTAAAGTTATACGACACTGAAATAATATTCATAAAACCGCAAATAAAAATTTTTCAATTAAATTAAAGTTACTCATTCAATCTCCACTCTTTAAATTAAATAAATAATAATAATAATAATCTATCGATCCTTTTTTATTTCTTTTGCCCTAAATAAATCCTTCCTCTTACCAAACTAGTATTACTCTTTCACTTTTCCCATAAAAAAAATTTTGAACCATTTTCTTTAAATTCTTTTTATAATATATTAATTATTATAATTTTATAAATTCACCGGATCTGAACCACTCATCGAAAAACCGAATTGATTGCTTGTTGAGTTAGGTTTTCCGTGAAAGATCAAAAAGTTTATCTTTTTATTGTTTTTATTATACAACTGGTGAGTTCTTGAATCTTTTATTATCAAAGTTTGTTGTTTTGGCTTCATGGGTTTTTCTTTGGAATGGAAAGTTTAAGGTGTTGTTTGTTTTGGGCGGCACAGGGAGAGAGGAGGGAAGAGGAGGATGGCGGCTGTGGGGGCGGAGAAGGACAGTGGCGGCCAGTGAGGACCGGAGTTAGGCTGTAGAGGTGGTGAGGAGGGAGGATGAACTATGGTTGTGTAGGGAGTTGAGAGGAATGAAAGAAGAAGATGAAAGAAATGAAAGAGAAGAAATAAGAAGTGGTTTGATAATGTTTGCCCCAAGAAGAGGAATGGCATACCTTTTTTTAGGGTTATCTCTTCTAAAAAACAAACAGTCTGTTACACCCAAACGTCCGCGCGCGTATGCGCGGCGCAGACAAAAAAGGTCAGAAGTGCTTCTGGAAGAAAAAACAAACACCCCTTAGAGTGCACAGCTTGTTTGTTTTTTTCGAAGACCGTCCCTAAAAAATGTTTGTGCGGCCTCTTCCCCGCGCAGACATGTTTCAACCTCTTCTAGAGCCTCCAACCTCTTCTCCATTTCTATTTTCTCATCAGACACTTTCCTTTCAAACTCCTCCTCCCCAAACATCAAGCACCGCCACCCCACCTCCTGCTTCTCCTTCCCCGCCGCAGACAACCCCACCTATTCCTTCCCCACCGCCGACCACCCCTGCTTCTCCTTCCCCCGCCGCAGACCACCCCAGTCCTTCCCCGTCTCTCCTCTTTCCCCTGCCATGTCGCAACCGTCGACGACCGACATCCCTTTCTTCTTCTCCCCCCACCAGCCCCTCCCTATCTCGTCGTTTCCTTCTCCTCTCCTCCCTGTCCCCCTCCCCCCTATCTTCTTCTTCCCTATTTATCTTTCAATCTTGTGTTGAAAACGAGAGGATAGAAGATAAAGAGATCATGATGTTTAGAGAGGAAGATAGAAGTTTTTTTTTTAATAGAGGAAGATAGAAGTTGAAGATGATGGTTTCTATCTCTAACTTCAGGAGACCAAAGGTGGAAAGCATTAAAGAAGCACATGGTCGGGTTTTAACTTTAAATGAATGAAAAAGAACCGTGGGAATGAAACACGTTTTCGTTTTGGTGGGTTATGGTTTTATGTTACGCTGCAGACGTTAACAAACAAACGGTCTTTCTTATTGTAGGCTACAAACCTTTGGTCCACCTTTTCTCCTGCAGATGTCTGAAGATGTGGTCCGCCGACTGCAGACCTTTTAGCTCTTCAAAACCAAACACCACCTTAAACAAAACCAAACACCACCTTAAACGTGTAGTGTTCAAATTCACGACATGAGTTAAACTTGTCGTATCAAAGAAGGTCTTGCAAGCTTTACATGTGATGCTTCAAATTTAAGGTCAATAGAACACATTGACAACCTATTCATTCCCGTTGATTTGTATATGAACATAAAGTAACAATGAGTTGGCTGCTATGCCACAAGACTGAGTAGCACGTCTCGAATGAGACTGGAAGTCCGTTTGTTTTCGTTTGGTTAAATAAACAAACATAAACATAGGGTCAAGTTATTCTACATAGTGTAATAAAATGAGAAGGGTGAGAAGTATACAAAAAACACAATAGATCACGAAATATGACACAACGAACCATAAAATATAACACAATGCCGAAAAATATAACACAATGTTTGCAGAAAAAAAAGACACAATAAATCGCAAAAATGACACAATGATGAAAATAATAAAAAGACACAATGCAACATAAAAGACACAATGATATAACGTAAATTCTAAAACTACAAGCTAAAAATCCAAAAAAAAAAAGCGAAAACCTAAAAAGTAAGATCGTATGGTTTAATGAGACGGTTATAATGCAGCTTGAATGAGTTTAATCGGAGTCCGTTTGATACTCTTCCTACGACTTCATATTTTTCTTTCACTGTGTATTTGATCCCAACCCCATAAAGATAAGCTTTGTTTGTTCATTTAGGTTCGTGAACACACGCTAAATTGTTCGTTTGTGTTCCACAGTTTTTTAAGGATTTTAACTTACATTTTTATTAAGTACTTCATAAGTTACAATATTATATTATTAAATAAATTGAGTAATGGAAATAAATAATCCCAACTATTGCTCATTGGCCGATAATGGTTTCAACTACAAAAATAATTATTAGCGGTCCCAACTTTCGACATATTGGCCACCAACGAACCCAAACTAACTGAGGCTAACTCTGTTAGTGTGATGCTGACGTGACATGCTTAGGTGGCAAAATGATCCTATGTGGCATCCTACATGGCATCCTACGTGGCATGCCACGTTAGCATCAAACTAACGGAGTTAGCCTCAGTTAGTTTGGGTCCGTTGGTGACCAATATGTCAAAAGTTGGGACCGCTAGTAATTATTTTCGTAGTTGGAACCATTATCGGACAAAAAGCAATAGTTGGGATTATTTATTTCTATTACTCCTAAATAAATATTAGTGTATTACATACAAGTATTATCTCAATTATTTTGATTAGCTATTATTTTGATGGATTAAAAAGTCTTAACATGCCAAAAGGGGGATCAAGCAAAAGGATTTATTGGGCCAGGTCGCGTAAACAGTTTTCATAAAAACACAACCCTCTTAAACTATTTTATCAAATAAACTAGTTATTAAACATCAAATAAACTATTTTATCATATAGCCTCTTAATTTCTAATCATATCATACACTTTTTCTTAAAATTTAAAAAGAATGTAAGGGTTATATTCTTTTTGCTCAAGGTGTCGTTGATATGTGAGTTTAATATAACCAGTTTCAATGTAACATGATTCAAAAATATAAATGAATTAGTTATCTGAAACAAAACATGAAAAACTTCTTTGAGTTTTTACTAACATTATCTAAGATTGTTACCACACCTGGTCGATCTCATATACGTGTATCAATTACAATATCACAACTCCTTGTGCATCGAAATCAGACGACAGTAAAAGCAGACTGTATCGTAGATGTAAACCGGTTCGCAATAGTCTGCGAGGCAAATTGTTGAATCTGCTTCTTGGCATCTGAATCAACACAAATTGTCCATAATCAATTTAAAAGGCATAATAACGCATAAACCAGAATGGATGGTTAAAGCAATAATAAATTAATAATTTGTCCATAATCAATTTAAAAGGCATAATAACGCATAAACAAGAATGGATGGTTAAAGCAATAATAAATTAATAATAAATCAAAAACAACAAAAACTAGGCCCATTTCTGAATTTGTGTTCTAACACTGATTTTTAGTGTCACAAAAACTAACATCATCCGCAATGGACTAAACCGGTAAAAATTAAGCCAGAAAAGACGGGTCAACATGGACATGGGTCAAAAGTTGTACTTTTACAGCATACAAACACTTCAAATTCAAACAATATCATTTGGAAAATATATTTTAAAAAATGGACAAAAATGTTCCAAACCATTTTGATATAATGAATAATCAAACATTTACCTGTTATGACTATGAGTTATGATCTATACCTACCTCTCAGACCTGTCCATTTTGCTAAATCTACTACTGGCTGTATTATGTAACTAATCTACTTTACTATGCCAGAGATTTTTTTTAACAAGTAGCATGTCACCTATATACAAATTTTAAACATATATCAAATAAAACCTTAAAAAATAAAAACCAAAAATGGATTTTACCTGAAAAATCCAATAATTCTGGTGTTTCCATAATCAACAATGCTAAACTTGAAGTTGGTAGTTTTACAGTACTATAAAGCTAAGGCCTAATGGTTGCATTCTTATCGAAATATCCTTTATATACTAACGCAAATTTTGTTCCAGTAAGATACACAAGTAAGATAAACATATAATGCATGATGCATCTAAAGAGTTTCAAGATAACAAAAATCCTTGATATTTAGTTTGCATACCTTTACGACATTTGGTAAAGCCGACGATATTTGCAATGCTAAGGGTTAAGCAAACTCCGACAACAAGAAGATAATCAGCTTGGAACCTTATCAAAGAGAATATTCCAAAGAAGATCCAAACAACCGCCTAAAAGAAGAAAAATAACTTAGATGCAACATCAATATTTTCTTTTTCTTTTAGTGGTCGGAAAAAAGGCACTTAACGTGTTGACTGATTAAAACTAATAATCAAAACCAATAACGAGTACGTCTATCAGAAGTAAAACTTTGACAATGTGCATTCAGACTGAGATTAAATTTAGCGTATTATCAGAAATTCCTACATTAAACCGATTGCGCACATCACCTAAGCTCTACTGATAATTTAATTTTGTATCACTTCAAAATTGTGTTCATTTGGGGGCAGAAGCCGACTTACAGTCAAGTAAAGAGTCCACCAGAACAACCATGAATCCTTTTTGTTCATTCGAGCCAACGACTGTAGATGAAGATTACAACATATGATAAACATCGCCAGTTAATCTAGTTGTATTTGTGGTTAGAAACAAATATAAAAGTAGTTAAAACGTAAAAACAAGTGAAATGAAAATACCCACCTCTTGGTCAAGACATTCAAACTTCCACACACTCTCACCATTGTCATCAATTTCATTCCACCACCTCAAACCAACCAAGATCCGGCCACTGACATTTTTCACCACCCAAAAATCGAGAGCAGACAGAAGAACCGTCACCACAAATATTATGACAAAACTATCAAAAAAGAGAGCCGATAGTATGTAAAAGGCTAAAGCTCCAGCCTGCTTGAACACAAGAAAGAAAAACTACAATACAGTATACTTCAAGAGAAAAAAAATGAAGAATCAAATAAAAAACTAAACGGCTAGACCTTAAAGAGCACATGAAAGAAGCATATCCTTGGGTTTGCATAGTTTTCTCCTGAAGGCTAAGCACCAAAATCAAAAAGTAGAATATTAATCATAAAGTATATAATAACAGATGAAAAAATGATAAAATTTAAAGAATAAGAAAAGGATTAGAAAAAAAAAAATGTAAATTTTAGATCAAGAAATTCCAGTTGTATACTAACTGCAAGTCTTTTATCACACTTAACACAAAAGATGCAGAAGTGAGATCTTAAAAGATTAATAAAGAAGATGGTAAAATCTAAGTATTTTGCATGTTAAAATTCATATTCACATTTCAGCTTTTCTTCTAACATATGATTCAACTTTCAAGTCAGATGACAATACCCAACAGTTATTGGCTATCATAAGAACGAAAACAATAATTATTGGTAATTATAGGGAAGTCTACGAAATAAAAGAAAGTTGGGATTCCAATTAAGCACAAAATCACCGGATCTAGGCTCTGAAGCATTTGACAAGTCCAATCTTCTAATCGCATACATATTCAAAATTTGCGGATTAGTGAGATCATTGATCAACATCAACCCCAAACCCAATGATTAAGCGCAGCTACAACATAATAATGAAATGTTACGAGATAGCTGTATTTCCAAACTGGTAATTATCTCAGCTTGGTTTAAAAAAGCGTGAGGCGCTCCGAGGCATTTTGGTTCCAAAATCCGAGGCGCGGGGCTTAAAGCGCGAGGCGAGAGCTTCACGTATGTGAGGCAAGAGCTTCACGTATGTGAGGCGCTCAAAGTAAAAAAGAGTAAAAAAATATTTATACAAGTCAATACTACATATTCTACTTGTTAATCAATCCTAAAAACAATAACATAATTATAAACACACTTAAACACTTCATTAAACAAACACTTAAGCCGAAACACACTTAAAAAACTTTAAAAAAAAAACCCTGATTTGGATTTTTGGCCCAAAAAAACCCTAATTTTTACTGAGGCGGCGCCTCGCGCCTCACAGCGCTTCATGTAGTTTAGCGCCTCAGGCCAAAAAAAGCGCTTTCCTAGCGCCTCGGGCGCCTCAAGCGCGCCTGAGGCGCGCTTTTTTAAACCAAGTATCTCAGTTCCTTACTTCCTTATAAATGAATGGCATACCATTCATTCAGTAAAACCACAAATATGAGGCAACATGCAATTTGCTTGAACATCAACACATAATAAGCCTCCATAAAATTATCATTCAAATTAATAAGATTATATATATTGAAATACACGACCATGGTTTTGTTTCCATGCCAACCTAATAGTCAAAGGCATGGTTGTAAAAAAATTGCGCCTAGCTTCCGATTAGCCTTCAATTAATCGCTAGTAAGAGGTTCACCGAGTAATTTTCAACTAATCCGCTATTTAATCAGTATGAGGTCAACAACGGTCAAAAATGACCAAAAATTGGTGGCAATCTAGCAATTCCGGCCAAATTCCTGTCAAAACCTATATATTCTGGCAAGGTTCCGCCCCAAAAATTGTAAATTTTAGCAAATTAAACCTATATACCTCATAGTAGCCTTATGGATACAAAAAGTTCGACCACGGTTCCAAAGGCGTGTGCGCCCAACACAGTAACAGTCCCTTGCGCAGTCAAATGCACTCAGCAAGATTCTGCGAATTTCGGCTAAATTCCAGTCTGAAAATCCAAAAATGTCCTAGAACCAGCCTAAAACACGGATGGCGCCTTTGACAACCTAGATACAAACTAAATGTATTCCGAACATACTTCAAAATCAAATCGCTAAGGCATGCAAGGATGTACATTCAAATTTGAACAGCTGCCTAAGATCTAGTGTTACAAAGTCGTCAATATAACAAATAACAACTTCAAAATGCAACAAACACAGATTATCCCCAGATCTGCCCTAACAAGTTTCGATTCAAGTAAAAATTAACACAATACATGAATATTATAATCAAATGGAGATTCGGAGAACATACGGGATTCAAATCCATGATGACGGATCAGATTCAAAGGTAATACCAAATAACAGCTTCAATCTGTGTGATATTATTTCCTTCGATTTTTGACGAAACAAGGTTTGGGGTTTAATTCGGGGCGTACATTCTTTTCGGATCTTGTTGGGGTCTCCTTATAAAGTAAATGAATTTTTTTTATAAAGAGTACATGATGTTTGATTATTTACACAATGAACCCTTGACTTATATCATTTTATTTTTTATGAGGTATTGGATTTAAATAATCCAAAGTTTGGGCTATTAACCAATAATAATCCGAACTTTAACGTTGGACTAGGATAATCCCAAGTGAATATGCGGGTGTCAAAAATGAACCTCCGTTAACTCTAAACTAACTGAGCTAGTTCAAGATGATGTGGCTGCTGAGGTGGCATATTGACGTGGACCAGATGTTGACGTGGCAGCTGACTTGCCATGCCACCTCAGCTGTCACGTCAACATCTGGTCCACTTCAGCATGACACCTCAGCTGCCACGTCATCTTGAACTAACTCAATTAGTTCAGAGTCAACGGAGGTTCATTTTTTACACCCACATGTTCGCTTGGGATTATCCTAGTCCAACGTTAAAATTCGGATTATTATTGGCCAATGGCCCAAACTTTGAATTATTTAAATCCAATACCCCATTTTTTTTATTTTATTTTAACTTTTTGATATAATATTTTGGTTGGTATCTTATCACTTGTGTTAAGGTGGCATTATATTTGATTAGTTTTTTTACAAAATTACAAAAATCAACATTTATGTATTACCAAAAATACAACGTATACATTTCAGTTTAAAAGAACTCAAACTAACCTTTATGTATACTTTTTGTTGCATGTTGTAGCCTTTAACACAAACTCAGTTAATTTTTGTTGTTAACTCAAGGACAAATTAGTCATTTTACCCACCTTTTTTTTCTTCTTCTTCCTCTTCCTTATCTCTAATCCACCTCTACATTTTACCACCAATTTAACCACCGTAGAACACCACTACCATAGCCATCGTATGACCATCGTCACTGTCATAAAGCAACCTCGTTATCCACTTATCCTCCTTCCACATTAGAAACACCTAGATCATCACTACCACTGTTCCTATGATTCCAGTTGCGTACAATAACATACTAAAAACAAGTACAACAAACCCGCTTCGACTACATTCAACCCTCTCTGGCCACTAACAGAGCAAAACAACCCCTACACCGCCACCCAAATTCCGGCTGGCCACCATTGGACATCATACTCTGAAAGAGTTGAAACAACAACATCCACGACCATCCCCACCATTCATCAAACATATTCAAACCCACCATAAAAACTTCAATTAATACATGCTTTGTATACAAAATCTTACTAAAATACATATACACATCCATTAAGAAACGCCCTTTTTATCTCTAACCTATGTGATTCCATCTACCATTAGGATGTGTATGTTTTCATTACATTACAATATATTAATAATACAACCCTAATGAATAGTAATATTAATATTTTATTTATATTATTATTTTATTTAAAAACTTTATTATATTATATACTATTAATATATTGTATACTATTATTTTATACATATTATTTTATTCAAAAAGTTTATTATATTATATTATTTTATTTAAAAAAATTATTATATTATATACTATTAATATAAATAACGTAATGTGCCCGCTGACGGTTGTACGCATATAATATATATATGTGTGGCCCTCGGGGGCAAAAGTAAAGTTGCACTAAATTTAACGTTATTTTACTAATTTCGTGAAAATAACGTTAAAAATGACGGATGGTTAATCATGCAACATGTGGTGGCGTGGATAGCCAAAAGACAAAGGGGTACATGCACCGATCGGGTTTGTCCCGATTGCTAAGTGTTATGTGCCTTATGTCTAAGGCTTGATACAAAACCACTATTGAGCCGGGAGTCTCACTGGAAGCAGCCTCTCTATTCCCACGGAATAGAGGTAAGACTGTCTGCATCTTATCCTCCTCAGACCCTACCTTAGCTTTTGCTATTGGTGGGATTAACTGAGTATGATGATGATGATGATAAATAACATAATCTTATATGATTTCGTCACAAATTTCATGTGTTACCTTATGTGTAGATTTCTTTATTTTTTTTAACGTTTACAACCAAAATGGAATCTCGATTGTATAATTCATTGATTGATTAACACCTCATCTAAATCTCGATTGTAAAACGCGCAACGCGCGTGATTTTATACAACTAGTTGATATTAATAATTCCCGATATCACTTGTTGTGTTGATAATAATAACAATAATTAAAAATCTATAGTTATGTTCTTAGTTGTGTAAATCATTGCTTTTATAAGAAAAATATATTTACTATATTAATTTAGGACAAGAAAAATAAATAATATAAATGGTTTTCATTATGTGACTTTGGTAAATACTATAAATGGTTTTCATTATGTTGTTATTTAAGTTGACCTAATATTTTTAGTCTTTTAAAGGGAGAAGACATTTATAAACACGAAGAAAGGTTTGGTAAAATGACTTATTTGCTCTTAACTAAACAACAAAAATTATACACAAAGGTCAGTTTGATTGTTAGTTTGAGTGTTTTTTAAATTGAAATTTTTAAATTGAAAAGTATAGGTGGTAGTTTTGATATTACAATAAAGGTTGATTTTATTAATTTTTATAATTTTCTTTTATGTTTATTAATTGAAGTGATTAATTAATTAACTAATTAATGAGTTTGAAGCATATTAGGTTGGTTTTGAGTTCATGAAATTTTCAAGGAAATTTAACATGTGCAAAACTAAAAGTGTATTATTAGACTTAAGGTTGCGTTTAACTTAATTTGTAAAAATTTGAACAGAATAACATTTCAGGAAAGTTCGACTAAGGGCATGTTTGGATAAATTTATTTGAGTCCAAAATGACATTTTGTTAAAAGGACTTATTAACTTATAACTTATTGAAAAAGACTGTTTAAAAAAGTGTTTGGGTTAGCTTATGTGGTGATAACTCAATAAGTTGTTTTGTAAACAGTGTTTGGATTAGTTTATTTATGTAAAATAAAAAACAAAACATTATTTAAAAAGTCAAATAAGTTGTTGTTTGTGATCATAAGGGGTATGTTGGTAAAATTTTCCCAATAAGTTATAAGGAGGTTTAAAAAGTCACTCCATCCTTATTTTTCAAAATCAACTTACTATAGCCTATTGAAAAGTTAAAACAAAAGGTCCTTTTTCATTTACCAAACATTTTTTTGTAACTTATTAGCTTTTTAAAAAAGTAATAAGTTATAAGGAGGTGAAAATAAAAAGAGCTAAACATGCTCTAAATCATTAAAAAAAAGAAATTTGAATAGATTTTGTTTAATTCCCGACAACATGAGGAATCCATGAATTTGTCACCTTTTCTTCTTTAAAACCATATTCTCATCAAAGACCGATCATCACTATGTTTAATCAAATCTTTTTTTTTTTTTTTTAACTTTTGCATTTTGGTGGCAACCCTTTTACTAGGAATCATGATTGTCAACAAGTCTTTGTTGGTAGGAACCATAGGCTAGAAGTATTCTTTAACGAGTCAAGTAACATAATTGTTAGTGCATGTGACAAACAACTTAGTAGATAGGAATATTAGATTGTAATCTTCATAATGGTGTTTAGGTGTGTTTATTTGTATAGGGGAACTTGTATGTATTCGAACATAGTGTTGAACAAACTTAGGCCTTGAACAAACTTAGCTATCATTTCCTTAATGTATTTTCCCAATCAAAACCAACAATAAAAGTTCATTATAAGGTCTCTCTCGATCATTCATATAATTCGCCATACAAGATAGGTTGACTTTCAGTTTAACTTAAGAACCATCCAAACCAGGGTACATACGCTCATATCTTCTTAGCAACCATAGGCATGAAGCCTGGTTTATCCAATCAGGTAACATCATTTCCTTAATGCATTTCCCAACA
This sequence comes from Ambrosia x helenae, assembly GCA_030844895.1. NCBI lineage: Eukaryota > Viridiplantae > Streptophyta > Magnoliopsida > Asterales > Asteraceae > Ambrosia > Ambrosia x helenae. Next base: position 11,435,732 of record CM061227.1, on the reverse strand, counting down.
AAAGCAACTACTAATAGCCCAATAACGGGTTTAGAAGTACTCCTGATCAATCATATCATTCTATAGATGAGATATGCTCACTTGGGGTTTGACCTAAAAACCTTATAGGACCCTATCTTTTTTAGGAACCATAGATGGAAAGTCTACTTTATCTAGTCATGTAACATCATTTACTTAATGTAGTAACAAAAGACCAATAATAACGGTCCAATACTCGGTTTATAATTTCTCTTAATTAATCCGAATGAAATGTTAACTCACGGTTTAACCTAAAAACCGTCCAAATCAGACCGTACACACCCCTATCTTCTGTAACATCACATTAGAATCACACTTGAGATTATGCCATGATTTTTTACTAACACATTTAGGCCCAAGCATGCTACAAGTCCTTATTAATATGGAGAATAGGGATCTCTCGAAAGAGGAATGGTTGGTGTGGACATAGTGCAAGAAAGGTCTTCGGGAATTGGAAAAACACAAGACAAATGATCCAAAACAAAGAGCTAGGATAAAATGGGCTATGCATGAGGATGAGAACTTGTCCTTTTTTTCATGGTTTTATTAATGGTCAAAAGTCTAAAAATTGCATTCCAGGTTTAATGGTTAATGAGGATTGGGTTACGAAGCCGACTTTGGTGAAAAAATAAGTTTTAAGATTTTCTAAACAACACTTTGAGGCAAGTAGAGTGACACCAGAATTAGAATGTGGAAATATAAAAAAATTACCTCATGATATGGCGGTGGATTTGACAGCTCATTTTACATTTGTGGAAATTAAACATGTTGTTTCAGAGTGTGGGGCGGATCCAGCTCCGGGGCCTGGTAGTTTTCATTTAAGATTTGTGAAGCGTTTTTAGGAGTTTTTTTTTACCAGGATTAACATATTGTCACGTTTCCATTCAAGCGGGGTGATTAGTAGGGGGTGTAGCAATTCCTTTAATACTCTTATTCCTAAATCGAAACATCCTCTGGGTCTTAAGGATTATCGGCCTATCAACGTAGCATGGGTTATTAGTAAGACTGTGTCTTAATTTCTTGCTAATGGACTCAAAAAAGTTATTGGTTTGGTTATCTTTGTAAACTAGTCGGCTATTTTCAAAGATAAGTATATACTGGACAATCGTCTGATGTTGAATGAGTTGATGTCGTGGCTGAAAAAAGTTAAAAGAAGAAATTATGTTTGAAGATTGATTTTGGAAAGCGTACGACAATGTTCATTGGAACTTTTTTATCTCAGTTATGACCCAAATGGGTTTCTCAGGCATTTGGTGTAAATAGATTAGGGAATTTTTGAGTCAGCGAGGTCTTCAGTTTTGGTTATGGGACACCTACATAAGAATTCCAATGTTTCAAAGGCATTAGTCAGGGTGATCCTCTGTTTTCGTTTTTTTTCCTGGTGGTTATGAAATGAAAGCTCTATCAGGTATGTTTTCTAAAGCTTGTTAGGTGGGGATCTTGGATGGGATTTAAACTTCGAACGGTGGACTGACTATTTCTCATTTTCTATATGGTGATGACGTTTTATTATAGGTGAGTGAAGTACGAATAATGTGAAGAAGGTGGCCCATATTTTTCGTTGCTTTTATATGTGTTCGAAGATCAGTTTAAATAAATCCTACCTATTTGGTATAGGGATGACTTTGGAGGAGACTAATGTCATGGCTTCAATGGTGGGTTGTAAAGCGGCAGAAATGCCTTTTGATTATTTGAGAATAAAGGTTGGAGCAAATATGAGCAGAAATAATATTTGGAGTAATATTTTTGACATTTTTGAATCTAGACTCTCGGCATGGAAGACATCTAATCTTTCCATGGGGGATTGACTTGTGTTGATAACATCGGTTTTTGGGAGCTTACCCTTTATACTACTTTTCTTTACATAAAGCTCCGGTAAACGTTTTAAAAGGTTTGTAGACTATAATGAAGAGGTTTTTGTGGCCGGGTAGCAATGTAAATAAAAAGATTCATTGGGTGGCATGCAATAAGGTTTCTAATCCGAAAAATATGGGGGGTCTTGGTATAGCTAAACTTAAAGCAAGAAATGATAGGATTTTAAAAACAAAAGATACAATTTGGGGGACATTGTGGCGGAGACAAAATCGAAGAGTTATATTTTGTTAGGGGAAAGATCCTGTACAAACTGTTTTTTGGTAAGAACTGTGAGAATCAAATGAGGGTATTTTTTTCGAATTTTTTTTCCCATATTGTTAAACATGTATTATAGTATTGAAAACTAAAAAAAATACTTTTTTTTGTGTAGAGTAATTACGTGTAGAGTAATTACATAATTACTCTAGTGTAAACTAGTGTATTTACTATAATGACGTAATTACACTAAAAAAATTTTTTAATTTTTTTTGTATTATTCATCTAGAAAGTATATTTAAGCACATGGGAAAAAAATTCTAAAAAATAAAATAAATTTTTTTTACCCCCTTTGATTTTCACATTTTTTACCGAAAAAACACTTTGTATTTAATCTTTACTCTATTTTGTTTAGTATAGGTTAAAGTTTGACTCATTTTGGATTGGTAAAATTGTAAATAGCCTTTTGTACATACTTAATGGTTGGTTGTTTGGGTTTGTTTATATCAAAGTCCAATTCAATAAATAAATGTGTGTGTTTTATTTCAATTAATTAATTAGTCATCCATCCATTAGTATAGTTGACATAAATAAAAAAAAAACATTTATATAAATCCCTTAATAGAAAGGGGGTTATGTGGGGTTATGGAAAAAGAGTGTGTAGTGGGAAGGGGGGGTTATGTAGGGGTTATAAATGATTGGTAATGATTGGTTAATTATTGTTTTTTATTTAAATAAGAATATTTAATACTTAATAATATTTCATTAAAAATAAAAAAATTACAAATACTAAAACAAAAAAAATACAAATACTAAAAAAAAAATTACAAACCCTAAATAAAAGATAAAAATACTCAAAGGTTATATTTTTTTTCGATTTTGGCCTTTCGGTTCAAAGCCATTTCCAACGCTTTGCCCTCTAGGTGGTCGTGATTTGCCGTGTAAAAAGCAAAGTCGTGTTCAAACTGTCGTTCCCTCATGATGTCAACCACCTCTCGGTTTTCTTGGATACGCTGAGCCCCGATGTCGCGTAAGTCTTAGAGCCGCTGGTTCATTTCAGCAAATGCCGGGACTAACTTATCAACCCCCGACGAAGACTCCGTCCGTGCGGCTCGAGCAGCCCGTCGACCGGCGGGACGAGGTAGCTCCTCCGCCCCCTCCTCCCCTGCAAAATAGGGATTTTCTTCTGGTGAGTTGAGGTCGACATAACGCGCGTCAGACGTAGGCGTTTCGGGATCAACCGAGTCAGAGGTCCTCGACTTTTTTGAAGGCCTCGTATTTTTGGCCCTAGAGGAAGAAGTTCCAACCGTTGGGCGGACGGGGTGCCATTTGGTGCAGTCTTTCAGCACGCGCCAACATTTCATGTACGGGAAATTCCCGTATGTCTGATTGTATTCTTCCAAAGCCGCCACAAAAACATCCTCGTCACTTTGCCCACTTTTCCACCCGTACCGGGTGCACTGATAAATGCCTTGAAAGTTTGTGCATTTTTGGTTGATATCGGTCCACTTGCCCGATATCGAATCGTTCTCCCGGTAGCCCTCTCCTTTACCAGAGAGATCAAAAAATATTGCCCGTATTTTTTTTTTCCAAAAATCGCCTTTGAATTGGTAGTTGGCTGAAAAAACAAACCAATAATATAAATAAGTACCCGTTAAAAAAACTATATGTAATAAAATATAACATAACCAAAAAAATATATATCTTACCGACTTCAGGATCCTCCGACACATCAACCCACACTCGGGTTAACGAGTACAACTCGTGGTCGGTCCATGGTATAACGTTTTTTTTGGCACGACCGCCCGTCTCTTTTCTTGTGTGTCGTCGGGCGGGTGCCTTGCCTCGCACGGGCTCTTCCTCAGCAACCGGGCCTTGTGTCTCCGGAACCGACTCTTGCCAAGCATTTGAAGAGGCGAACATTTGGGATGTCCCATACACTTGTGTTTGGCCAAACCCACCTCCTATGAGCATCCCAAAACTCCCTCCCATGTTAACATTATACATGTTCGGGTCCCAACCATACGGTTGGTTTAACAGGTTCGTGAAACTTTGCGGGTTTGAACCTGAACCTGGAGCTATAGGTCGGGTGTTGTCGCCACTGGTTTGGGAACCAAAACCGAAACCTCGACCGAAAGGATTCATGATATGCTCAAGTGTGTGTGTGTGGTGCTATGCTCTCAAATGTTGTGTGTGTGTTTGTGTAGTGCTATGCTCTCAAGTGTGTGTATGTATATTTATAAAACAAAAATTCAGTTTTTTTTTTATTTAATCTCGATCTCACACACCCGGTCAAAGCATTCAACCCACCTCTCTTCCCAATGCATGCAAAACGCCTGCTATAGCAATAACTTTAGCCAACCAAAACGCCCTATAACGTCTGGGGGGCCGGTGTTCCCCAACGCTATAGGGGCTAAAACGCTCCATAACGTTTTCCACTACACATGCTCTTACCCCTAGCGTTTGTTACTTAAACTTCATTTTTATGTTATTTGAACATGAAACCGCCCTTCCAAAATCCAAAATATGTTAAAAAAGTCAGTCCAGTCACCCACCCCCTTTAGGTTTTCCTGATCTAACTCTCTCTCTTTCTCTCTCTCTAAATCGAAATTCCAGTCTTGAAACCCTCAATCAATCAATCAATCAATCAATCCCCCAAACAATGTCATCATCAACCGTCTCCCGTTCAAACGCCTCCCTGCGTAGTCGACCCACCACCGACAAAAAACCCACCCAAGATTTCCCCACAACCACCGATGACATCTCCCATTCTCCCCTCCCCACCGACCCGACCCACCCAACCAAACCAACCGAACCCACCCTTCTAGAAACTTCCAAACCACCCACCACCAAATTACGCAAACGCACCACCCTTGTTAAAAAACCCACCCACCCTCCTTGGAAAACCGCTGCCACTGTTATTCTCAAAAATTTGGGTCTTTTACTCATTTTGCTTCTTTTGTTTCAAATGGTCCGTAGGCTAGGGTTTAACCAGGCTGGGATTGTGTCCGGTGTGTTCGATTCCGAGTACGAAAGGCGGATATCCGAAGTCGAGGCGTTTTTGAAAACCACTACCAAAATGATGCAATTGCAGGTTGATGTAGTGGATAGGAAGATTGAGACTGAGGTTAAAGGGTTGAAAAGCGAGTTAAGTAAGCGAATTGATCACGAAAAGGTATCCGTGGCTGAAAAGTTCGGCGAGTTTGACCGGCGGGTTGGGAGTGTGGAGAAGATGTTGAGTGGCGGTTCGGAGTGGTTGTCGAAAGAGGAGTTTGATAGGTTTGTGGAGGAGTTTGGTAAGGGAGGTGGTGAAGTGAAGTTGGATGAGATTAGGGGGTTGGCTAAGGAGATTGTTGAGAGGGAGATTGGGAAGCATGCGGCGGATGGGCTTGGGAGGGTGGATTATGCGGTGGCGACGGGTGGGGCGAAGGTGTTGAGGCATTCCGAGGCGTTTAGTGCCAGTAGGGTTATGGGTTGGTTTTCCGGGAATGTGAGGAGTGATGCGGTTAAGGTGTTGCAGCCGAGTTTTGGACAGCCGGGAGAGTGTTTTCCGCTGAAAGGGGATAATGGGTTTGTTGATGTTAAGCTTAGGACCGCTATTGTTCCCGAGGCGGTGACTCTTGAACATGTTTCTAAGGTTTGGTTTCTCTTTTCTTTGTTGATATCTGTTGAGTTGTTGACTAGCGTATGTGCGTTTGAATGTTTGGATGCCACTGTTAGGTTTTAGATGAATAAGATATATTTACGGATAAATGTTTCTCGTGAGTTAAAGCCGAAGTTATATGCCTAAGACTGTGTGTTGTGGTGCGCAAGCGAGTGGGTGCGACCACCTCCAAACCATCGCTTTGGCAATCGCTCGCGTGGGGGTGTTATGGCTTGCTCCAGATCATCGCTCGCGTCCCACTCAAAATCCAAGACAATAGCGCCGTGACCGTGGTCGCTTGTGCTCGCGGTGACTTGCTCACGCGGGCCTTAGCGTGGGGCTGTTGTGGTGTTCGCGAGCCACGTGGCTCGCGCCGGGCTGTTCACGTGTCCACAACGGACAGCCTAACAACTGAAGGAGTTGTCTTCCGAACCAGATAGGGGTATTAGGGTACAGTAAGAAATAAAATCAAAAGGAATTAGATGTATATGTACTTGATGCGGATAGATCATTGATAAAAGTACTTATGTTGCTGCTCTGCTCTGCTCGTATATTATAAGTAAAACAAAACATAAATAACGACAATTTGTCTTGGCATGTTTATATAACTATTTGCATATCGTGCGCCGTTTTATCTACTGGGTGAAGCATACATATGAATATGCATGAGTATACTTTTTGAATAAAGTAGATCCTTGGTTTTAAAAAGCGCTAGGCGCACAAAAGCGAAGAGGTCTAAGCGCGAAGCGCAAAGCGCAAAAAGCGTGGGATTTTTGTATCCGAAGCGCACACTAATTATATAATTTTTTTTATATATCCCATATATATTCCATGAGTTTTTAGCTTCATTTAACCAAAATATAGCTATAAATAAGGTTTTTATGTGATTTTACCTATATGTACAAGCCAAAAACACCAAGGTACAACATTTTTATGCATAAAAAATACCCAGGTTACGTGAGGCGCGCGCCTCAGGGAGAAAAGCGCCTGAAATTTGACAAAAAAGCGCCTGAGGCGCGCGCCTTTGGGAAAAGGGATAGGCGCAAAGCCTTGAGGCGCCCTAGGCTGCGCCTTGCGCCTAGGCGCTCTTTTTAAAATCCAGAGTAGATGAATAACTTACCATACAGACTTCATGTATGCATTTATATACATACGAGAAATAATCTTTTAAACAAGAATCTTAGAAATATTGAGAAAACCTAACAGGAAGTAATAAGGCACACAACTGTTGCAAGCAGGGAATGGTGTGTGTTAGTGTGTGCTTAAATTTGATGTTTTGAAATGCTGAAGTTGTGCGTTTTGAACATTCAATTTCGTATTGTGGTCAATAGTTAGGGTACAAGATGATGGTTACCCTGTATGTTTCTTGTTACTCCCGAACAACCAGATTGTGTAGCACTCTATAAATGAGTGTTACGTCTTAGCCATACACTTGCGCGATAGAGTAAAATGACAAGAGTGACAAGACATGTGATGGACCTGTTCTCGCTATATAAAATTTTGTACCCTTGAAAATAATATTGATTGTATAACATTTGCCCTTAATCATACATCACCATGTAGATCTTATAGACGAAGGTTGTGCCCTTTTATTTCATAAACCTGATGTATTGTTAGCTTATTAAATAACATTTCTCTCTTCTAACATGCACTTTCATTGAAATCAATTTACGCAGACTTCACGAATATCACCTCCCCAGAAACATGATCAGCCGTTATTCCATGTTTTCTCATTGTCATTACCTACGAGTTACGCACTAATGAACTATTGCATGCTTTTGGCAACTCTGAGCCCGTTTTCCTTTTGTAGTTTTGTTGTTTTTTTTTACTTTTATTAGTTTGCCTTGTTAAAGATAAAATATAATTGAAATCCAACACATTCATGGGTCGAATTCACAACCTCTAGTGGACTCGTAATTAGCCTATTCTTATTGTAAAATTTGAAACAGTTCTTACTCTTCTACTGCTATGATAAAGCTTTTTTAAACACACACTGACCTTTTGTGGTACTATGTTGCCATGAACAGAGTGTGGCTTTTGACATATCGAGTGCTCCGAAACACTGCAAAGTATGGGGATGGTTAGAGAACGATGAAGGTACACAAAAGGAGCATTTGCTGGCAGAGTTCACATACGATCTTGAAAAGAGTATTGCACAAACATTTAATGTGTTGGACATGAAAGGCGAAGACCAAATCGTTATCGATACGATCAGGCTAGAGTTGCTGTCGAATCATGGAAGCCCAACACATACGTGCATATATCGTGTCCGGGTCCATGGTCATCAGCCCAACGATTCATAAACCATCTTTGTATGTCTGGTGGTTGTGCTTTATTCATGCAGTCTGTTTACCTATTGAGGTTTTATGGTGTCTATGCAGGTTATTTGATCGTTACCACGATCTTTTTGTTGTTTGGATGTTTTTGGACGGTTAAACGGATTGTTTTGATGGGTTTTGCACTTGTATTTTGTTGTAGATTGTCTGTTGTTTATGATTTACATTGGTAAATTGCTTGTTATATGTTTGCTTAAACGCTTTTAAGATCACAAATACGAATATGTTAGTATTGACTCCCATTGATACAGACCTGTTCAAGTGGAACAATTTGGCCACTCCAAAGTCGAATCTGTTGGCTTGGTAGGCATTCTGGAAACCTGCCATCGAAGATGGCTCTTGGCCACACCTTCCCTTTTGCACACCTAAGTACTCTTATGCCCTAAGTTACGCGTCTCTTACCCACTGATCACACGCTTGCCTTTGCTGACTCTCCTTGAGCAAAATTGGTCGCTCTCGTCCTAGAGTTATCACGCCGGTATATAAAAAAAAAACTATCAAAATCAAACATACTCCCTTGATCGGGCCTGCTCTATGAACGCATGCCATGCTAACCGGATGCTCTTGACCTCGGGCACACTGTGGCCCATTCAAACGAATCGGCCACTGACAAGCTTGGTGATGTGAAAAACACATCTATTTTCCTATGTAATTTGTATAGTTTAGTAGTCGTTTTTGATCATTTTTAGCTTGTATTTAGCATTTAGGTGTTTTACAGGAATTGGTGTGCAAAAGGAGCATAAACAAGCTAAAATCATAAAGAAACCACACAGGGGAACTGTTGAAGATTGGATGTGTTTTTGGAGAACACAAATGAGATGATATAATAGAGGGTTGAAATACAAAGACATGGCCGCAAACGGGGATGGAAACTAAGGTAGAACAAAGATTTTACGAAGAAAACAAGAAATCAAAATTTTAGGTTCTTAGCTCGTCGCGAACAACTTAGGGTGAGCACTTAGCGACGTGCGAAAGAAGGAAGATCAAGAAAACACGTGCTCCGACTATTTTGTTACCAGCGCCACGCGGCGACTACTTAAAAACCCTTCGCGACGTGCGAAGAGAGGTTAAGTCGAAAAAAAACTTTTGGAAACTTATTTAAACACTTTTACCAACCCTAATCGACAGAATTCAATTCATGCGGTCACAAGAGAGTCTTTATTTACTTCTATTATCATATTGCCACACAATTAATAATAGATCAATCACTTTTTGGAAAATTAATTATTTCAAGCAAATGATGAGCGTACTCAGAAGGATACGGGGCCTTTGCCATGTCAAGTGGCAGTTTGCCAATCGCCATGGCTTTTGGCAAGTTATTCACAAAAGAAAAGGGTAGTTAGATGTCAATATCGCAACTTTGGGAGGTGTGTTTTTTATGGTTGGATGAATACATTCTTGGGTGATACGTCCCTCACAGTTGAGAGGTGAGCTTACCAAAACGGGAGACCCTCACAATAACGTTCAAAGACACAAATTGTTTTGAAGTTATTACGGGAGGCATACTTTGGACACATCATTTAGCTAAATATTTACTATTAATTCATACCAAGAAAAGTCGGATATCAAAGCAACACTTTTGTTTAGTTATTGTTTGGATTTCTCCATTAAAGAAACTTGGTGGACAAGGCTTGAAAAAGGAGAAGGGAGGGCCCCCTTTAACCACACGGTTTGGTAGTTGCCTTGCTCCTTAAGCAATGGTTTAAGTAGGTTAGTTGTACTTAGTTTGGGGTTTTAGGGTGTTTGGGATAATTAGCGGGTGATTAGGGGGTAATTAAGGTGTCATTAGGCCTTAACTAATGTAATTAAGGGTCTAGACAATGAAAAACAAAGAGATTAATCTTTGTTTAAAGTAATTAGGGGTGATTATAGTCACGGGGTGCTTAATTAGGGTTAGTGATTGATTAACAATCCTTAGACATGACGTCACTTCAATTTGGGTTTCCTAACCTTAATTCCCAATTCTATATCTTTAATTGTCCTCTATAAACATTGACTTAACATTGTTTAACAATTTTGGGTAAGATTTTATGTTTCCGTGTAACGCCCCAAATTTTATAGAATGTGATTAGTTGCGATAGTACACCAAGCCAAGATATCAAAATTTTCAAATTCGGTGGCGGTGAAAGTCGCCGTAAAATTCGAGCCTTTATACCTGGCAAGCTCGCTATTTGGAGCCTCACCCCTTTGTCTTTTAGCCGTTTGGTCTTTGACAATATTAAACAAATTAATTTTAAGGTTACCCCGACTCGAGCTACTACGACTTCCTTCCCATCCCATTGATCCCAATTGCATTTGCAAGTTGGGACCATATTTTTCTAAATAAGCATCATACAATGCTTGGAAATCTTTATCAAAAGTATTTTGCATGTGTGTTGCCCAATTTGGTTTTGTAGGATAAAAACGTAAAGCCATATTTATTTCATCGATTATAGTATAAACCCCCGTAGCATTTAAACGCGGGTTTAAAGCCAATGCACACATAAAAACATGTGGTATTTCTTCAAAATATTTTAGAAAACTTTCAACCATTGGGTGTATCATTTTCTCAAACAATTCATTTTTTTTATCAAAATCATATATTGTTTGAACCATTAAATATAATTCTTGCAATGCTTCATTACTAGTTGGATAATAAACCCCCTATAGTTTTGTAGTAGCGTTTTTAAAAACCTCAAGAAATTCTGTAAGTTGTTCAATACAATCCCAACCCTCATTAGGAAATTCCGTAACCCGACCACACCTAGCAAGCCTATTATGAAAATGTTTTAAGTTTGTTGTTGTTTCAAAGCACTTTTGAACATTGTAAAAGTTGAATTCCACCTAGTCGGCACGTCCCAATTCGGACCTAAGCAGAGACGGTTCGTATCTTTACAAAAAAAATTTATATTTCCTATATCGTTCGCGACTTGTTTTAAAAGCTTCATGTAACATAAATCGAAAACTTTTTTTTTTAAATCTTCTACAATGGGAATTCCGAGTCCATCTTGCACACATAAGTTAATAATGTGTGCAACACATCGTGTATGGAAAAAAAATACCATTGCAAATCAGATTATATTTTAATTTTGATTTTTCAACCGGGACATTATTGTTTGACGCATTGTCGAACGACATTGAAAATATTTTGTTTTCCAAGTGAAAAGTTTGTATTACATGGTCTAAAACATAAAATATATTTTCGCCGCTGTGTGGATACTCAAATAACTCGATTTGCAATCGTACGTTTCATCATTTGCCACGTCAAAGGATCGATCCAAACCAAAAATTTTGGTTTTGGTATTGTCTCAAAACCGATTTGAACCGCCTCATACATACATTTAAAATCAGCAAACTAGGTGTATTATGTTCCCTTTCCCATCCCACGCACACCATACTAGTTTAAGCCAAAGTTTCATACAAAAATAATAACAAGGTCAAAACTCGATTATAAAAAATTTATCTACTCACAACATCAATGGCGAAGCTTGAAAATCAAATCGGCGGAAGCTGGACTCAATTTTTTCGTATTGATGGGAGCCAAAAGATTAAATCGATGGTGGTTGGACTCACTCCATATAAAAACTACCTAATAAAATCACAAACTTCCACTAACGAGCAAAAAACGATTGGGTTGAGGTACCTGACTCTCACTAAACATTTTTTTGTTATTGTTTTATAAATAATAACAAAACCCAAAAGAATTCATTCCTTCCTCCCACCCAATTCTAGTTCACTGCCTTAAACGTCATTTTCCATTCCAGACAAGAAAAAGCAGTAAAGCAGTAAACAGAAGTAACACTTTATCAGTACTCAGAACCACATTCATTAACAAACCAATTTTGTGTTTTAACCAGAACAGGACAGGACAGACACAAATAATAATAATAATCACTATCATGTAATTATTTCCATTCAATTTTGTACCTTCTAAAAACATGTAAAGAATATTCAGAGCAATCTACACTGCAGCATTCCCTCATTTTGGGCTTTTCTAATTTTTAATTCTATCTCTAAACATACATACTCCAAACTAAAGTTAGACACAATTTGTTTTTACTTCAAAATTTCTATATGTTAATTCTAACCGCATGCTGGCTGGCGGAAGTCATAGTCGAGCCGTCGTTTTCTTGTATTTTGACCTCAATTTTGTCAACTGTCTGCTAGTTGAAATGAATGTGACGAACCAGCCAGTTGAAAACTAATCATTTATGTAATGGTTAGTTAACTACGTTGTGGCCGGTGTTGATGAGTTAGAAAAAGCAGAGTTCAGTGTAGCCGTTGTTGTATGGCAAGAGCTCCTCGAATTGAACCCCGGTGCTCATGGTTCTTGTGCAATCACTATGGACCAACTCAACCTCAGCCGAGAATAAGCTGTAAACCGGTCTATGATCTGAAAACCGTGATTCACCACGTACGTATGATAACTGATGAAGACCTCTTCCATACCACAAGATCCTATCACACCTGCACATGAAAAGTTTTTCAGGTTTCAACATATATATGACATGCGAATTTGTTTTTTTTTAAATAAACTGTTGGTATCAGAATATTTACCACGCAGGTGTTCGTCTTTTCTCTTTATGGCGCAGATTATCTCCGGTGTATCTGTCTGAATTCGTCAAATATTTGTATGTTGGCGGAAAATATATCTTCCCTTCATTCCATCCTTGGAAAACACGACCTCTTCTCTGCTCGATTCGCAGCTGCAAGAAAAAAAATGTTTAGTAACAAAAATATATTAAATTCATAATTTATAACTAGAAAAGAATGGTTATGACATCCGGTGTATGCGTACTTAACATTGTTGGTAAAGATAAAGGAAGAAAGGCTATCGCATACCTGATCTTTCTCCAACAATGCTCGCCAATTTTGCATCTCAACAAGCGCCTTTGCTGACCGATAAGAGAGGGCGATTCGGTAATTTAGATCCCCAAGCCATATTATTCGACTGAAAATATGTAAAATTATCACAATCAATCTGTTGCTAGATTCTCATGTTTTCTGTCAACCTAGCTTAACAGGATTTAAATACCGATTTTCATAAAAAAAATAAAAAAATAAAAGACGACTAACAAGAATATATTCCATATGCAGAGATGCAAGATGATGGACCACGCAATATGGTTCGGGTTGAAATGGGTCATTTTGTCCAAGGGCGAAGGATATGTTAGGGCCAGGGGTGGCCCTGGCCCCCCCTGTTTTTTGGCGCAGTGGTATAAATTTGCGATTTTCGTAGGTAAATTAAGTCCGGGTTGAGTCCGGCCCCCGCCGATTTGCCACTACCGATCGAAAAAAGTTGAGTCCGGCCCCTCCCGATTCAAAACCCAAGCTTCGCCCCTGATTTTGTCCATTAGCTTTTAATTTATAAATATTAATTGCGCGCATTATGATTAAAAGTTATTTTTTCCCCATCTTCAAGATTCAAGTAAGCAAAAGTAAACAAAAGAAAAGGAAGCTAATTTGTGGGGTTGAAGCGGTTATCTTACTCGTGTTCAAGTATCGTCTCAGGGGATTTATCATCTTTAATGCCTTGAACACGCGGAAATCGTGTTTTCTTAGTGATTTCCATGAAATCGGAATTCCGTCTCAGCTCATCTCCTTCCTTCTGGCCAGATGTCAAATGACTACACACAAAGCAAAAACTTGTTTGATGCAACAACATACTCACAGACACTGATCCCTGTAAAATAAAAACCAAAAATCATTTCATTTCATTCTATCAACCAATATGTTAATAAGTTTTAGATATTAAATTATAACTAAATTCTTATCATACCTTATTCCCAAGATAACCCATTAATCCTCTGCCAACACAAGACACTTTTATGTTACTAACATGTTCCCTTAATTCACTCTTAACCCAAACAGTAAGAAATACACCAACCATCTGTTTACTTGCAACCAAACAATAGCTTGAATGACCATCGTCTTCCGTATTATTGGATCCCCAATTCGACATCGGTGAGAACGTGCTGCTGTTTGTTAAATCTTCCATGGGTCCATAATCATCGTCAGACGAACCCCATCTTGAATAATCACTCGGTCTTTGACCCCACGAGTAATTACTTGGCCTATGACTAGATGAGTAGTCGCTCGGCCTGTAACCCACTGAGTAGTCGCTCGGCCGATGACCAGAGGAAGAATAGTCACTTGGTCTATGACTAGAAGAGCAGTCACTTGGTCTTTGACCAAACATTGCCCGGTCGCATACACTGTATCGCCGCTCAAGGTGCGGCTCATTTTCGTTCTGCCAGCTTTGAGGCGCCTGAAAAGACCGTCGGTTATACGTTGAAGTCTGATGTCTTGTTGACCCCTCAAAGTCAGCATCATACTCAGCAACCGGATCAGGAACAGGAGAAGGAGTGTAGCACATATTTGCTCCACCTGATCCGGGTCGACAGTTTAGTGTTCCACGTATTAGATTCACCCATTTTTTCGCAGGCCCGTTATCTTCAGCACCCAAAATATTAGCAGCATTAAGAGGAACAACTTCTTGGAACCTGAAAGAACATGCCCAAATCATTATACAAAGATATTGTAATTCTAAAGGCCCTCGCTATAGAAACACCACTAATGCACTATCCAAACACCACTTTTGTGTCATACGTGCCGTATAATAGGTCAAAAGTGGTCAAACAGGCTTATGCTAGAGTGAAAAGTGGTCAAATGGGTCGTATGAATGATAGAGCGGAAAGTGGTCAAATGGGTCATACGATAGGGCGAAAAGTGGTCAAACGGCCGTTTTAGAAGGCGAAAAGTGGTCGTATGGGTCGTATCAGGGGCGATGCTTAGTTGGGGCGGGACCCGAATTTTCGCGCAGAAGTTCCGATTATATAGTATTCGTATAGAAAATTTTGGAAATATAGGGTTTCGACCCCCCGAAACTAGTGACTTCCGACCCCCTGAACCTTCGGGTCAAGCTTCGCCACTGGGTCGTATGACTGTATGAGGGCCAAATCATACGGCGTGTATGATGTGTTTGTCTGTCTGACAAAAAAAGAGTGATGTTACCAATCACAAAATCATTCGGCCTGTATGACCTATCATTCGACCTATCGGGGAGCGTGTTCGTATAGCAGTACCCAATTTAAAACCCAGAAATTAAAATTAGAAATGATAAATACCCAAGAACATAAATGTCAGCAGGAGGAGCAGCATGTAACCAATCATCAAGATTCATATTATTTGAAGGAGACTTCCCTGCCACATTCCATGTAGCCGAGAAAATGCTGCTTCAACAATCCAAAAAAAATAAAATTTATCACTTAAATGTTTAATCATAAGTAAAAAACCAAAAAATTTATCCATCCATAGTGGTGGAGTGGTGGAGTGGCCTTATGTTCACTTAGGTGATCATGGGTTCAATTCCCACTTTCAACATTTATGGTTTGGTATCCGGGTGAAGATCGAATACGGGTGGCGCCGGTTCGAATCTGACGGGCGGCGAGGTTTTACCGAGTTCTATAACACTGTCGTGCCTTCGGGCGGGTGGGACTCGGGTTTCCGCGCATCGGGAGAAGGCGGGGGCTGCTGGAGGTCGAGTAGTCGATTCTTGGGCACGGCGCCCCGCAAGGGTGGTTGCCACACAGTTGTTCGCCGATCAAAAAAAAAGTAAAAAACCAAAAACACACACAATACCTATAATTCTGCACATTAATAACCTGTGGATGGTCAAGATCCCCCCTTCCACACCTACCACCATTTGTACTCTTGCTATCCACCTCTGTTCATTACATACCATAAGTAACTAATACATAAAAATAAAAGGAAACGAACGGACAACAAACTGCGCCGCTAACTAACTAACGCTTTTTGTCTGTTTTGATCAAATTAAAATGCAAAGATAACAGTACCTGTACCTGTTTTGTACTTCTTGATTGCAGGTGGTTCCCTTTCACAAAAACTACCTAACACAAAATAAAAAAAAATAAAAACAAATCTTCAAATTTCTAACAAACATTTCAAATCCAAAAATAACAATAATTAATAATAATAATCCTAACAAACAATTTGAACAGAAATTACAAAACCAACCTCCGGATTTCGCCTTAATATTGAACAAATTACGCACCAAGTTCTTGGACCAAGAAAACTTCAAACAAACCAACCATAAGAACCAAAAATATTCAATCAAACAAACAAACAAACCATTAACAACTAATGATTAAAAAAAAAAAAAAAAAAAAACCTTATTGGTTTTACAATTCCCATCTCTCATTGCTTCATGCAGGCTGAAAACAACAAAGCCAAGTGTACGGAACACAAACTGTCGGCAAAGAACAGAGGGTGGTGAACACAATGTTGATTTTTAGAAATAAAACA
Organism: Ambrosia x helenae; assembly: GCA_030844895.1. Classification (NCBI taxonomy): domain Eukaryota; kingdom Viridiplantae; phylum Streptophyta; class Magnoliopsida; order Asterales; family Asteraceae; genus Ambrosia; species Ambrosia x helenae. The sequence continues at coordinate 11,419,361 of CM061227.1, read as the reverse complement.
AATGTGATAGACAGTGTATGCTATGCTATAATAATAATAAATGGTATGAGGCATTAATAGGTGGTAAAAATAAAAATAAAAATAAAAATAAATAATAAATAATAATAAATAATAAAGAGAGAAGAGGCAGGCTCGAGGATCGAGGAGGGACAAGGTACTTTAATGCTTGAAGTAAGATTAGTAAGACATTAAAGTGGGTTAGTCGTAAAAGAATGGAATAAAGTGAAGAGAGGGAGGAGAATGGTAATGGTGACCGGTGAATGGGATGACCAACAAAATAGGGTGGGGGTGGGGGTGGTGGACATTTGGGTTTCCAACCAAAGTGTTAAAGTGGTTTCATTGTTATTGTTCTTCTTGTTATTGATAATGGGTAAAGATAAAGATTAAAGAGTGTGTTGTTGTTGTTGTTGTGATTGTCTCTAGGATGTTTTAGGATAAATAGTTATTATTAATTAATTATTTTATATTTATAAACAAGTTGGATACATACATATTTTTTTTAATTAATGTTTTTTTTAATATTGTTGTGATTTAGTTGAGGTGAGAAAAAAAGATACTTCCTCCGTTCCAATTTAAATGTCCTATGTCTAAAAACATACATTTTAAGAAATCTTTTGTTTGTATGTGGTAAAATGACAATAATGTCCTCAAAAGTGGTGATTGTGTTTTGTCTTTTATGGGCAAAACTGGAAATTGTATTTCTATTTTTGGAAAGAGACATTTAAATTGGGACGGAGGGAGTATGAGTTTGTAGTTATGTATAGTTTGTTGTGTTTACTATAGTTTAGTTCTAGTCCGGTTGAAAAGATTTCTCTTTTTTTGTTACTTACATTTTTTTGGTTTATGTTTATTGAGTAGTTTAGTTTTACTTGTATTAACTTCTGAATTCTTAGATTATGTGTAGTAGAGTGGTGGAGATTAGGGCTGTAAACGAACCAAACGAACACGAACAAAGCTTTGTTCGTGTTTGTTTGTTAAGGTTTCTTGGACAAACGAACCGTTCACGAACACACTAACGAACATAATTCTATGTTTGTGTTTGTTTGTTAAGAAATTCAGTTGTTTGCGAATTGTTCGTGAACACGGGTCTTGAACACAAACAAACATTTAATAGGAAACTAACTAAAAAAACATTGTTAATATTAACCGTTAGACAAAGTACATCTACTAAACACTGTCGATAAGTCAAATTATACTAACTTAGACATAATTATCTAAAATTACTTAGGCATATGCATGAATATATGATATTCCTAATTCAAAAGTTCATAATTATCCTAAATTTTAACTAGTGATCGAACATAAACAAACATACACGAACGGATATAAATAAACGAACGTACACAAACACATTGCCGAACGTTCACAAACGCAATCGAACGAACAAGACATTTGTTCGTGTCTGTTTGTTTAGTTAATCAAACGGAATTTTTTGTTCGTGTTCGTTCATTTATTAAACAAACGTACATAAACGGACTTCCCGCCGAACGGTTTACGAACTGTTCACCGAACGTTTGGTTTGTTTATAGCCCTAGTGGAGATAGCCACTCAGGACCCATAGGTGCCAAACATTGTCTATCTGGGTGTGACTTAGGCGTTAGGTGAGGAGGTGGTAAGGGAGAGACACCTAATAGACTACACAACTGTTTATAATTCTTGCTAGTTCTCATATATGTTTAGAGGGATTCTAATTGAGTAATTGCCAACATAGATCCACTCTTACTATACTATACGCTTCTCTTATGTTGAGAGTATTGAGAATGGAAGTAATTTTGCTGAATGAATTTACATTGATGTCGCCAATGAAGCCACAGCGGAGTGGTGGAGGTGTGAGGGTTTTCCCCCAAGGTCTCAGGTTCGAGTCTTGGGGTTTCCCGCACTGGGATTTTTCAAATGCCCTCTGGGTCTGGAGTGGGCCAGTTGAGCCCTTGTCTATGGCCACTGGGGGGCGCTCAGTGGGTGTTTGGCCGGTCAAAAAAAAAAAAAAAAAAAAGAATTTACATTGATGTCTGTGATGGAATATATACAACAAGGAATCCAAAATACAAGGAAACTAACAACAAATTATGAACAATAAAATAGGAAACCGTTGTAACAATAAATTATACAATTCAAACTATTTTAAACTTTGGAGCCATAACTTTGGAGCTTGGACCGGTTCATGGTTGAACCGGTTGAGGCTTATTATTCCCCCGCAAGATGGACGACTTCGAAAGGAGACCAATCTTGGATAATAGAGTAAGATGGCGGGGCTTCGGAAGCGCCTTGGTGAGGGCGTATGCAAGTGGAACCGGTTGAGGCTTATTAGAGAGTACCCAAGATATTTGAATTACAAAAGGTACCATCTTGATACACTTAGAATATTTTGATTAATATGCCAAATACTAAAAGATGAGTTTTCTAAATGACACATGTTTATGGTTGTTAACTCGTTTGATTTTCGTTAACCATTTATGTCATTAATGATTTGTCAAAGAATGCAATGTGTTTTCTCTATCGGTCAACACACTTATAGACATCTGACCGAGTTGAAGGTCGGGTGTTCGTGAGAAGTCAACGACGGTATAAAGGGTATGTTTGGAAAATCTAGCTAGAGGCTGTTAGCTGCAAGCTGGTAGCTGCAAGCTGGAAGCTTTTTAAATATATTTTGATGTTTGGCAAAGTAGCTGGAGCTTTTAATAAAATGTATAAAATGACCAAAATGGACATAATTAAAAGATTGTAAGGAAGGTTTTTATTTTGTTTTTAAAATAGAATGGGTATTTGTGTCATTTACTAATTAAAAGCTTGTAGCTAGTATAGCTTTTTCTTAAAAGCTAGTAGTAGTAGCTTTTCACTGTAGAACTTTTTCTCCTAACCTAAAAGCTTCCAGCTTTTCAACCAAACAAGGCTTTTTATTGATTAAGAGTTTTTTCTTAAAAGTTTGAAGCTTGAAGCTCCTAAAAGCTCTTAAAAGCTCCTTGCCAAACATACCCAAAGTATAATTGTACATTATCTTATTCTTCAAAATCTATGCATGAACAAATTTTCAACTTTTGTAATATTTGTTTTGAGTATGTGCAACTTGATTATTTAACTTGTTTTTTTATGCGGCTAACTCACACCCTCTAAACTTATATCAATGTTCACTATTGAATTAAAATACTTAGAGGGTGTTTGGAATTGCGTTTTAAATCTGATTTTTAGATTATTGCGTTTTGAAAACGCAGATAATCATTTTTTAGTGTTTGGATTGTGTTTTGAAAACGCAGATAATCAGTTTTTAGGCTACCAAAATGCAATAATCTATAAGCAGGTCCACCCCTGCTTTTCCAAAACACATAATCTGTTTTGAATAATCAATCCCAAACACCCCTTAAGAATACACATCTTGATACCATTAATAGATTAACTACAATCCCATTGGTGCTTAGATTCTTTAGTTAGCAATGTAACATGTAACACTTAATTAGAAATGGTGGTGTACAGTCACATTTGTATGGAACTTTGGTAGCAATGAAAAGTTTCTATGAGTTCTGTTTGGCCATCCATTTTTCATGGGTTGCTATCAACATGGGACCCACTTTGACACATTAGTTGATCGCTGGTCCCGCCTCGTTTCTCGTTAAAGCGAAAAGGACTATGTATATCACTTGACTAGTCTTGCATGTAAATCCTACCCATTTTTTCACTCCTTACTTTTTTATTTTATTTTTTTATTTGCTTACTATATGTTAATTAAATCAATCAATTACAAATAATTTTATTATGATTGGTTTTCTTCCTATTTTTTTTTTAACGGCAACTCACTTTTTATTCTTCTATATATGTGCCTTCTTTATCATGTTTTGAATTTTTATTTTTATTCTTCTAATGTTACTTCTTTAGTTATTGGTAGTTTTATGTGTATATTTTTAGCTTGGGTTGTTTGTCTACTATTGGTTTTGAGTCGAAGGTGTTTTTAAAAGCAGCCTCTCTATCAGAGCGTTTCTAATGTTACTTCTTTAGTTATTGGTAGTTTTATGTGTCTATATTTTTAGTTTGGGTTGTTTGTCTACTATTGGTTTTGAGTCGAAGGTCTTTTTAAAAGCAATCTCTCTATCAGTAGCAGAACTTGAATTTTATGATGGTGGGGGGCAAAAGTTACGAGACCCATATTTACGTAATATCAAATCAAATGGTGGGGTCAGACTCAATATATACAAAATTTTTGGGTAAAAACGGGAAAATTTACATTACTTAGCCAAAAAACAGTATGGCCATGGCACCCTTGGCCCTTCTTAAGCTTCCCATGTCACACCCCGCTTAGGCGGAAACACGGGATGCGACTTTGAAAGGTTTTCAAGCACACGATTCACGCAAAGCATCAAATTCCATAGATTTAGAGATATCAAAAGGACAATAGTGTGTTACATTTCAAAAGATAAAATTGTCTCAAAACCATAGTTTTCAAATGATATTGTTCAAAATCATTCAACTAAAAGATTGGTTCAAAATATCCCATGATGCCAGCGCGCAACCCCCAAGTTCTATGCAACTTGCTTAAGTACTTGAAAAACATGCAAGTAAAATGTGTCAACAATAAAGTTGGTGAGTTCATAGGTTTTGATGAATTGATAGGTAAACCGTGGTAGACTGAACCATTGCCTAGCTAAGACAATGATTAATATGTGACTGACATGAGCCCGTAACCAAACCTTGATGTGTTGTGCCTCACCCATTGTACACCAAAGACAATGAATAAATTTAAAATACAAGCACTCTTTTGATAACTGCAATCTGGTTAGAGTGACTAACCAAGAGTGGGGGTGTCAACCCAATAGATCTATTCCGGTGTTCCATGGCTAAGTCCATAGCTAATGGTTACAATATGATATATGACACGAGGACTTTATGAGTACTCTGAACTTTATTGTCTCATGTTCATATGATAGTCAAAATGTAACTGATCTTGACCTGAAAATTCGACGAGTGTCACATCTCCCCTGCTCTCTATCTCTATAGATAGAGGTGAGGTAAGCCTACATTCCACCATTCCCAGATACTACTATTTTATAACGATTTCATTTTGTGATGTGATAATGAAAGTTCTTTTATGTTGTTACAAACAACTATGTTAGTGAAGAGATATGTATCTGCGCGTGCGCATGGCCCCACATGCACATACACGTCGACACAACAAGCTGACGTGGAGTTCTAGAGGCCGGTGCACGTTACCTCGTACATGCCAGGTGTTACCCGACAATGACAGGGACACACAGCCAATCAGAGGCGTCTATTCACTGCTCCATGATCTCCTGCTGGTACGAGGTACAGGAAAGGACAGAAAGGACAATTACAAGACACGTGGCCCAATCACAGAGCAACAACGCAAATGACAACAACGGTCGTGATCGTACGAGCCAACTGTCATTCCTCCTACAGCCAATCACAGGCCACCTAAGAGGCCTATAAATACCCCCCCCCCCTTCGTCACAAGAAGAAGGACATTCACTCCGCAACAGAGAATTCATCATATAGCTGTGAAGGATAGATTATAGTCGAAACTCTGTAACATCCTAACGGCTAGTTTTTTTAACCCTATAAAACCCCATAATTTCAACACCAAAACCATACGAAAACCAAAATCATATTTTAATCGTCTCGCAAAAATGGCTTGGTGGAATGTAAATGAGGAGATCGCGTTAGTGATGGCGTATATGGATGTCCAAAGCGCAAATCATCCTCCTCGCTTAGGGAGAGCTTCATTTTAGCGCAACGTGGCGGTGGAATTCCATCGACTAACCGGTACAAATAACCGCAACATGGATTCACTCGTTAGTAAGTGGGCAGATCTCTTCGCCAAGTGTAGCCGATGAAACTCCCTCTTTGACGCCACGATTGTGGAGCACCCTGATCTTCACGAAGATATGGCAATCCAAGTCACGCACATCAACTATGTGAATGCACAAGACATGAATTTCAACCATGTTGCAGCATGACAATTGTTGCGTTAGGTTTAATGTTTAATGTTTTTTTTTAAATTAAAAGAAAAAAAATTAAAATTAAAAATTAACAATCAAATATTTTACAAACATAATTAAAAAATTACATAAACCTAATTTGTATATTACACACTCATAAACCTAATTAAAACATTACTTAAACATAGCTAATAAAAAAAAGAATACGCAATTGACTCGGGCGAAGAGCAATCACGATCACTATCACGCCCACCCAACCTCTCGTATCGACATCCCTCACTTTTGGGTGTCGGGCAAGACATTTCTTCATCCGAATACATTACGTATTTGGCCCTGGGATCAGTTTCATAACCTTCGTCCGGGGGGTTTTGCATCGTAACCGGTGGGTTTTGCATTGTAGGAGTGTTACGCACCAACACTGTAACAATATCTCCAATCCGTATCGCTCCTAGTTGTAGTAGAGCCATCGTGTAATCATATACGTAATGCAATTCTTCCATCCGTGAATCGCCAGGAAGTTGTGACTCATAAATTTCAAATGTTGGAGGGTGTGTAGTTGGTGGGTGTGTTACCAGTGAGTTTAAAGTATGGGGATTTGTCGGTTGGTGTGTAACCGGTGGGTTGTTTGTAGGTTGGCGGTTTGCGCGGGATGATCGTCGACGATACATAATCGGAAACAAATTGCCACCACCCATATTCATTAATGTATGTAGTTGTATAAAATTGTATGTGTGATATGATGTTTATATAGTGTGGTAAAAAAATAACGGCAAAAAAAAATAGTAAACGTTCAAATATAATAAAACGGAAATAAATGACCGTTTTATCAAAAATCATAACTCCACTATCCGTTAGATAGAACCAGTAAAAGGTCCACGAGACCCTACCAGCACTACCGGCAGCGGTGTTACCGTGCTGGTAGTGGGGTCATTCGTAACCAAATCTAGTGGTGCCCTGTTCCTCCTTATATATATATATATATATATATATATATATATATATATATATATAAGGTTATATTGGAAACCCTTGTTATATGGTAAATTCTGGAAACTCTAACTTCCCGACTTTTTTTTATATGAAAATTTTAAGGTATGTAATATACATGATTTTAAGCATTTTGGGCCAAAAAAATGGAAAAAGCGCCGAGCCATTTTTTTAAAAAAAAATAAAAAACCGTCTTCGGGTAACAAATGGTTAACACGTGTTAGTTTCGCTTAACATGTGTTAGTCAAAACTTTATTTAAAAAAAAAACTACTCGACGCTTTTTTGATTTTTTTTGGCTCAAAATGCTTAAAATCATGTATATTACATGCCCTATTTTTTCAAAAATAAAAAAAATTGGGAAGTCAGAGTTTCCAGAGTTTGCCATATAACAAGGGTTTCCACATTATCCTTTCCCTATATATATATAAGAAAAAGGGTGAGACACATGGTAGTTGCTAAGAGCATTCACAATAGATGTTTCATGTTAGTGTGAGGGGGGCCTCTATATTATATAGAGTGGGTATAAGTGGTTATGAGTATAGGAGAGAGAAAATATATAAAGGAGACACTGTTTACCAGTAAATTTGAAGGAGACACTGTTCACCCTTCATAATTTTTTTAATATTTTTAAAAGTGGTTGTGAGTAGAGGAGAGAAAATATATAGAGGAGACACTGTTGATCACCAGTAAATTTGGAGGAGACACTGGTCACCCTTCATAATTTTTTAATATTTTTAAAAGTGGTTGTGAGTAGATGAGAGAGAAAAGGTAATGATAAAAGTATAGAATAAGTATTATTAAATAGAAAAGGAGAAAGAAAAGTAGTGTTTTTTAGTGTAATTATTGAGATAGAGATGAGGTATTTAGTGTGAATGCTCTAAGACCATCCCACCCTTTAATTTCCCTCAAAAACGATTTAATTATTTTTTTTCCTATCATATGCATTACACATGCACTTGCCATTACGATTTTTAAATGCTAATAACTTTTTATACGACATTTTTTTTAAAAAAATACACCAAATTAATGAGTATTTTATTATCTTTTCAACGAGTACCATAGTGTCATACAAGAATAAAAAAAAAAACTTTTTTGTATGGTTATCATTGAAATATATACTTAAGTAATGTATGAGTAGATAAAATAGTCGGGAGACATGAAAAGTTACCATCCTACAATCTTCTTAGTCGATAGCAGTTAAATCATTTTTATTTATCTTCAGAATGGATCTTTACTACTAACATATTGATTGTTTTATTCGTGTCACCAAAGGTAATCAATTGTGTATCCATAATAAAAATTGAGCATGTATGTCATTTTTTATCGTATGCTCACTTTTCAAATAAGAATCGCCTATCATCATCATGACATATCATTTGATGCCAATTTTGTTGTTTTTTTCCAGGTTCACATCGCAACTTCAAAGTGTTTTGAGGAAATGACAAGGTTGTATAGAGACCTCACTCGAGTATGAGGTGCATACGTAGAATTTAAAGTATGTTTTATGAGTTATCGAGTGTTGATCATTTAAATTTTTTTTTGAACAAACTGCCAATTCCTTATATGGTACACACATTTTATCACTTTATATTAAATTTATCTATCTTAGGATTTCCCAGATATAAACTAGTTATATATATAGATGTTAATCTCACAAAATTTGTGCTAATCGGGTGTTTTAATATTTATATGTGTCATTCATAGACTTTAATATTTCCTATCTTTTAATTTGATGACCAACTGTTATCAATTATAATTTCATGTTAATGTCACAGAATTCGTGCTAGTCCGGTGTTTTATTTTTTTTAATACGTGTCTTTTAACTAATTTTAATATTCCCTAGCTATGGGTCATATGTGTATAATTTCATGTTATTGTCACAAAATTCCTTCTACTTTTTATGTCATTCAATTAGTTTTAAAAATTTCCTATGGTCATGTGTATTATTTTATTTGATGACCCACTTTTGATCAAACATAAATACATAATGTCATGTTTATCTTACAAAATTTGTGCTACTTCGGTGTTTTATTTTCATATATTGACAAGAATTTTCTGCTTTACTTACTATTGTTGAAAATATTATTCCACGCTTGTAAGTATAGAGTTGTTTACATGTTCATTTATGCTTTACTTACCAAATGCAGAAAATATTATTTATCCATGCAAGTAAGTATTGAAACAATTATATAAAAAAATATATATAAAATCCTTTTATTATTCCTAGTAACAATATGACCAAGTGAGAGACTCATTTGATAGCGTCTTAATGTTCATTAAGAGGTTACCTCTAAACAGTTTATAGCCTCTGAATTGTTAAGAGGTAACTTAAAGTATGAATGGTTAAGAAATTATCTTTTAAACAATAAAATGTAACCTCTTAATAATCAACAAAATATTATTCCACGCTTGTAAGTATAGAGTTGTTTACATGTTCATTTATGCTTTACTTACCAAATGCAGAAAATATTATTTATCCATGCAAGTAAGTATATTGAAACAATTATATAAAAAAAATATATAAAATCCTTTTATTATTCCTAGTAACAATATGACCAAGTGAGAGACTCATTTGATAGCGTCTTAATGTTCATTAAGAGGTTACCTCTAAATAGTTTATAGCCTCTGAATTGTTAAGAGGTAACTTAAAGTATGAATGGTTAAGAAATTATCTTTTAAACAATAAAATGTAACCTCTTAATAATCAACAAAATATTATTCCACGCTTGTAAGTATAGAGTTGTTTACATGTTCATTTATGCTTTACTTACCAAATGCAGAAAATATTATTTATCCATGCAAGTAAGTATATTGAAACAATTATATAAAAAAAAATATATAAAATCCTTTTATTATTCCTAGTAACAATATGACCAAGTGAGAGACTCATTTGATAGCGTCTTAATGTTCATTAAGAGGTTACCTCTAAATAGTTTATAGCCTCTGAATTGTTAAGAGGTAACTTAAAGTATGAATGGTTAAGAAATTATCTTTTAAACAATAAAATGTAACCTCTTAATAATCAACAAAATATTATTCCACGCTTGTAAGTATAGAGTTGTTTACATGTTCATTTATGCTTTACTTACCAAATGCAGAAAATATTATTTATCCATGCAAGTAAGTATATTGAAACAATTATATAAAAAAAATATATAAAATCCTTTTATTATTTCTAGTAACAATATGACCAAGTGAGAGACTCATTTGATAGCGTCTTAATGTTCATTAAGAGGTTACCTCTAAATAGTTTATAGCCTCTGAATTGTTAAGAGGTAACTTAAAGTATGAATGGTTAAGAAATTATCTTTTAAACAATAAAATGTAACCTCTTAATAATCATTAAGAGGTTACGATACAACCCTTGAAAGTAACATATCTACTATGCAACTTTCCTTACATATAAATCATGATGTTTGATTGATTAAAGAAAATACACTCTTCTTATTTACAAAATTAATTTATGAGAATATTAGGACATAGATTTTTCATATGTATATTAGTTAAACAATAATTTATATAAATTTTAGTGGTTATGAGAAATTGGTAGTGGGGTCTTGTATATGGTTGTCATATTTAAAGCATAGGAGACTAGGAGTGGTGTGAATTTTGAGAGGTTTCTTTGTCACTGACTTCATATCACTTTGCCTTTCTATTTCAAACCATTCATTACAGATTTGAACATAAAACTGTTGAGCTTAGTACGTCATGCCATTAATATTCTTATCCATTTCTTTTAACGAAGGCGCACTTAAAGATGTTACTACAAAGTGGTTTGAATAGTATTTGATTTCACTACCACACTAAATATCTCGTTAAAGTCATAATAAGGATGATGATTAATGTCTTTTTAGTATTTGACTACAACAAGAACCTAATATCTTGTAACATTCTCATCCTTGTCTTGTTTGACGCATCAAACCTAGCTAACTATTATCGAAACATTCATATTTGACGATGAGTGTCGTCCCTTACAAGGGCATCATACTTTGATATATGTACCATAACTTTACACCATAATAATAAAACATGTTTTTCGTAACTATGAGTGAAGAGTGATTTATGTCAGTCTAGGTTTTCAGCAAGGATCGAAGAAGTGGAAGCGTATGATCTTCTCCATCGCTTGTGCTATTGTTTCATGCTTGTAGTACGCAAGGAATGCAAAGATTTTTGACGGAAAATTCATCCCGATTAATAAGGTTGTGGAGCTCATCAAGGAGGACGCTTTTGTTTGGGTGTGTAATCGGTCCAATATCCGAAGCCCACTTGGGAGAATTCGTTAGACTTTGATGTTGGGGTTTGTTTGTAGTTGCTTGTTGGTTTCTGTTTCGTTTTGTTTGTTGCTTTGTTTTTTCTTTTAACCTCCCAGCTACTTGCTGGCTTTTTATATCTATATATAAAGTGATTTTGCCGTTAAAAAAAAAAAGCAGACTTAAGAAAGATAAGTTATCAACACACAATAAATTGATAGTAAAGAGACAAGATAGGTCTTTCAGTATCTTTTTTTTGAACGACAAATTTTTATTCTACCTCATCTTGCATTTGCAAGGATTTGAACCCACAACATTACATTTGTAAGAGGCGACACCATATACCACTAGACCAAGAGGTCATGGGTTTTTCACTATCTAATTCTATTAGTCAAATCAACAAAATTAACCTTAATTAATTTAGTGGAAACAAACTAAGGGGCAGTTTGGTAGCCTCTTAATCAGCCTCTTAATCATTTAGTTCTGAATCATTCAGCATTCAGACTGTTTGTTTCAGCATCTGAATGAAATGATTAAGTGCTGAACCATTAAGCTAATAAGGGATGCTGAATGATTCAGCTCTTAACCATTCAGAGCCTCTTAACCATTCAAATCATCTTAATAATTCATCACTTAATCAAACAAACAGCCCCTAACTATTGAAATAGCAAAGTGATCTAAGGAACAAACCTCACATAAAAACACACCTAGAGCACGCTAAAATTTGCTCCCTTTTTTTATTATTACTCTTTTGTCACTCTTTAGAATGATTTGGATGTGTTACGCACTCTCACAAATATTTGTAAAATTAACTAGATTATACCTCGAATGTTTCAAGGTTGAGAAATCAAATATGACATATCAATTTTACATATGAAATAAAATGATGCGCTTTACAGTTACATGTAGGAAAGCTTCGGATAACACCTAACATAAAAAAATTAACAATGTATCTCCAATGTTAACGCCTAACCTTAAACAATATATAACTCTAATATTAATACTTAACTTAAAACAATGTACAACTCCAATCCTAACACATGTTAAAAATAAAATTCATATTTACTGATTTGAACATAATTAGTGACTTGCCGATACATGATTAATGAATTACCTGAACACTTTGTGTTTTTTTCCTGTATGAACAAATCTCCACAAAAAATAGTCGTTTATTTTTCTCCGTTTTTATATAGCACTATGGTACTCGTTGGAAAAATAATAAAACGCTCGTTAATTTAATGTAATTTTTTCTTTAAAAAATCCCGTATATAAAAAATGTTAACGTTTAAAAAATATGGGAGGAAACATGGAAGAGAAAAATTCAATTTTGTTTTTAATTTTTTTTTCTAAAATCAATTAATGTCACATGACATACTCAAAGGGAATGATGCCCGATTTGAGTGTCGTGTGAGATTTATTTCTTTCGATTATTATAATAAATAGATTTATTTAATTCTATATAGAGTTTGTTACTTATATTTTTTAGCAACGTAATGTATATGTATTTTCAGATGATGTGGTCGGCATAGTGCGTAACACATCCAAATCCTTCTATAGTGGTGGAGTGTGGCGAGGCCTTATGTTTACTTAGGTTATCAAGGGTTCAATTCTTACTTCCAACATTTATGGTTGGATATTTTGTCAAGTGATGGTTGAGTCTACCCTCTTTAGAGGGGCCAGGTTTGATTCTGATGGCCCCCTGGTTTTCTATTACCGTGCATTTACTCCAGAGAGGCTTGCCTCTTGTGGAGGGTGCAACATCTGTCAAGTGGCAGGTGGCGGGAAATTTTCCGGGTGGAAGCCTTAGTGCCCCTTATGCGCAGCCTCGACTCGCTTGTGGGCCGGCCACTCTCGCATCAGCATGGACCCGGTTAAGACAACATAGTCTAACCATTGTAGAGTGGCTAGAGGATTCCCTTTTGAGGATTGTAATAAACTCTACCACAACATAAAAAATCACCTTAAAAAATGATGTGGTCGGCAGGTCTTTCGAACCAATTCAAGATTCACAATGTAAATATCATATCATATATACATATAATAAAGTGGTTGAAAATATTACAAACACATAACTGGACGAGCTTGATTCAAATAGATACAAATACTAAATTCCGGCCTTAGTTTTCCACTTGGGTTCAAGTGAAAATATAAATATACAAATACGTATCATTAACGATGCTCATTGAATATGTACTGGTTAGAACCTGCAATCATAATCGAAAACCTTTAAAAATATGTTTCAAACAAAAGCTAAATAAAAACAAATCCTTTCCTTTTCGGAGGTTTACGATGTATACGTAAGGGCATACAATATTATAAAGTAATAGAAGAGGTTCTATGGGGCTTCATGAGGAATACAATATTATAAAGTAATAGAAGAGGTACTATGGGGCTTTATAGGAAAAAAGAGGTGTAGTGGGAAGAAGCTCTATGAGGCTTTATAAATGATTGGGTAATCATGCCCTTCATTGTAAGGAGCTGCCCAGATTTAAATACAGACATGATCTGGTCAGGGATGTTTTATGGGACGTCTTGTGAAGGGCAGGGATTTCGGCTAGGAAAGAAGCCTCGGTTAACTTTTTGACGGACCCTCTAGAAGGGCGGTCTACCCTAAGGCCAGCAGATGTCCTTGTGTTCGGGTGGGCACAAGGCAAACATGCGTGCGTTGATCTCACAGGGGTGTCTCCGTTGGTGGGACTTCGAGATTCGGGGTTTGTCGCAGGGCAAGCAGCCTGAGCAGAATCCCAGAAAGTTATCAAACATGAAGCTGCCTATCTAGAGAACCAACATATTTTTGTGCCATTTGCTTTTGACACATTTGGAGGTCTAGCCCCCGAGACAATCCGGTTCTTAAAAAAAGTTCAAAAGGTGGTGCAGAGTAACTCTCCAGTGACGAAGGACCTAAGTTTTATTTTTAATAGAGTAGGTTTTTCTATTCAAAAGGGGGTAGCGGCGCAACTTGTGGCCCGTTTACCCGCCTCCCATTTGTAAGAGTTATTGGTTAGGAGATATATATATATATATATATATATATATAAGTTATATAAAAAAATTATGTATTTAGTTACTTTAAAAAAAATCATTGCTTAATTATTGTTTTCTTATTTAAATAATAATATTAAATACCAAATAATATTTCATTAAATAAAAAAATTGCAAATACTTAAAAAATTTACAAATTCAAAAACAAAATTGAAATACTAAAAAAAAGTTACAAATACTAAAATAAAAATTACAAATACTAAAAAAAAATAGAAATTACTACTCCTCGTCTTCTTCTTCTTCTTCTTCTTCTTCGTTGTTTTGAATCGGGCGAATCCCCATGGTTCCTCGACCAAATCCGCCTTCAACGCGTTATGTATATCCTTGGAATGCAACATGGTACTGTTTTGCGTTCCCTGCTCCATTGTCGCTTGCGTCACTTGCACAACATCTTCCGAAAAATAGTTTTGGCATATTGTTTTTCCTTCATCTTCAAGCATCATATTATGCATTATGATACAAGCATACATCATCATTTTAATTCTTTCTTTTTCCCACACACGACAAGGATTTCTAACAAAATGTCATCGTTGTTGAAGAACACCAAAACACCTCTCGATGTCCTTTCTTGCGGACTCATGAAGTGTCTTAAAATATTTTCTTTTTTGATCGAGTGTTTGAGTAAACGTTTTGACGAGCATTGAATACTCCGGGTATATATAATACGCCAAGTAGTATCCATGCTCGTAGTAATTATTATTTGCATAAAACCTAGCTTTCGGTATTGTTCCGCCAATGTAAGACTCTAGCAATGGCGAAAACTGAAAAGTATTTATGTCGTTCATACACCCGGCGAGACTAAAGAAGGCCGACCAAACCCACAGGTCTTGTGAGGCAACCACTTGTAAAACCAATGTTGCTCCCTTTTGGTCACCGCGTGTATGTTGACCTCGCCATGCGTTGGACAACTATACCACCGCCATTGACGACAGTCTATACTACCAATCATGCCGGGTATGCCATGTTTTTGTAAATGCGCTTCGTATAGTTGTTGAAGGTCGTTTAATGTCGGGTTTCTCAAGTATCGTTTTCTATATAACTGGCATATACCTAAAGTATAATATATATATATGCTAAGTATCCTGTAAAACCCCTCTTGAGTTGTGAAAACCCGTGAAAACCCTATGTAACAACATTGTTTTTTTCTAATTTTTTTAGAATAGCTTGTATACTTAATTGTATGAGTTTCGGCCCAAAAAAATAAAAAAAAACGCCGAATAGATTTTTTTTTTTAAAAAATTACGTAACACAGATGTTACATATGTAACAACGCTGACGTATGATAAAAAATTACGTAACACATATGTGTAACAAATAATCTACTCGCCGGTTTTTTTGATTTTTTTTGGCCAAAACTAATAAAATTGAATATAAAAGCTATTCTGAAAAAATCAAGAAAAAAATGTTTTTACATAGGGTTTTCACAACTCAAGAGGGTTTTTAATTTAACCCAACCCTATATATATATATATATATATATATATATATATATATAACTATTAAATATAAATATATGTAAATTTGTAAATATACCGTAGCACAAATACTCCAAGGTATCGCGTGTGGTTTTCTCCGCCATCTTCAAATACTCATCATTGATATCGTATGTGTTCCCGTAGGCGAGTACACGTAATGCGGAAGTGACCTTTTGAATTGGGGTGAATCCTAAACATCCTCTACCGTCGGGTTTTTGCTTAAAGTAGTCATATGTTGACTCTAAATCTTCGGTAATGCGCAAAAATAACATTTTACTCATCTGGAATATTCGCCTAAACATATCAGGACCGTAAACCGGATTAGAATTGAAATAATCATTCATTAAACGCTCATTGGCGGATACACAGTCTCGTTGTATATATTCCCTAGTCAATTTCGCCCGTGGGGGGATTATTTATATGATGCATGGTGCTCGACGCTAGCATAACCGCACTCATAACGGCTTCCTCCTCTTCCGCGTCGTCGTCGTGAAAAACCTTTGATAAATATTGGTAAACGAGTCTTCGAATGGAGGAGACGACATTGTGGTAATTTGTGTGTATATTTGTTTCTGGTTGAATTGTATGTGCGTGTATATTTGTTTGTGTATATGTGTGTGTATATTTGGTTGCGTTTGAATTATAGTGTAATATATATAAGTTGTGTGAGTTTTTTCAATTACATGATCGTTACCAACTGTCAATTCAACCCCAACGTTCATATTCTCAGCCAAAACGCTTGTTATGTTCATGAAGCTCAAGGCCATGGCGCCCCCATAGCACTAAGGGGGTGGTGTAGCCAGCGCTATGGGGGCCAAAAAGCTCTATAATGCCCAACATAAAGCCCCACTACACAAGCACTAAAGCTAAGATAATGGGATTTGCAAAGGGTGGGGTAATCTTCAAACATACCATTTTTTGTTTGGACACCCTATATACGATGCGTAAAGGCCTCTACGCATGTCTGTGGTTAAAATGCATTAATTGCAACCTCTCAATGACTCGTAGAGGTAGAGGTACGAGGAAAATGAGGTATGGCATAAACCTGTGCACCAGGTACTTTGTGAGTCACTGGTGAATGAAGTCATAAATTTAGCAGCTAAAGAGATATGCTTGATGAAGAATACCGTTGAGAGTACACATGATCTGAAAAGAAAGCTGAAGAACGTGAAAAGAAAGAACAAGAAGCTCGAGAAAACCGTCAAAGATCAGAGAAATTTGATCAAGTTTCAAACACAAGTTCAGATCAAAATGTTTGATATGATTCAGGAGTTGCAGGCCAAAGTAAACATCGAATCAAAGACTACTGCTAATGAACTGTTTGATTTTGGGAAGTTTGTGGTAGAAGAAGAAGAAGAAGAAGAAGAAGAAGAAGAAGAAGAAGAAGAGAGAGAGAGAGAGAGAGAGAGAGAGAGAGAGAGAGAATAGCTGCTGAAAGTGATGTGGAGGAAGTCAGTGAGGATGAAATGCCTGAGACGTTCATTGAGATCAGAGAAGAAGAAGAAACGGTTTATGAATCAACTGAAGGTTACACTATAAGTCCTCAAAGACCAACTTGGCTCAAATGAAAGGAGGCGTCTTTACCTGCTCGTCACCAAAACATCCAATACGACAAGGAAGCACATCAAGCAAAGATTATCTCCTGGAAGTATGATGATTTGAAAGGGCTTTTTATTGTCAAAGACGAGGGGGAGTAATTCAACACTTCAGGAATGAGCATGACTTACAGTCTCTTCCACGATGGGATATCAGGGAGCTGGGAAGGTTAGATCTGCTAAACCCAGGAAACAGCTCGACCGGAGGAGATCTTCAAAACCTGATTCGTCGTGAGTATGATAGAGATTTTACAGTGTTCAAGCCACAGAAACCAAGGAAAAGAGTGTCCAAGACAACTATCGACCTCACCACTGGTCGTAGGAAGATTACTTATGTTGTTGATCCACCGAAGGTCGTTACTAGAGTTCTAATACAAGGAGAGCTTCCAGTGATGCTAAAAGACATGGATAAATGGTTTTATGATAGCGTAACTAGTGAAGCAGTGATAAAGAACAAAGCTGGTGTTGAACTAATGTGGTTGTTTGATCCGGTCGATGTGTTTATGTTCAACATATCTAACTTAGCAATGCTCTTCGCACTCAAGATAAAGGTTGGAGCAGGAAATGCACTATATGAAGAAGCTATGTTGTTTCAAAGAGCTATTGACCGAGCTATGACAAAGAAACGTGAGCTGTTGGACCTTGTGGACAAGATTAATGAAGCAGATAGAGAAAGGGAACGTGCTGAGGCTGAAGCAGCTAGGATTGAAAAAGAGAGGGCTGACAAAGAAGCGTCTGACAAAGAAAAGCAGCCAGAAACTACTGAAGCTCCAGAGGTGATCGTTACAGAACAACCAATGCAGGAAATGCAAGCAGAGGGTGAATCGAGTGATTTTTCGGTTTGAAGCTGACGGATGAAGATCTGGTAGCTGTGGTCTAAGGGGAGTATTGTTGGGTTCAGTTGAGACCACAGTTACCAGAACAAAGACTTTTGGTAGTTAATATGATGTTTTGCTAGTCAAGGGACTAGAATTGTAATTAATCTATAGTTCCTAGGGTTTAAATGAGTTGTTGCGTACTTAATGTAAGGGCCCTACGTACTTATGTTAAGTACGCAGACCCAATATGTCAGCCTATATATAGTAGCATTTGTGCAGCTCATTCTCTATACATCACATCTTCTTTCCAGGCTACAACATCTCTGCTCACTATCACCTTGGGACTAACATCATCAAGTCTCCACAATCTATGACCTTTGACACCATCAGGACAGCCTATCATAATACATTTTTCAGCTCTTGGTTCAAGTTTCCACTGACTTATATGAGCAAAAGCCAGTGAACCAAACACCCTTAGATTATCATACTCAATCTTCTTTCCTGACCACTTCTCTATAGGAGTCATCATACCAATGGCAGTTGATGGGCACCTGTTGACCAAATAAGAAGCAGTTGACACTGCTTCTGCCCAGAAACTTTTAGGAAGTCCTGAACTGATCAACATACACCTATCTTTATCCAGCAAGGTTCTATTCATCCTTTCCACCAAGCCATTCTGATGTGGTGTACCAGGGACTGTAAGATGTCTAGCTATGCCTCTTTCTTTACAAAACTGGTTAAACTCCCTACTACGAAACTCTAAAACATTATCTGTCCTTAACTTCTTTAGTTTCTTATTTGTTTGTCTTTCAACCAAAGCTAACCACTCTTTGAATCTTTCAAAGGCCTCATACTTATGCTTTTGAACAAACACCCAAACTCTCCTAGAATAATCATCTATTATTGACAGAAAATACCTTGCACCTCCCAAGGACTGAGTTTTAGCAGGACCCCAAAGATCAGCATGAGCATAATCCAACACATCTTTACTCACAGTTGTTTTTCTTCCAAACTTTACCATGTGAGCCTTCCCAAGTATACAATTATCGTAGTGCCCTACACAACATACATTTATATCTCCAAAAACCTTCTGTTTATCACTAATGTGGCCAAGTCTTTGATGCCGCAATTTACTTTGTGAATCAAGATCTTCACTAACTAGATTTGCAGCCATTTCTACTGCACTACCATCTAGTTCATAGATGTTGTTCTCCTTTCTTGTCCCTAACAATACTACTATGGATCCCTTTATCACCCTTGCCTTTCCATTTTTCAAACTGATATGATAACCTAATTTCTCCAAGGTTCCAAGAGAAATCAAGTTTCTGGTTAAACTTGGTATATACCTTACATTCTTAAGATCTATACAAGTTCCATATCCTTTGATTTGACATGGTCTATTATCACCCAACTGAACCACCCCCAAATCTTCCAAAATCAATTCTTAAAAAAAAAAAAAAAAAAACTCTTTAAATGGACACATATGAAAAGAACCTCCGGAATCCATAACCCATCTACCCTTGTATACTCCACTAGTAACAACTAGCACTTCAGAACTCTCATAACCATCAATTGATCTATCAGGAGAAGATGAATTACCTTGAAATCTTGAACTGCTTTCAAACTTCTTCTTTCTCTTTTCTGGACAATCTTTCTTCAAATGCTTTTCAGAATTACAGATGTAACACTTTCTTTTGAACCTTGTCTTGGATCTTGCACCATTCTTGTTACTGTTGTTGTTCTTGACAAATCTTTGCTCTGTTCTTCCCCTAACAAACAAGCCTTCGCCACTTTCATCCTTCAAATCTGTCATCTTCTTCAATTCTTTAGAATTTAAGGCAGCCAGCACTTCTTCCATCGACAAAGTATCCCTCCCATACATGAGAGTGTCAACAAAATGCTCAAAAGATGAAGGTAATGAAGTCAAGAATATTATTGCTTGATCTTCATCATCCAGTGTCACCTCTATATTCTCAAGATCTAAGATAAGTTTATTAAACTCATCTGTATGATCTTCAAGAGTCTTCCCTGATTTCATATTAAACGTATACAATCTCTTCTTTAGATACAATCTATTTGCCAGGGACTTCTTCATGTATAAACTCTCCAACTTTGCCCAGATTCCAGCAGCTAAAGTTTCTTTAGACACCTCTCTTAACACCCTATCACCCAAACTCATGATAATAGCACTGTGTGCCTTCTCAAGAACGTCCTTCTTCTCTTTATCAGTCATAGTGTTAGGCAATTGGTTTTCACCCAACAAGGCATCTACCACACCTTGATAAACCAAGATCGCCCTCATCTTCAACCTCCAGAGCCCAAAATCATTCTTGCCGTCGAATTTTCTCTAATTCAAACTTAGTCGACACCATCTCTTCTCTGATTAACCACAGATAACCAAGAATCGTTGATTCGAGCCCTAATTAACAAGGCTCTGATACCAATTGTTGTAAACAATCAACGATTATAGAATCAAAGTAAGAAAACCCAATCGAAAGATTATTATTATTCAAGAAACTTCAATCGAATGATTACAAAGAAAGAAAATAACAAAGACGAACAAACAGAATGAATGAATGAGATTATGGCTCTAATGATCAGCTTATATAACGACTAATCAAAAGCTAACGAACTATTAGCATCTTCAGCCCTTAGTCTATCATTGTTGACATCTTCAGCCCTCAAACTTTACACTTCCAGTCCCTGAGCTTTGGAACATTATTAATTGTGACTATAACTATATATTTGACTTTAGTTGACTGCAACTTGACACATTATTATAACACGTGTTCGAGTTTGTGGAGAGCTGGGAACAAAATCAAATTCGATAACAAGTCGTTCGAATGGAAGAGATTATAGGGAAATCAAATCGGTTGGTTTTCTTTGGGCTTCTAGTCGGGCGAAGTTCGCTTCCTTGAGGGATTGGTGTAATTTCTTTTTCATATAAATAGTATAGTTTGCGGTCTGTGTTGTGGTGCCCGCCGCGGTTCGTGGATGTTTGGCGTTGGTCTAATGAAATATACGTTTCAGAGAAGAAAAAAAGGAACCAAACGCATTATCACACAACAAACCTATTACCTTCAAGGCTATATTGCTCATTTACTAAGATTAGTAAGAAAATTGTTGAGTCATGCAAGAAAGACCCATGTTACAATTGCAAAGTTTGGTCTAAACTTGCATTTATCCATAAATCTGTTATAATCATACGGTACCAAACAAATTGTCAATACGATGCAGTTTGCGCAAGATCATGTCTATATAATGTGCGTTGTATATTCTTCGTTTTCATGTACAGTTAACAATGGAATCAGACATTTCTATTGTTGGCGTTCTGTGCAGCAACCGAAGCTGGTTCCTTTTGTGGGAATTGAATGCCAGGTTCCTCAGAAATGGAATCATTCACATTGTCATTCCTGACAAGAATGGAATCAGAATGTGCGTAAATTGAATTGGAATCATTTGCGGTCACTTTTGTTGAAATGGTATCATGTGCAGCACCATCAAGGGCTTGGGGTTGGAGCAGACTGACATCCATTCCATTGCCATTCTGCAAATCATTTGCTTTTATTTTGGAACCGGAATCAGCAGCACCAGTTCCTTCAGTAATCTCGGTCCCATCAAGTATTGCGCCTTTTGAGACATTAGGATCAGATTGTTCTTCTGATTTATTTCCAGATGGTCGGGTTTCACGTTCAGAAGGGTTTCCAGTACTGGAATCACCATTCTGTTTGGGTGCATTATTCATATCCAGTTCCAACGACTTATTGTAGTCATCTACCTCCACACCTTTCTTGCCTGCAGCACAGAATAAGAAACCGACGATCAAGTATATTAAAGTTGAACGGAAAAACAGATGTACAATTTTGATCCATTTAAGGATGGCAATGCGTCGGTTATGGGAGAGATTTTCAATTATAAAACCATGTCCTATACCCATCGGGTATCCACAACTGTTCAATACACATGGATTTGCGAGTATACCCACGGTATCAGGAATGCGTTTAAAAAGTACACGTTGGGATTCCCATTACCTGAAACGAGATCTTAAATCCACCCACCTCAAAAGATGATCTCATAGATTAAATAGCCAACTATACTTCTACAACTCTAATAATTTCAAGTTTATAACTAACTCTAACATATTATTTATTATAATTTAGCAGAGATGCACCTCTCTGAGGACATGGTCGAGGATAGGGGTTCGTGGAGACGCAGGATTAAGGTTAAGGACTATTAGGGTGGTTTTGGTTTTATCGTAGCGTGGTTCTAGGAGCCTAAACTTTTTCTTACATTGGTAGGAGTCTTATAAGGGTGTCTTGTATTTGGGTGTTTATGGTTTATGTTGTTTTTTATGGCATTTATACCTCTGTTTACTACGTGACGCTTTCAGTGTTTCTCTAAATTCAGTATCCCTTTATTACCTTTTTAATGTTGTTTGCTTGTCGTTTGTGAGTTATGGAGCCGGGGGTCTCTCAGGAAGTGGCCTCTCTATCCGCAAGGATAGGGGAAAGGTTTGCCTACATCTCACCCTCCCCAGACCCTACTCTTAGCTTCGCTAATTGTGGGATTTACTGGGTAAGGTTGTTGTTGTTTTGTAGAATTAAATTAAATATATATTCAAGTAAATGGATAAGTCTCGCCTAATTAGTACCTGTCCCAAGCCCGCGGAGTTTCTAAAAGTAATCACATACTTGGTCCCATACCCAAATACTCGTCCCATCACTTGTACCGAATGTTTCGATTTTTCCATTAGGTTCAGATTTTTTTGCCATCCCTACTTGACCCATTAACTAATGCATACGTCAATTTGAGTTTTGTTTCATGTTAAACAAGTCAAAGAAAACAATTACCTAAAAAGGAACTTGTTGAAAGTCGGACAATTTTTGTTATGTATATAAATCATTTGTATAGAAATCTTCATTCTTAATATTAGTGATGTTGTTCTTGGATCATCTTATCGCATTAACTAATAATAGATTAATAGAATGAACATTGGAAAACTGTTTGCAGGTCAACCAACTTGACCTGTGACACCTGTCCCATTCCACCTGTTAAAAAGAATCATGTTTCAACACGATCCCATATTGACCCATTACCAAGCCCAGATGACCCACCCATTTTACCACCCCTATTAAGATGATTATGAGAAAACAAGTTAATTGGTCAGATGGTAAACCTGTCTCTGAAGTTATGTTGCCTCCCAGGGTGACCTCATTTATCAGCGACTTATGTAACATATCGGTTCCAGGAAAAACCAACATATTAATGGATCTCAGTTCTTGTTTCTGTGATTTTTCTAGTGGGCTGAAGCCAAAAGCATTTGTCCATGTTTGCAAATGTTCTTCAATAGCCGGAATAACCAATTTCTCAACTTTCAGAGAAGAAAGAGCCTGAAAACAGATAAGTCAAAACATAAATTTAGCCAAAATTGCTACAAAACTACAAGTACGATAGGCAAACACAGAAATAACGCACGATAATATGTTGGAAGCGTCAACCGAAACGGGTCAAAACGGGTTTGGGTTGGAACACGTAACATTTAGCACAGGTCAAAACAAGACAGGCCTGTAGGATTGATCTGCAAACATTTTATGTCCATTTTTATAAATTAATAATTGCACTAATTATGATTACAAAAACAATATTATTACAAATGGGAACCGTTTCGACCTGTTTGAGATGAAATACAAACCAAATTGAACCCATTCATAAGTAAATGGATCAAAGTCGCCACCATGTATTTACAAGAGATGCAATATACATAATCTCCTTACTGATTCAATGGCATTTAATAGCCGACGGCACATCCCTTGGCGTCTATACAAGTGACGGGTCCCAATAAATGGCATCTCTGCTAATTGGGTTCCGTGTATCCTAGGAATATGATTAAACATAAGATCAAAAGCTTCAATAACAGACAGCATCCACTGTTCACACACACATGGCGAACTTTTAGAACAATAATAGTAAAGCACCTACCTGATTGATGCAGCACAAATCATTTCTTCACCCTTGTCCAAAATGGCTGTGAAGAAGCCACTGTAGTTCAACCTACTAAAGTTTGATCTACAGAGAAATTATAAATATCAGGTAAGATCTAGAGCTTGTTATGTAATATAAATGTACAAAAAAACGCCCTCGTTGTGTAGTATAAGGTATTCCATCAGTCAACTAAGTCAATATCACGAGAGGTGACAATTTCAACCCATATACTTATAAGCGATTTGATTTAGGTCTGTGTTTTATCGCAAAAAGTTAACATGGGAATAGACATTGAAATTGCTCAAATTCTGTTCAATATTTATAGTATATGCAAACTCCTAAATTGTTTTATTCAAAATTAAGTTTAATACTGCAATATTATTGTTTTTGCTTTTTCAAAATGTGTTTGTAGGTCAAACCAAACTAGCCTAGCTAGGGGTGTAAAGGAACGGAGCGCTAGAGCTTGAGCCTGAGCCTTGAGCTCATAAAACCAGAGCTCGACCCAGAAATTCATCTATCAAGCTCGACTATGCTTGTGAGCCTAACGAGCCTGCTATTTACCCACATTTTGTAACATATTAAATAAATTTTACATACTAATTATTATTATTATACATAAAACTAGGATAAAAATAATATTTATTAAGTTATATATAATTATAAATGTATATAAACAAAATAATTAAATAATCAATAAATAAAATAAAACAAGTCAACTCTGAGCCAAGCTCAAGCTTGGAAAACTATTCACACTCCAAGCTTGAGCTTTAGCAATAGAGCTCAAGCTCTCTTTACTTAAAACGAGCCGAGCTTGGTTAACCACCCCCCCCCCCCCTAAGTCCATCCAGCTTGACCCATACGAAAAATGGCAACAGCTTACCCACAATTGTAGACAACATTATGAATTAGAGAGATCCCACTTCTGCTGTCAATGATAGGCAAAAAACATTCATCCATAACAGACAAAGCAACAGCCAGTTTAGAATTTGATTCCACTCTTTGAGAAAAGTTGGCAGACAACACATCTGGTAATGGATCGGTTCGATGGACGAGATACCATGAGAACCCGGAATCCAATTCATGTTTCACCCACAAAAGTTTCTGGAGGCGGTTGTATAGCTGCAAAAGTAGGCCATTATATTATACAAATATACTAGAATGAAGAAG
Organism: Ambrosia x helenae; assembly: GCA_030844895.1. Taxonomy (NCBI): domain Eukaryota; kingdom Viridiplantae; phylum Streptophyta; class Magnoliopsida; order Asterales; family Asteraceae; genus Ambrosia; species Ambrosia x helenae. Next base: position 11,394,102 of record CM061227.1, on the reverse strand, counting down.
CATTTCCTCTAAATTGTACAATACTTACCACTAGCTAAACTACTCCATGAATCATCATGTACCTAAGTAAAACGTGTTCATGTTGGTTAACTGTAATTGTTCCTCATTGCGTAAGGGAGATGCTATAACAACTATGGGATGTTTGTTAGCCTCCTAATAAACCTCTTAACCATTCAACCATTCAGCTCTTAATCATTCAACATTAAGAGTATTTGTTTCAACTAAAAAAAAGCATCTAAATGGTTCCATTAAGCTCTTAACCATTCAGCTAATAAGGGGTGTTGAACCATTCAGACCCTCTTAATGATTCAACACTTCATCCGAATCCGATAGATCCTACCAAACAGCCCCTAACTCTATTGTATACATTGACAGGATGAATACAGTATCATATCTTATTTCTTATGCCTTTACCCTTGTTTAACTGATCCTAGAACTTCAAATTTTATATTATGTCTAATATTCTTATCAGGATGTTGTCTAGCCTAGTCTTAATATCCATGTAATTAAGAAACCAAAAGCCAGACTGAGGTTGCTTATTACTCCAGCTGACTATAGTAATAACCTATTAACCTACAAGTATTCACATGCATATCAAAGAAAAGAACACTCATAATCCCCGCTACATAGTTGGTAGTGACAAATAGCGGGAAATGGCAAGATTTCTGTTTTATTTATTTGTATTTTTTGGTAAAATATACATATAAAATATTTCTAGAATTTTCTTCTAGGGTATCTCTAAACATGAAATAGTACCCGCTATTTCATCGCTATCACTATGTAGCGTATAGGCAGCTTGTTGTCATCCGCCATTCGCTAGTGACAACTATGGATAAATGAGACATGGATCTTATTAGTCTTGCTTTGAGTGAGAAATATCTTGAAGTCAAATGGATGTATAGCATGGAGCCCGACTCTTGGCTTGGATAAATGTTAATAGGATTGAAACATGTTAATTGTTAAATAAATAGGAATAATGATTAACTATATCACCTTATTAAACTAGGATTATGACTCTTCTTATCTTGGTTTAAAAAAGCGTGAAGCGCTCCGAGTCGTTTAGGTCTCAAAATCCGAGGCGTGAGGCGAGAGCCTTACATATGTGAGTTGTTGCTTTATGTACAATCAAAAAAAGCCTAGAGTATAGTCAAAAGCTAAATATGTCTCATTCTCAGCCTCATTTTATCATGTAAAAGTGTAAAAACATTATCTCTTCATCCCATTAGTTTTTTCTATGTATTATCCTTCTACGAACCCAATCTTGACCAATTTTGACTGAGAAGTCCTGAAGCGCCGCCTCAAAGCCCTGAGGCGTTTTCCTGATCGCCTCGAGTGCCTCACGCCTTAGGCGCTCCAGAGGCGCTATTTTTTAAAACCAAGCTTCTTATAACACTCCTCGAGTTGTAACACTTGTAGTTGTTTCTTTGATTTTCTTATCTCTTTGTTACTCTTCATAGTATTATATAAGAAAAGATGTTTCTCTTCATAGTATTATATAAGAAAAGACGTGGGTAGACTAATAGTGATAGAGATGGGAAGAAGCACCAAACTGACTTATTCCATCGATTAAACAATGATATTTTGTCACATGAAAGTTAAAATAAAATCTCCTCACCAATCACCCGTAGTTCATACCTTGATGGGTCCTTTGGTAGGCTGGTAGCTCTCTATCACTAGGGTGAAAAATCATAATGGGAACCACGGCTACGAAGTATGGTGGCAGACCTAATTTGGAAGGGTGGTCTAAACCTAACTTCCTCTAGAAATGGAAATTGCCTTTATGAAATGCGAAACAGAGCTGGAGAGATAGTTGAGAATTTCCATGTTCTTACAATCTTATGGAAAGGAAAAATTGCTTATTAATGACAACGGAACACTATGATAGTTCTCTTACTATTCTTCTTATAAAAGAATACAGAATAATTGTTTGCACTGTCATTCCAATTTCCAACATCAGAGACAATGTATCCTAGGTTTGTTTGTGGACAACAACCGTTTAAAGCCTCCTGAGTCACAAAACCCAATATGTGTGTGCACATGATGTAACATGCAACAGCCTCAATTCCAAGTTACAATCATCAAAATACTTCTATTTTTACTTCAGATAAAAATTAAGGAAGTTTTGTACCTCTCGGCACTTCTGCTCACAGAAAGGAAGATTCAAACCATTGGAATCAATAGGCGTGTCATCCGTCTGTGGGCTGCATGATTTATGATCTGCAAGAACAGTGAGTTGCATTTCAACACAGAATTAAAAAAATACTTGTAATCACAAAAAAAAAAAAAAAGACTAAAAGGCCCTTTTGGAAGAGTAGTATTACATTTTTTCTCACACAGGCGGCATGTAAGAAGTGAATTTTCAAATCTTCCACTGCCCTTAGTGCTATGTCTACCAACTCTTTCACAATATTTGCAAGCACAATTTGGACAGTGCCAATCACCCTGTGGAAGCATCTGAAACAAAAAAAGGGAAGAGAATTTGATCCGCCCGACATTAATAAAACCAGTCTGTACATAGCAATCCCGTAACATTTTCTCAAATCATGTTTACAATTGTTTTTTAAATATTTATTTGGATTATGGAGCACCTTTTCATCCCCTAACTCCCCAACCATCATGCCGGTATATCTTAAATTTGCGAATAACGAAATAAATCATGAAGAAAATGTGTGATATCAGTCATCCATTATACCTGCATATCTAAGCAGCTTAGATGGAAGGTCGACGGGCAGCCATCACAGCAGATCAAATCTCCACCATCCCCACATTTCGCACACGTATCATCATTAGGATCATCGCCCTCAACATCTACGGCATGAAACCCCTTCCTTTCTGACGCTTCTTGTTTGTTCCAAGCATCAATCATACACTGCATCAATGACTTCCCCGATTCTAAAAAAATGTTTTGAAATGGTTTCCCAAGTTTGCTTCCTGCATGAAGCTCAAACTCGAAATTGTTATGATTTTGCTGCAGCAATCACAATGGATTCCATCCTCAGTTATCCAGCCGTCTTGCATTACCCGTGTTTTCTAAGGTTCATATATTCCACCTTTTGACCAACAGAAACCATTCCGGAATCAATTAACCATGTAAGCAGGGTCCGTTTTCTCGGGCATGAATCTAACCCGTTATCCTCTGAATTCAGCCCATTGTCAAGCCACGAACAAGCAAACTAAGTCTGCCAAATTTTCTAGTTTTTTCTCCTTGTATAATATGAGAACTAGTATGAATAGTTGACTTTTTCAACCATGTTTTTGCGGTAATTCCTTATCAAAAATCACCACGTTCTTCCTCCCGTCTCCTTTCTAATAACTTACTACCTTTGTCCTGTGCAATCTTTTTCACCTTAACCCTTTTAGACTTCTTACCGTCGCCTGCATGTTTTCTATTCTCTTTACTTTCTTTTTCAACTTTCTTCCGTGACTGCCTTGTTAACCTACAAAGTATCTCGTTAGGTAAAGGCGTAAACTCTCCACCGTCTTTCGAACCATCTTTCTCTTCCTTTTTAAAAAGCATCATAAGCTTTAGTTATCGACCAATAAGCATTTCCATTTGGACTAATATACACCGAATCCAAATAATCTCGCCCTCTTCTTGGTCTATAATCTATCGTCCATCCCGCTCCAAGAAGCATATTCTTTATCTTCTCCCGTAACAATTGTTTTTCAGTGTAAACTCGCCCGCTGAATCTTGCTTTCCTTGTTCTTCACCAAACCACATTCTTCATCCGCCCCTTCACATTCGCATCTTTTTTCACCATTTTCATTGTGCCAGGTGGCCGTATACCAGTCTGAGATTCTTTCCGCTCTTTCCGCATATTATCATTCACCGTCACTTTCGAAACGCCGTTCTTTTCTCGCAACGCAACTGTTCCATCAAAACCATCATCATCATTTCCATTTGATACTGATAACCGTAACTTCAATTCATCACGATCACCGCTTCCAGACTCCGTTTTATTCACAATTTGCCTATGTAACATCAACTTACGTCCGCATTACCACCATCCTTTTCCTTCCTAATCCTACGTTCATCCGGTTTATCAAACTTATCGTTAACCTTCTTCCCCGGTCAAAACATCCTCACCATCCACCAATCCAGTACCCAACTTATAAACCTTCCGCCGAACATCATCATTTACATTTGATACGATAACCCTAACTTCAACTCATCATGATCTTTCCGCTTATTATCAATCAACTTACGTCCGCCATTACCACCGTCCTTTTCCTTCCTAATCCTCCTTTCATCAAACTTATCATCACTTTCCACTAACCCAGTACCCAATTTATAAACTTCCTTCGAACAGGCTCGCCCAACTCATCACTGGACTCCGAATCGCTAACAACAACCCGCGACCGCTTCTTCTCCTTACTCAAACCAAACAACTTCTTTTCAACACCATACTTAACCTTCTTTTCAACAATCAAACTATGCCCAGATCCTCAACCTCTTTCATATCCATACAATAACAACAAATGCAGCCACAATTATCTATACTCACATGACATGAACAATTGAACAGCCCTAATTCATATATGCAAAACCCTAGGATCAAAAATTGAGGAAAAAAACAGGAAAAACCAGATGACTATGAATCAAAAGTGCAATTATGTATGAGATCGAGTACAATTTGACCTGAAATAAGACGAATTTGAGGGAAATCGTGAATATTGAAGGTTTTGGTTAATCAGGCTGTGGTTGTATCGAGGAATGTATTTAGATGTGAAGTTGTTATTATTATTTAACGGAGTATTATGTTTTACAAACATATTTATTTTTCCCTCCAATCAATGTAATGTAATGTATCGTACCTTAAAGTACCATAGATGATGGTTAATCTTCACTTGGATGTTGCAAAAAATAGAGTCAACATGTATGTGTATGTAGATGTACAAAAAGATATTTAGTTTATTGTTAGGTATAGTTTTACTAGTTTAACGGCCTATGAAACATACGTGGTTTAAAACTTATATTAAAAATCCTAATATATTAGCAAATATACAAATTATTGGCCTAATACAAAATAAAGTTAAAAGATTATTTGCCGTAAGGCATGCTTGGACAAATACGGGGAACACGCGGTTCACTGTAAGGAGTTGCCTGGTTTCAAATATAGACATGACTGGGTCCGGGACGTTCTTTGGGACATTTTAAGAAGAGCTGGGATCTCAGCAAGAGGGAGGCTCCTGTGAATTTCCTCACGGACCCCACTGACGGGAGATCCACCCTACGTCCAGCAGACCTGCTTGTCTTTGGGTGGGCCGGGGGGAAACACGCTTGCGTCGACCTAACAGGTGTATCTCCCCTGGTTGGTTTGAGGGATAGTGGTTTTTTTAGCAGGGCAAGCGGTGCGGAAAGCAGAGGTGAAGAAAGTTGAGAAGCATGCTAAAGCTTGCGAGGAGAACCAACACGTTTTCGTTCCCCTGGCATTTGATACCTTTGGCTCTTTGGCACCGGAAGCCATCAGTTTCCTGACCAGAGTCAAGAGCCAAAATAAATTCCAAAAACTAATTCGGGTTTTTTTTTTTTTTTGAACGGCAAATTTCTAGTCCCCCTTAGGTGTTCCTAGAAGCTTTGCTTCTACCATTGGGCCACCATCCTCAATAGCAACTAATTCGGGCTTAATACAAATTATTTAGCCTAATACAAAATAAAGTCCAAAAAGTGATTCTGACCTCTAAAACATGAAGACCCAAAACAGTTGCTTTAATTTATTAAGGCTTTGGGCCAAGCCTAATTAATAACCAACTAAATCCACTTTGTAATCTATATCTATATTCTATATTATCTTATTAAGGAGGAGTGATGTACAATATGGTAATTTGCATTTTCGTACAACTTAACAAGCAACATGTACAACATATTAACCAAGAAATTTAAGGGTATAGTTGTGACAATTAAGACACTTAGAAGGATAATATAGACATTTCACCCAACTCCTTGTTTACAATAATAAAAAATCCTTCCATCACTGCCCTTGTGATCATTGAATCAACTGATTTACCCCCCATTCATCTATCATTACCATCAACAGCAATTGATTGCTTCATTGATTTTTGTTTCCGTTGAGAAGCCAAGACGTCTATATACACGGTTCTTTCTTCTCTCATATCACTGATTTTTTCCCACATTTGTTGTCAAATCGAGGGTATGATAGTTTGTGAGAGTTACAATTGGTGGATATTTAAAGAATTTTGAGGTAGTTGTAATAGATTTCGCTTGCGACGGTATATTTTATATTTTCTTTGTTTCTTTTTTTTAATTTCGCCTATAGTCATATTTCTTTTGATTGTTTCTAGCTTTATTAAATTATTAGTTTAGTTGCTTTGTATTTTCACTATTTTCAATCAAAGTGACTTCAGACGGTGGTAACAGGGGTATGTTCTTTGGAGTTCGTGTGTCATCGGCGCCACTTGATATTGCTCACACAGAGCTAACCATAGCCTTTAGAACTATAAGTCACAACATTTTTATATACTTCTTCCCAGTTTGATACTAATTTGGTCTTAGGTTTATTTAGGTATTGTTAATTGATCCCAATTTCATACATGTTTGGGTAGTTCTAATCTTTGTGACGGTAATGATAATGGGCTAACAATGAACACGATTTCTTTCTTTCCATCATGTTCAGTATGCAAGGTAATTTCTTATATATGCTTTCGCTTGGTGAATAAAGCGATGGTTGTATAAAGCCAAAAAATGTAATCAAATAGAGTAAGAAAAAGAGCAAATCTTATAGTGATTAAAAAATGATTATTAGGGATTATTAAAATAATAACTTACCACTTGATTTTTTTTTTTTTTTTAAATGGAGCGTAGATGACAGAGAGAGGGGGAGTCGTTTTCTGGCGGCTAGGCACCACAGAGGACAGGGGCGGATCTAGGGGCTTTTAGGGGGTTCCCAGGAACCCCCTCGGTTTGGAAAAAATTGAAAATTTTAGTGGAAAATTTTGAAAAATTAGTGAAAATCAGTGGAAATCTACGAAAGGAACCCCCTGGAAATCCGTCCTGGATACGCCACTGGCAGAGGAGGTGGCGGAGTATGCTTTCAAAATTGAAAGTAACTTTTCTTCATACTTAGTGTGCGATTTCTTTTTCTTTTTTTAAAGCGCAAGAATTTCACTTAATAAGGGGAAGACCAGTCCCAAAGAAGTAGTTGCTTGCAGTCGTTATGTTGCTAATTTTGAGAAATTGTTGCCAATATCTTGATCATTAAATCGATGGACATGGAGGTGCATAAAAAACACGAAGAACAAAACATAGAACCCAACACGGATGTGAAGTTGATTGCACATAAGATCGCTTAGTTCAGACATACATGCTAGGAAGGTGATAATTTATTTTCAAGTTATTGATTTAAATTGATGACTTTCGTTATTTTCTCTTGTCTGGCAATATTTGGGTTATAGATCATTGTACATCACATGAATAAAGGTACGAGGAAGATTAGTGAACTAAAACTTTCAGAGAAGAGGAAAATGGCGTCGCTTGCAGTAGCTATGATGGTTATTTGGTCCATTTGGGAGTTAGAAATGGTTAAATTTTTGAAGGAAAGTAGTCTTCTATCTATAAGATTATTGATGAAATTAAGGAGACTACATTTTGGTTGACGGGGTATCGAGCTAGGAAGAATTTGTATATTGATAGGTGATTGAAATTTGGGGTAAATTTGTTCTGAACTTGATTGAATGTTTTTATGTTTATGCTCTTTTAGCTCCTTTCTAGAAGGGGGTTGTGATTTATAAAAGTTATCTCGGTTTTCTTTAAATATATTAATATTAGTTAATATTTATTGCATCAAGAACGATTCAGATTTCTTTTTTTTTTAACGGCCAACAAATTGGAATCACTCACGGAACACTGGAGTATCATCGTGCCACCAACGATTTAGATTTCTATTCTTCAGTTCTTGCACAATTAATTAAGCAATTTATATTTAATAAATACCAATTGTATCAATAACGATTGCATAGGAACGATTCAGATTACTATCCATGGGCATTTAATATTAATTAATCAATAATCTCTTGTTTTGTCTAGGGGTAACTTTGTAGAAATGTAACAAAGTTTGCTAACTGTTTCAATTAAGTCACTCAAACTTTTTTTGTCTCTTTAAAGTCACTCAAGTTTCATTTATTGTTTCAATACTATGTAATTATCAGGTTTTCAGGTTAAAATAATGATGTGTCAAGTTTTAATATTTTTTAACAAGTTTCATTTAATAAGTTTTTCGAATGTGTAAAATTCAAAAAAAATATATATTTTTTGAAATCTTCATTTATAAACCTACCTAATATAAATAACTAGGTTTAACCACCGCGCTTCGCCGCGGGGCAAACCGATTTTTAACAAATTTTATACGAACCAATCTCACACGTTGCTACGGTTCGGTTGAACCACCTGGTACAACCGGTTGAACCACCCGACATACCCAGTTGAACGTCCGGTATGGCCGGTTGAACCAATATTCCTAACCATTCATACCGACCGGTTCAACTGGTTGAACCACCCGACATACCCGGTTGAACCAGCTGACATACCCGGTTGAACAGTCCGGTATGGCCGGTTGAACCAATATTCCTAACCTATTTCTAAGCCTACTACAAATGTTCAACCGGTTGAACTGTCCGGTATGCCCGGTTGAACCGTCCGGTATGGCATACGAACCAATCTCACACGTTGCGACGGTTCGGTTGAATCAACTGGTACAACCGTTTGAACCACCCGACATACCCGGTTGAACCGTCTGGTATGGCCGGTTGAACCAATATTCCTAACCATTTATACAGGCCGGTTCAACCGGTTGAACCACCTGGTACAACCGGTTGAACCGGTCGACATACCCGGTTGAAATGTCCGGTATGGCCGGTTGAACCAATATTCCTAACCTATTTCTAAGTCTACTACATATGTTCAACCGGTTGAACCGTCCGGTATGACCGGTTGAACTAATATTCCTAACCTATTTCTAAGCCTACTACATATAAATACAAAACTAAAACTAAAAAAAAAAAAGAAAGAAAGTAAAGAAGAAGAAGGTACTATTCATAAGAGTGACAAGAAATGTTATATTAATAATATCCACAAGCATTAAAATGAAAGAAAAGAAAAAAGAAAAAAAGAAGGTGACCTGATAACCTGGTAATTACATAGTATTGGAACAATAAATGAAACTTAAGTGACTTTAGAGAGACAAAAAAAGTTTGAATGACTTAATTTGAACACTAAGCAAACTTGGTTACATTTGTGTGACATTTCTCCTATAAGGGATCTACTATTTGTCATTTCAGAGGAAGGTAGGATTGTTTTTTAAAAGGAATCGATAATTTGATTGCAGAGGAAAATAAGGAAACTAAAAACAGTCAATTACAAGTAACACGCAGATAAAGAGGCCACAAGTTGGCTCTCTATCATCACCAATAGAAAATTACCAAATAGAATTTATAATGTCTAAATTAAAGAGTGAAATAGCAATTATCAGATCAAAATTCCCCTATTCGAATTGGCTCTCTATCATCACCAATAGAAAATTGACTCACCAATACTATGGTTAATAGTAGAGGTGAGCAAAAAAACCGGTTTGGGGACCGGAACCGCACGAACCGAACCGAACCGGTTCGGCCAGAAACGGTTCCTACACGAACCGGTCGGTTTATAATACGAATCGTAGGTTCGAGCACCGGTTCTCCCTTTCCTGACCAAAAACCGAACCGAACCGGTTTGTACCCAAACCGGTTCCCGAACCGATTCACCCAAACCGGTTCGAAACCGGTTCTTACCGTTGGAACAATATTAATGTTTGAAACTAGCCGTTTGCCTCGTTTTTGATTTTATGACCTTTAATTTGCATCACAAATCACCATTTTGCCACCCCAAGTTATATATAAGTTTTAGATGTTTTGGGTTGATCACAACACTCAAAAACGCAAAAAAAACGAACCTGAAAACGCAAAACACGAACTCGATGCATCGACCATAGAGACATGGGTTAAGAGATGCAAGATGAAGAGGTTGGTTAGATGACTTATTGAAAAATTAGACCCCTCATTATCGCCTGTAGAGCTGCTTAACTGAATAGAACATGATCGGAAATTTTCAGGCGGTTTTGGTGGTGTAGAGGAGCGGTTGGAGGCACTTTCTTGTGAGAACAAAGAATAAATGTAAAAGAAGGAACAAGTATATGTGCTTTAAAAACAAAAGCTCAATTCTCGATAATAAAAGTATAATACAAAGCAATTTATTATTATTTTAAATTAGTATAGTCACATTCAAATGAAAAAGTGCCTGCTGTACTTGCAATTTTTGCAAAGCCAACTAATTCATAGTAAAATTAAAGAGAGTTTATATGTTATGATTATGCTTACTTCAATTAGTATAAAATAAGTATATTTTTTATTTACGTTCCTTTATTTATTTCTCACTTATAATTTACTTACTTTACACAAAATTAATTTTTAAAAAAAGCGTATTTTTATGTTTATTTTTTTTCTTATCGGCCTACATTTTTTTTTCTAATTATACGCGAAAAAACCGATTAAGAACCGAAACCGAAACCGGTCTCCGAAACCGGTCGTACCAACCGACGAAACCGCCCCAAAACCGAACCGGTTTGGCCAGGAACCGGTACTGTAGCAAACCGGTTTGGAACCAAAACCGGTTTGACCAAAAAAACCGATTTGATCACCTCTAGTTAATAGACTCCAAAAAATAACTTAAAAGTAATTTTTCTAAGCATTGTTCTCTACTTTTGACTTTTACATAGACTCCAAAGGAATACATAACTAAAAATAATAAGTATCGTTCTCTACTATTGGTTTTTTCGATCAAGGATAAAAATTTAATTCGTTACAACCCAAACCAAAAATACATTCAAAATTTTCATATCTTTTTTTGTTTTTCTGATAGTAACCCCTCTTCACTAAACATAATATAGCATGTCTTACAATCAAACCAAACCCTACGACCCCTACCCACACGCAACCTCGTCGCACCCTAGTCAAGACGTGAACCGCGTGCAAACGTATCTTAAGCAATGGCATACGGGATTGTTTCTAACTCGGTTGGCCGCCACATGCTCTTTTGGACACATAATAATCCTTCCTTGTCTTTAGAGTAAGTTAACCTCACTTCCCAATTCATGGATCTCACCATGTTCTCAACCTCATTCGTAATATCTACAGTGTCCCGGATAATAAGTTTTCCTTCTGGTCTCAATATTCGATCTACCTCCGCAACCAATGCCGTCATATTACATCTGTAAAGGGTCAACAAGGAAAAATATAACTATATGTATATAAACAACTTATGTAAGGTTAAAAGTCATCTTGCGTACGCGCATTCAAATACTAGCAAAACCGATGGCAATTTCTGACACAACATGAAAACAAGGAAGTAAGAAACACGTCTCGTATAATAGTTATAAATTAACTCAAGACAACATTTACTGCATTGTTATTCCTTCGACGCCCAAAATTATGATAATAAAAATAAACATACAAATTAATATATAAAGAACTTCTATGTACAAATTGTATGTAGTATGTACAATCAAACAAATTGTATGTACAACTAATGTAGCTCAATAAAACAAACCGACTGCGCTCACCTTTTAGCCTGTAGGTTAAGCATACACTTTTTGTCCGGTTTTTTTAAGAAATATTTAACGTGTCGATAATAGTTATAAAAACTATATGAATACAATAATAACCTAATTTTTTTCTAACAGAGCAATTTAGGGTAAGCTTTAGAAATACATGTTGGTCAACCTGGAACCTGTTAGACCCATTTGTCATGTTTCCTTATTAGCTAACTTCTGAATCTACCCATTTGACCCATTAGTGATATAAAATAAAATATTCTCATCCACTTAAAATTGATTAATGCAGGAGAATGGTTAATAGGATGCTCACTTGTTTTTTATCTTGGAAAATAAATGGTCTGCATGAAGAAGATCATAAGATCTTGGGTATGTGCTGAATGATTCACACCAGTCATGATACATTCCAAATAAGCCTCGTTCGTATATTATCGGTAATGTATCTGGAGAATCAACTGATACAATGTTCATCACCCAAACATTCTTGTCCTTTAAAGCAGCTGCAAATCTGCAATATTACATCTATTATTGGTCAAAGTTCAAAAGGACACTAATTATGCAGGAATAAAATGCAGAATAACATATTTTTTTTTTTGTAAAATAAGCATGGTTTTGGAAAGTGTGGGGCGCTCTGAGGCGTTTAGGTCCCAAAAGCCAAGGCTCAAGGAGGGAGCTTCACATAAGTGAGGCGTTGTTCTATGTACAGTCAAATATGGTTTATTACAAAAAGAAGCTGCATCTCTCTCATCTCTTTTACATATTTCATAATTTCTTCTTCCAGTTGGTTGTTTTTATATATTGGTCTCTACAGACCCTAACTTTGACCAATTTTGACCGATATGTGTATGAGGCGTCGTCTCAATGCCATCAAGCATTTCCTAAATTGCCTCACGTGTGCTCTTTTTAAAACCATGGAAATAAGTAGAGATAATTCATGAAATGGAAATAAAACTTGCGCAGATTTGGTTTAAAGGAAGGGTAGAAAAGCCAATGTATTGCTTACCCTCCATATATGGCTCTCATGTCCATGACATTCCTCACAGTTGACCAGTCTATCCCAAGACCATTCATATAAGACTTGGTGACCACACGTTTCCAGTGTTCAAAGTCTGCCGAGAAATCATCGGGTGCAGGCTTTCCGTATACACCTACTTGTGAAGATAATAACCAGTAAGGTACTTTTTCCACCCTTGATGGCCATTGTTCAGGCCACTGGGAGCCACGCACCTCTGCAGCAACAGGTACCTTGTGGATGCATGATTGCAAAGGTACTTTCCTATATAAAAACAAAAATAACAGACACGTGACGTTACTAACATTTAATTGAAGCCAGAACTACTAATATATGATATGTGTTATATTTAATAGGTGAAAATGTGGATAATAAAATACAGTAACAAGTAAAACTGGTAAAGTGGGTCAAATGTGTCAATGAGTTCAGAATTGCCTAGTTTGTAATTTTGATGCAAAAAACCTGCTGAATGGGTTATTCGAAAAATTTAGCTTATGTTTGTAATTATATAATATTTGTAATCAAACTTAATGCATTTAAAATTTACAAAAAATCAACAAATGATAAAGAGTGCCTCAAGTCAACCCAACCTGAGATGTACTCTAAATACACATTTTGACCCAACCCAACAAGTTTTTGAATAAAGAAAAGTACCAAGCAGCATTTGGATCATCAGATTCATTACAGAGCGGAGGCTCGTTTTGTTGTCTTCCTTCATAGCAATCATTAGACATAGGTTTGCGATAAATAGCCACACCTACTTTATTAACTTTATCCTTCCCAACTGCCTGGACTTCCCAGCACATTGATTTGGTTAATTTTTTCATTGCTGCCAAAATTTGGAAAACAATTAAGCATTGATTATCTGGGTTCCGTAAGCAACTACTTATACGATAAAACATCATACTAAATAACTGAAAATACATACCGTCCCAAATTCCAACATCTTCAGGATTTTTCTGATAGATAGGAGTAGCAGACCACACAAAGTAGCCACCAGGTCGCAATAGACGATTCAGCTCTAGAAGAAGTTTACCACCTAGATACGAAAGAAAAATTCTTGAAATATAGATTTTCTTTTTTATTTTTGCTTAGCAGATATGTGGAATTTTGACCCTTGTACATTTGAATGTACTGATTTAGCCATTTAGGTTGTGTTTTAACTCAATTGCATCAAAATTTAAAATATATATTCCTATTGTTATAATAATATTATCTTTAAAAAATAAGTAACACATTGAAACAATTATAGAAATGGGTAGAGTTTGTGGATAGACCCGACCCGATTAAGACCTAATAATTAACCTGCTCATTTTGCCACTAATAATTTATATTGTCATAGTTTTTATTTGTCAATTCCAAGATAAAAAAATACCTTCAATATGCCATGGAACTCTGCAACGCGCACAATGAACAACATCAAATGCTCTAGCAGGAAAAGGAAGTCTTTGTGTGCCCATGACAGCAGAAATAGCGGGAATTCCTCTTTCAAGTGCAAACTGAACCTGAGCTTCATGTTCATCTTTAGGAGCAAGAGACATTGCCAAAACATCTCTATCAAACAAAAATCCTCCAAAGCTGGCAACCCCACATCCAACATCTAATACTACACGTGACCGTTTTCCCCATGCAATATCAGGTACATTCTGTAGTAGTAATATTATTATCAATAACAGATAAATCTTAGTAATATTGATATAATTTCAAAAGAAACCTCTATGGTTAACCTCACTGTTTTTATCTACAAATAACTGATGCAACTAAATGTTTACTTTGCAGTGCACATTGTAAACAGGATTTTCAGTTAATCTATGAACAACAAAGTTTCAAGTTAAAGGATTCAATAGCAACTCCTGCCCCCACCCTTAATAGACAAATATGAGTCCCATTAGGGTGCAAACAAGCCGAGCAGATCGCGAGCTACTCGAGCTCGGCTCGGTAAAAAGCTCGAAACGAGCCGAGCCTTAGAGGGTGTTCGGGATTGCTTTTTGAAAACTAATTATGTGTTTAGCGCAGTAGGGGTGGAGCTGCTTTTAGATTATTGCATTTTGGTAGTCTGAAAATCCATTTCAAAACTCAACCCCAAACACTAAAAACTAATTATTTACGTTTTCAAAACGCAATAATCTAAAAATCCATTTCAAAACTCAACCCCAAACACCCTCTTATTGAGCTGGATCAGGACCACATATGTCTGTTCACAAGTTCAGACCCGAGAACCTGTGGAAAAGAGGTGCCAAATTGGCAAGCTCATGCGGGTTGGGTAACGGTCAAAAAAGGTAACTTTTATTTGTGGGTTGGTCAGGTTAGTTGGGCTAACCACCTACACCTTTTTGTTTTTCATTTCTACTAGTTTGTATAATTAATGTACATGTACTATATATAATTGCATCCTTGTGGGTCATTGTACAGCCTCTTGGCAACTCATATCATGACCTAAGATGGTCTAATCAGTTGTAATCCACCACCCCACATCCTACTGGAACTCAAATCGGCAATCATTGACAACTGCAGCAATCAGTCCTTCAATCATGAATAAATCTTTCAACCAGTGTCACAATCGAAACTTGAAAATGTTAATAACAACTGTTAGAAAGCAAGACTAAATTCTACATGATTATTTAACGAGTAACTGCACAGAACTCAAAGTAAAGCTAGTAAATTTTGTAGTCCAGTCGGTGTCTACTATTATATGTTTCTACAAATCTATATATAAGTTAATTTTTAACCAACTGATGACTACCCTTACTATAATAAGAAGCCAATCTAATTATCATTCAAGTATTCAACCAAGATTATCTATGGACTGAATGGTTATTCTTTTTTCATGCATGCATCGATACTTCCTTTCGTAGACCACTACAACTCCCATAAATGAAAAACTGCTGATTAGTCGTTAGTACATATTTGTAGTTTTCCGCTTAATCACAATAACACCAGTTATATACATAGAAGTTCTAAGTAGATAGATGCACCTTCTGTAGTATCAAATTGCAAAGTGAATGCCTAATCAAGAGTCACATAATATAACGTTATGAAGGTCGTTAGGAGTATTACTTCTTGTATAAAATCAATGTAATGGAGGGCGCCATGCTTAAACTGAGTTCCACCACCAGGGAATGTTAGGAATTCACCGTCAACTTTAACCCAATTTTGGTGTCCCTTAAGTACTGCCAGCTTAGTGTGAGGAACGTTATGGTACCATATCTGCAAAAAAAAAAATAATAAATAAATAAAAGTAGATATTTTACATTGTGTATATATGAAGCTCAAAATGTTTTCACTAAATTCCAAATTGGAGATAACGAGATAAGTACAGATTGTCGGATGTTAATTAGCAGCAATATCATAAAATACATAAACTTTGATATAAAATATACTCGATTGTGGTATTAAAATATCCAGATGACTACCACCTCTCCACCTCTATATGAAAGCAATGTTAATGAGCATATATATATAATTTGGCAGTTTCAACCCGTATACTTATGAATGGGTCCATTTGGTCAGTGTATTATCTCAAACAGCTTCAAACAGAATAAAAGCTAACAGGTGAATGAGCAGAACGTGCTGAAAGTCCTCAACAGACTACTTTTACTATCTAAACGTATACAAACTCCTAATCAGTCTATCCAAAGACTAACTTTATAATTGTAAAAGCATTGTTTTTGTAATCGTACCTAGCTAAAAAAAAAATTGTAAAAAAAATGTTTAATAATAAATAAAAGGAAGTGCTTGCAGGTCAATCCGACCCAACCTGGACCACCTTGAGACGTTGCAACCAAACCCGTTGTAAGTGGTTACCCAACCCACCCTGACTGCCTCCTCTAATAGCTAAAAACAGAGGCACGTCGTTGTATAAATGCATGAAGAAAGGAGAAATTACATCCATTACCATAAATTAACAAAAAAAAAAAGTGAAAATAATTTTAAAAAACTTGTATACCTTTTCCCTGCTTGTAGGCCATTTAATTGGGCGCTGGTATCCTTCAGGCACAGGAACAAGGCAAGTAGGAGGGTTCTCTGGACAGTGTCTTTCCCTATGTTCATAATGCTTGGTGGTCCTAAGGCTCCTAATTGCTTTCAAATTATCAAGGCATGGAATGTAATCTGGCCCAGCAGTGACATTGCAAACTTTCCAGTTATACCCTTTGTTATTCTCAGGTTTTACCGACTTATGCACTTCCTTTTCTTTACTTGACTCTGTTGCTTGAGTTGAAAATGACCCATTTTTAACAGATGTTTCACTCAAAAGCTCTGACCCGTCCCCTGAAGGTAATTCCTCAGTTTTGGGGCCATCAAATTTATCATTTTTACCCTCACTTTCCTGCTTTTCTAACTGTGAATTATCTTGATTTTTAGCTTCTTTACCATACTCATTGTTTTCTTGTTCATCGCCATTTTTAGATTCTGCATCTCCTGAGTTAGACGGCTTTTCATCTTGTTTTATCTCTTTTTCACTTTCGTTTGTTGTTTCATCATCCTCTTTCGAATTGTTATTGTCCTGTTGAGAATTTACATTGCTATCTCCTTTCGTTGCATCATCAGGTAAATCACCAGGGTTATCCTCAAACTGTTTTGATTTGCTGTTATCAAGTGTTGCAGTTTCATCATTGTTTACAGTGTTCTCATTGGTGCTATCTTCGGTATCATAGCTCTTGGTGATTATTTGTTTAACATTATTGTTCTTCTGTATAGTGTCTAAATTTTGAAGAGGAACAACGGAGGATGATGTCATCATCCATACGCCTACCAAACACAGGGCTACAAAAGCCACCAGTGTAACCGTAGAACAGTAAGCGTTTGTTGATTTTCTTCCATCGGTCTTTGAGTGTTTTGGCACTGCCATTTGTATTGATTTGAATTATGTCTTAAATATCTGAAACCTGCAATTCAAGACACTATTAATGTTGTCAAATTTTTGAAGTCAAAATTAATAAATTACAATGTTAACTGACTAAGAATTATTTTTTAGAACCTAATCAGAAATATACATCATCTTTCAAATTCCAAAGGGATATGCATATTTTTTTCTAAGTACATCCTTGGTTTAAAAAAAGCGTGAGGCACTCCGAGGCTTTTAGGTCCCGAACACCAAGGTGTGAGGCATGAGCTTCACGTACGTGAGGCTTTGCTCTATGTACAACCAATTAAGATTTCTGTACAACCAAAAGTTGCATCTGTCTCATCTGTTTCACATATTAGCTTTTTATCAAGTAAACCATTCATAATCTCTTTATCCATGTGGTTGTTTTTACATATCAACCTCCTACATCCCCCAATTTTTACCCAGATGTACATGAGGCGCCACCTCAAGGCCCCGTGTGACTCGCGCATCAGCCGCGCCTCGAACACGCCTTTTTATACGAAGTCTCTAAAATTACTCCAAAGAGAAGACACGAATAGGAAGCAAACCAACATATACATGTTTATATGTGTGTATACGTGCTTCTATGTTTTTGTGCAAAAGCACTAATTACCTTTACCAGAAAATCAGAAATGTTAGATGGGTTTATAGTAATTTTGAGGTCAAACCAGTCCTAAACAAACTCAAGATATTAGCAACTTTGGCTTAAATTGGAGTACACCGTTATGCTATACGTCAAAAGTTTACAAGCATCATGTTTGAAATCAAAATCTTGAATTTTGAATTTAGACCAACCCTTCGGATCACAATATTATATTATAAAAAAAAATATGCAATTCAGCTTCAGTTTTAGCTACATTGTTCAAAAATTCTTGTGATGAACACTGTTGTAAAAATCGGCCTAGGCGGTGACCAAAATCGGAATAAGGGGCTAGTCGAAGATCTAGGCGTTTTGGCCCTTAGGCGGGCCTAGGCGGTGGTTTTTTTATTATTTATTTTATTTTTTTAATTTCTAAGTATTTCTAAGTATTATGTGTATATTTAACATATTTACAAAAAACACCTGAATTTGTGTGTATATATATAAAATACATATAAAATACATATAAAAATACCAAAACACCTAATTTCACCTAGTCCCGACTAGTCCCTAGGTTGGACCTCACCGCCCGCCTAGCGGCTAGCGCCTTCTGCAACATTGGAGATGAACCATAAGAGTTAAGACCACGTGTTATGCCCATCCTCCATCTTTCAACCTATCTTATATTTATCTTTCATCTTTCACCATTTTTTAATTTTTTGAACAACATTTTTCACACCTAAATCATAGTTATCAAAGGCGCTAGGCGCACTCAAGGCGCATAGGCCCCTCCTAGGGCCTAGGCACAAGGCGAAAATAAGTGAGGGCCTGAGAAAAACAATAAAGCGCACTTAAATGAAAAAAAAAAGGAAAATATATTATGTATTAGAATAATACTATTATTCAAATGAACTAAACAAAAGCTATTATATATCATTTAATATCGTATAATTAATACAAAAGTTCTAAAATAGTGAAGATTCAATTGTTATTTCAAAACTTGAAATACATGATACCAATGGAAGGGAGGGACAAGGCGAAGAAGCTGTTATAAAAAAGATCAATGACGGCAATGTTTTAAAAACCGGTAAGCCGGTTATACCGGTATTACCGTTTTCGGATGAAAATCCGATACGAAAAACTCCGGTAAATATGGGAAACGGTATTGATTTTATACCGCCGGTAAAAATCCGGTATACCGGTATAAACCGGTATACAGGTGCGGCATATGCTAGTTTTTGGGTTATTTTTAGATTATTTTTTTATTAAGGAATGAAAAATGTTTGCGATCGAAAAAAAAGAATAATTTTTAAAAAATTAAAAACCTTAGATTATCTTTTGGATTATTTTTTAATTATTGATTAATTTTTAGATAGTATTTTAGTATGTAATTATGTACTTTTAGATTATTTTTTGTGTTAATGTTGTAATTTATGAAATTATAAAGCTAACTAATCAACCCGGTTGAACCACCTAATCACAAGGCGCAAAATAAGTGAGGGCCTGAGAAAAACAATAAAGCGCACTTAAATGAAAAAAAAAGGAAAATATATTATGTATTAGAATAATACTATTATTCAAATGAACTAAACAAAAGCTATTATATATCATTTAATATCGTCTAATTAATACAAAAGTTCTAAAATATTGAAGATTCAATTGTTATTTCAAAACTTGAAATACATGATACCAATGGAAGGGAGGCTCTGATTGTTGGCAATGGAAGGGGGACAAGGCGAAGAAGCTGTTATCAAAAAGATCAATGACGCCACGGTAACTGACTCTAACATGAAATGTAAGGGTTGGACGCCGTTGAAATGTAAAATCATGGCGTGGCGTGCAAATCTTAACAGGCTGCCTACAAAGGCGGAATTATGCAGACGCGGGATACCGATAGAAGACTTGTCGTGCCCTCTTTGTGCAGCTGACCGGAAACAGCGATTCATCTGTTCACCGGCTGTTTGTTATCCTCCGAATTTGGGTTACGGTAGGAACTTGGTGTAGTTTAAGTCCGATTTTTGCATTTGATGTTAAGGACCTCTTAATGTTGCCGGATATGCAAGCAAAGACTAAACAGGAGAAACAAATCTTAAGGGGCATCATTTTTACAACAATGTGGTCTATATGGAATGAACGGAATGCAAGAATCTTCAATGGTAAGCCCTGGTCTTTATTTTGGGTTCGTCATAGATCTAGATTGAAAGGTATTGATTGGAAAGTTTGGTGTAAAAATCCTTGAACTTGATGTAATGTCGTTGTGCTCAGGGATCCTTGCTTTGAGGACCACTTGAGACGTTTTTTGTTTGAATGAAATTTACCTTTCAAAAAAAAAAAAAAAATTCAAAACTTGAAAGTTCTGAAGTCCTATTGCTTATATCGGTATTGTGGAAACTTATATTTTAGGGAAGATGAATAATTTTGCAATAAATTGGTATTTAAAGTGCCTTGAGAGCCGATGCGAGGGCCTAGGAACCAGAAGCGCAATTAAAGGGTCTAGCTTCGAAATAAAGAAGTTTTTTTTTTTTGATCGGCGAACAACTGTGTGGCAACCACCCTTGCGGGGCGCCGTGCCCAAGAATCGACTACTCGACCTCCAGCAGCCCCCGCCTTCTCCCGATGCGCGGAAACCCGAGCCCCACCCGCCCGAAGGCACGACAGTGTTATAGAACTCGGTAAAACCTCGCCGCCCGTCAGATTAGAACCGGCGCCACCCGTATTCGATCTTCACCCGGATACCAAACCATAAATGATGGAAGTGGGAATTGAACCTTTGATCGAAATAAAGAAGTTGTTTGCTGATCAAAAAAAAAAAAACTATATGACCTAAATTGCCACCTAACTTAACCTAACCTAGTCCTTGCTCAATTAAACCCTACCAATATACATATAAACAATTCAGCACAAAATAATAACAAATTAATAAGAATAATAATAATAATAATAATAATAATAATAATAATAATAATCGGTTGCTGCATAATGACGCTACCGAAGTTGAAAATGATAACAACATTTTAACAGAGGCTATGATTGGTCCAATTATATAAAAAATAAAGGAGCAGAGTGATGGAGATGATAATGATAATATAATTAATAATAATAATGAAGCAATGTTATCAGAAGTAAAAAAAGGCAGAGAGATCTGAAGAGGTAGTAGTAGTAGTACCTTGATCGGAAGTTAAGGATAGATCTGGAAGTAGAAGAAGAAGAAGAAGAAGCTGTTGCTCATTGCTTATGCTTAACTCATGATGATGATGATGATGATGAATGAATCATGTGATGATGATATGATAGTTAGGTTCAGTACTCAGTAGGAGATATGATGATGAGATTGGAACGTGTGAGAAGAAGTAAGTGAGATTCATCACATCAGGGTATTTATGTATTTATTATTTCTTTATAAATTAATTAATAATAATAATATTTTTTATTATATGATCTAATAATAATGGAGATGTTATTTCATTATCACCGGAAAACGCCAGTAGCTAGAGAACAATACACACCCCAAACATAAACCACCCAAATTACATTACATGCTCAAACTATCATTTCATTCTTAATCAAATCAAATTAGGCATTTCCCATTAAAAAAACAAAACAAAAAATCCACTTGAATAACTTTCATTAATAGAAAAACATAACCGATTGACAGGTAAACGAGCAACAAGTTGTGTCGTTATCCCCTTTTGTATTGCAAACCCTATCCTGCGCTAAACACAAAAATTAACGCCAACTTTTCATTCAAGCTCCTTTGTTTTTGCTCGATGTTTACCCAAGTGAAGGAGAAGTACTGGATTTCTTCAATGAGTTTCTCGAATGGGTCGGTTTACTTGAGAATATTAGATTGTTTCTACATATCCAAATTCGTTAATTCCCAACAAGCAATGAGTATAACCTGTGGACCGCCTTAGCTTTAAAGTTTATCCTTTCACAAGGTAGCATACTGTGGAACTCAAATAAGTCACTGACCGAAAAGGCTATGATGTTCGGAACATTACACCATAAACTAACCCATTTGCCAAAGCTTCTATAAGGCCTCAAATCTAACACGTTACAGCTGGAAATCATCATACGAAAATAACATAAAGGGTGATTATATTTTCAAAATACGCGGCACAAAAACTCAACCAAAAACATTTTCAAACTAAAGTAAATCCAGACAAACATCCAATTCTAATTTAAAACACGAAATATACAAATGCCAAGCGCACATATCACGAGTAGCTCTATTCGCTAGCAAAGAGCCCCATGTACTACACGCACTTACCTTTAGTCAAAATAACATACATGCAAAAGTCAAACACGTTGAATGAGTTCTAACAGTTAAGGATAAGCAAGTAAATCAGCCTCAAAACACTTTGTTACAAAACTTTTGTATCCATATCCCAATTGCCACAAAACATCAATTGACGCAAAGGCACCAACGTTTCCCAAACGCCTTGATCCGGTAATCTCCATACCGAGATTTACAACCAAATCGACGCAATACCAAACCCTCACTCCCATTACCCATTACTCATGACCAGCTTAACCCCATGTGTAACATGTAACAAACATAGTTTTAACATCTAATGAAATATTAGTGACTTTAAAGTAGAAAAAAAAAAACTTTTAGGCTTTAGTGGTACACATAAAAAACTTGGTTACTATTGTGTAATATTTAAATCCATTAGTTACCGGTCAATTTTAATTATTTTGTTAAAACCTAGTTTGAGAAAATCATGTAAGTGTTGAACAAAACAACGATATGATCAAATGACTAAAGAATTACTTAAGTGGATATCAAGAGTCTGGCCATTTTTTAGTTCTGGAATTCATCTAAAGAAAAAATATAAAATATGATCAGATATAATCATAAGATTTTGGATACATGCCATTGTATTTCTGATGAATCCAAATACGATAAGTAACTTGACTGGCATAGAATAAATTGTTGGAAATAACCCATTAATGTGGCCTTACGGATCATTTGAGTAACATTACCAATATGGCGTACTAGTCCCTAACAATTACTTGATGGTAGTAATTGTAAATATTGAATAGTTTAAGGGGGCAATTAAGATTTCCCTTTAGGTACCTTTAATAGAGAATACATACAGTTTTCATAACCGATCACCATTCATGATATTAATATTGATCATAACAAATAAGAAAACACTTGAAGAACACCATACACTATTCTCTCTAATGTGATCCATCAATACAAGGTACCATAACGGGAATCATGGCTTACTCATCATCTTCAAAGATAATCATTCTTACAAGTAAGTTTTACTAATGTTTATTATGTTATTGATTGAATCAACGTTGTAAAACGAGGTCTCGGATGCCGAGTACTCCCCGAGTAATCGCTACAAGGTAGGTTGTCGAGGCCCGAGTACTCTAGGCCTAGGCCGAGTACTCCCCGGGTACTCTCCGACTAGGCCGAGAACTCCCCGAGTAGTCCCGACTCCGGACTAGGGAGCGCCTAGCGACTTTTGCAACATTGGATTGAATACACATGATTAGGTTCTATTATTTTGACCCATGTTTAAGGATATAATCAATATATGGTATCAGAGCAATGTTGATTATATCAAATTCAATCATAAACTTTGTCTACTTAGTTTGGATTGAATTTGTTTCTTGAAGATTAAAACTTAATTGTGTCTTAAATGAATTAGTTCATTTCTGGAAATTAATGAGCAGACGATATTAAAAACTTATGATCGATTTGTCATTATTTGTTGGATCACACCTTTTGTAATTCGGTTATTGCATTTTTTTTAAACCATTACGGTGAATGGGTTCAATATTGGAAACAACATATGACTTTATTAATTAAAATAAATCCATTTTGTTGAAATTATGACATATGGATTTCCAGTAAAACAAAATGATGTGTCTTTTGATGTTCTTCAAGTTTATATGTGCTGGTTTTAATAAGATAAATATTTAATCTTTCTCATATAATTAGAATTGATGCATATGACTTATTTAATGAATTTAATTTATATAATGGCATTAATTATTTGTTTGTTGGCATTTATATTATGTCCAAACTGAATTATTGTCTTTAAAAAGAATTATTTTGTCAATTTTTAAGGAGAATAATAATCCAAATAAATTTCAAACAAGAATCGATAACCATTCGATTTGAAGAACTTGTTTTGAGCGTATTGGAATTAGAATTGGGCTAAGAATTTTTGCTCCATGTGAACGTTATACGTAAAGACGGTATTCACAATCTTTCACGTGAATTAATCACCACATCCGTGTTAATTAATTTGATTTGCGAAAGACTTTTTAGGCTGGTCTAACATCATCCGGTTCTAAACCCCATGACTTAGGGGCAGAAACTAAAAATTCTGTTTGACATAAAATTATATAATAGTAAATTTCAATGAGAATTTAGATAATTAACCCAATGGTACATCTTTTGGTATGATATTGAAATGATACCATTATTTTATGTAATTATGCGTATGTTTAACAATAAACCCAAAGGCTACTTGTATGATAGTACACATAGTGTGAGTTATTAGCATAATTACATAGATATTTCATATCTTGCCCAAAGGTGTTATGTAATATATATGTGCTTTACTTTATTATTTACATATGTTCATAATACATGAATTTGGTCAAAACTAAAGCGAAGCCAAAAATTCATGTAGAACACTAAATAGTTTATTATGTATGTTCATAATATTTGAATTTTGGTCAAAGCCAAAGCGAAGCCAAAATTCAGATAGAACATTAAGCTGGATTATTATTAATTACGTATGTCATAATTTCTGAGTTTTGGTCAAAGCCAAAGCGAAGCCAAAACTGAGATGGAACATTAAGTGGGTTTAGTATTTGTGTATGTTCATAATACATGAAATTTGGTCAAAGCCAAAGTTCATGTAGAACATTGAAACATAGTATATTTATATACGTTCATATTACGTGAATTTTGGTCAAAGCCAAAGCGAAGCCAAAGTTCATGTAGAACATTTGATTATTTATATACGTTCATTTGCGCCTAAAGTTTTGTCAAAGCCAAAGCGAAGCCAAAATGCAGGTAGAACATTAAGTCGATTTATTATCGAAGTATGTTCATAATACATTAACTTTAGTCAAAACCCAAAGCGAAGCCAAAGTTAATGTAGAACCTTAAGTCTGTCTATTATTTTGGTGTTATAATAGATTTTTATCTTCAATGTATTAATTTTGTTTGCCCTACTTGATTACCCCTTAATTAGCTTACTTCAACTCTTCTACTTGCTTCAATACGACATCCACTCTAAGTCTTAATTAGGTGTTGAATTATTAATGCGCGTAAAGTTTGCATCTTGTTGAGAATGTTAAAACCTATAAAGCTCATGTGAGCACTCTAATTTTCAGAAACGTTCACTACAAATTATGATACGGTTAGTGGCGTGCAATAGCACAAAATAATGACGAGCGACATGGCTAATAAAATAAAGGGCTCATTCGTCAAGATCAACGAAGTTTTCTAGTGCATTTCATCAAAAATTCCTTGCACATCTTAATGCTTTCAAGATCAATTGTAACACTCAGAAGAAAGAAATGAGTTAATTGATAGCAATATGTGTGCATAAAGAGGAATTTCTAAAACTAGAATAACTAGATATTATTCGCATCACTACCACTAACCCAAAGAAGAAGGAAAGGCGATTTCAGTTTTGAGAAATGTTTTGATGTCCAAAGTTTAGTACAAGTACAACTTCGATCTTAAAGGCCTCTAAAGGGAAATTTCATTGCATATTTCCTAATGAACGGGCGTTGCAAATAGATTGCGCAAAGTTCATGAGTGGCGGACTAAGAGAAGTGACCATCTTTATAATATTTAAGTCCTTTAATGTTGATAATCCAATTAACACATGTGGGTTTACTTGGTTCAATGGTCCATTCCTGTTGTGGCATAAATGTTTGAGTCACATCTTACAATATTTGATAGTTAAGAATCATGACGGATAGGCTATGACCAGACCTATATATTTAAATAATATTTAAACATGGTAAAATGGATAAGGGAAATAAATAAAGTGCCACAAGGAACTCTAGTTTATTAAAGCTCATACATCATGTATTGTGGACCTTTTACCAAAGGAAACATATCGACATAAGTCATTATCACCTTTATGGATAATCGATCATATTACATGTACTTATAATTTATTAAAGAGAATATCTGAATTACTTGAAACTTTTAAGGATGAAGTTGAAAATCAACTTATAGCAAAATAAAAAGTAGTGAGATCAGTTAGAGGAGGTGAATATTATGGTTAACATACAAATGTGGGTCATGCTTCCGGTCCCTTCTTTGAATTTAAAAGGACCAAGGATCATGATCCAATTAACCGCGTCAGATATTACATAACAGATTGTATCTGTTGAGTAATAGACATTGACCTTATTTACATGATAAGAACTATGTTAGCCAATTCAGGATTACCTCATTTCTTATGGACTAAGGCATTAAAGACATCCGTTCATATACTAAGAAGGGTTCCTTCTAAATATGTCCTTAAAAATCTTTTAAGGTATGGACAAAAAGGAAACCAAGTCTAAAATATATGAAAGTATGGGGATGTCTTGCTAAGGCAAAACATTATAATTCTAATCGAATGAAGCTATGAGAATAATTATTTTTTCTTTATTGCATATCTTGAACATTCACAAGGATATATAATTTATTGTGCTTCCAACGTCACACGTATTATAGAAACTAAGGATGGTGAGTTCCTAGAGAATTCAAAAGGTTAGTGGGAGCAGTGAAAGTGATGCTTATGACTTACATGAAATCCAAGAGGCGGGGGGAGAAATGTTTCATCTTCAATTATACCTCTTGTACATGACACTACACCACTTTCTCATTTGAAGACACTTCAAGTATCGAATATTCAATATCTTAAAACAACTAATGAATCTAGTGAACCCGATAATCAACTCAGGAGGTCATCAAGGTCCAGAAGGCCCATTAATTTTAATGATTGGTCATCAAGTTCCAGAATGCCTATTAATTATGATGATTAAGTAAGCTACCTTAATGAAGACGGTATGGTTTATAGGAAAGTTTGATGATCCTATCTCTTATGATGAAGCCATTATTAGTGATCAATCTTGTGAATGGAATAAGGCTATGATTTCTAAGCTTGATTCCATAAATCAGAATGATGTTTAGGATCTGGTTGAATTACCCAATGGGTTTTCAGAATCAAATTAGATCCAAAGGGAAATGTTGAACACTATAAAGTATGATTGGTTATTAGATACTATACTCAGAGAGAAGGGGTTTATTTTCAAGTAACTTTCTCACCTGTGTCACGAAAAGATTCTTTGGGGATCATTCTAACCCTACTAGCGCATTAACGATTTAGAGTTTCATCATATAGGCATTAAAACTGTTTTCCTTAATGGTGACTTACATAAAGATGTGTTCATGAATCAACATGAAGAACACTTGGTTTGTAAGTTAAAGAATCCTTATATGGGTTAAAGTAAGCATCAAGTTGGTTTTACCTAAAATTTTATGAATTCATGAAGAAACAAGGTTTCACTAAGAAGCAAGTAGATAAACACATTTATCTCAAGATGAGTGGGAGCAATCATACTATACTTATCATTTACATTGTATGATCAAATATGTACTCATCCAGATATTGCTTATATTGCTGGAATAACTAGGTCAATATAATTTATTCATGGTATCATTGGAAGCGACAAATAAGGTGTTGCAATATCTTCAAGGGATTAAAGATTACACGTTGATCGATAGAAGAAGTAATAACTTAAAAGTGGTTGACTATTCTAATTCCGACTTTGCTAAATGCAAAGATAATAGATAGTCAACTTTAGGGTGTATCTTTATGTTAGCAAACATACTTATTTCATGGAGGAGTCATAAACAACATTAGACAACAGTCTTAAATAGTAATGGCAGAATACGTTGGCATTTATACTTCAATATGCCATGAGATGGTGTTGAAGAAGCTTATCACAAGACTCATAATTACAAACTCCATATAAAGGCCATTGAAGATTTATTGTCATAACTCAGCTTCCATTAGCTTCTCAAATAGTAACAGTTCGAGTGGAGCCGGAGTATATCTCGACACTGGCGAAGCTTAGTTGGGGCCGGCGGGGGCGGCCGACCCCCCCGAATTTTCGCGTAGAAGTGCCGATTATATAGTATTCGTATAGAAAATTTTGGAAATATAGGTTTCGACCCCCCGAAACTAGTGACTTCCGACCCCCCGAACCTTCGGGTCAAGCTTCGCCACTGTATCTCGATACAAAATTTCGTATATGAATCATGAATGAGTAGAGGAAACTAATATATGTATCGAATAAGTGTACACTCATGATATGCTTTGGATCCGATAACTAGAGGTCTACCACCCAAAGTCTTTTTAAGAGCTCATAATAAAGACGGGTTTTTACTAAAGGCCTTGCAGAATAGCATATCAGACTTGTGAATGATTAGTTAATACATTTCCTAATTTATTTAAATTTGTTTGTCTATAAATACGTATATGTGCACATAATGACGTATAGACAAGAATTATACAAATTAATTTTAAGGGCTTATCTCAATCATTTTGGTCTTAAATTTACTTATATTTTGATTTTTGGATTGTAGTATGATTAATGGGGGTCTTGAGTTGATAATAACTCAGTGACTGTATTTTTCTGCTACAATTTAAATGTTGAAACTTGATGAGTGTTTAAATTGGCCAAACTTACTTAATACTCATCATAAATGTTATATTCGGCCAAGTGGGATAATGTTGGACTCACATAAATAAGATGGTCTCAATCATTTAATTAACTCTGCAAAAAATGATCACTTGGCCAAGTGGGAGAATGTTGGAAATAACCCGTTAATGTGGCCTTAACGGATCATTTGAGTAACATTACCAATATGGCATACTAGTCCCCAACAATTACTTGATGGTAGTAATTGTAAATATTGAATAGTTTAAGGGGCAATTAAGATTTCCCTTTAGGTACCTTTAATAGAGAAATACATACAGTTTTCATAACCGATCACCATTCATGATATTAATATTAATATTGATCATAACAAATAAGAAAACACTTGAAGAACACCATACACTATTCTCTCTAATGTGATCCATCAATACAAGGTAGCATAACGAGAATCATGGCTTACTCATCATCTTCAAAGATAATCATTCTTACAAGTAAGTTTTACTAATGTTTATTATGTTATTGATTGAATACACATGATTAGGTTCTATTATTTTAACCCATGTTTAAGGATATAATCAACATAAACAAGCTGGCAACTGAATGCACTATAACCAATGTGAAGATTCCAAAAAAGAAACCTCGTCAGAAAAGTCAAGTAGAAATAACACTAATATCTCATATTTGTTTATTCCTACCTTGCTATCTTCTATATATAGATAACATCATGAAACCAAAGAGGATGAGCTTGAGTACAATCATAGGTTAACCAACTCCAATATAAACCCTCATCAAGCATACAAAATTCTTTGAGCTATATGAAAGTTTAGTGATTATAAAGTAAAAAAAAAATTAAAAAAAATAACTTTGAGTGATTTCAGTCGTACATTTGAGAAATTTGATTACATTGTGTAAAGTTGACTCAAATATTTTACATGATTAAAACGCTTTTTTGAGCATCAACATTCGACCTTGACGATTTGTTCTGAAGTGTTTACACCTTCTTTAGCGTCAAGCCTTCAACATTTGGTTTGAATATCATTAAATGGAAACACAAAGTTTCTTTCCCACTCCATCGTATAATTTGACAAACAGTGCTCTTAAAAGACTATAGTTTTAAAATCCGTATGATTGTTTTCTTTGACTTATTTCTTTCTTGCAAATGAATGCATGATGAGGCGTTTTAATTGTTTTAAATCATGATATGTTTATTCTTCCATTGATAAAGTTTAAAAACTCAAACTTTTAAATATTCTATCAAGAAGACTTCAAAATATGGGTATCATTATTCCATCATCAATATGCTAATAGTATCATGATGAGTGATTTTTGAAACTCTCTTGTCAGGTATATAAAAACATATTGGTGCTCTCTGAATAAAAAAAAAACATCTAATGAGAGTAGTATCATGATGATTGATTTTGGAACAAAGGACGCCATTGGTAAGTTTGCTAACATAAGGTTTCAATTTTAAGTTGCATGTGTTGGTTTAGGTTGGATTCAAGGTCTAGTCTTGGTGGGATTGGTGTTGGACATAATCGAAGGAATTGGTGGTTGTTGTGGTGGAGATTGATGGTAAGTGTTGATGGTAGTGGTGTGGTTGTGGTGGAGATTGCTAGTAGCAGTGGTGGTTGTTGAAAGTAATGGTTATCGTGGTGGTTGTGATGATTTGTAGATTTATGGGAGGAAAATGGCGGTGATGGTGGTGGGAGTCGGTGGTGCATGTCATGGTGGTGGTGGCTGCCATGGTAGTGGTGGTGCAATGCTGGTAAGACATGGAATGTGACTGAATTTGGTTAAGAATGTGATGTTTGAGTGAATTAAGGCTTATGAGATTATACAAAGACACATATCCCACATCACTAGTCATGTAGGATCCTTTTTGACAGTGAATGCCACATTAGCACAGCACTAACGATGTTAGCCAACTGACTAGCCGGACTGCTGTAGGAGGAAATGATAAACAGTGGGACTACCAATACATATTTTCGTAGTTGGGACTGTGAACGGCCAATGACCAATAGTTTGGATAATTTAGAAAAAAAAAATGTGTCGCGTTCTACTTGACCGTATTATAAGCAGGTCGGGTTTGGGGTGACACATATAAAAAACAGGTTGACCCGTTAACCTGCTTAAGTATTTAGAAAAAAATGGAAATTATATTTTACGAGTAATAACTTAAACTATCACTTATTGCCTGCGGCCACACACAACTATCAAATTGGCCACACACAACTTCTTTTCCCGTCTCACCTCAAACTAACCAAAAACTAACGCAAATATTTTTTTTATGACGTGTCATTTTTTTTCTTCGTAACATATTGATGTGGCATTTTCCCCCTTACGTGGTGCTTACATCAGCATGCCACGTAGGAAAAAAATGTCACGTCATAAAACTAACTAAGTTAGTGCTAGGTTAGTTTGAGGGTGGCACAAAAAAAAAGGTTTAAAGTATAGAGTGAGGGTGACCAATTTAATACTTGGTGTGACAGTAGGCAATAAGTGATAGTTTAACTTATTAAAATCAAATTTACCTAGAAAAGAACATTAAAATTTTTGTTTTCTTTTTCATATTTTACATGGTTAGTTAAAATATTTTAGTTTTGACACACCATATTACATACTTGTCACATTCATACTCACAATTAAACATGTTAGTTTACAACACAACAAAGCATTTATAACTCGTAAACACGTATGACTTATCTAAAAATACGCGTTAACCAGGTCATGTTCGGGTTGAGTCGAATTTATGTGTACGCAAGTTAGGACTGAAATCATTGACACGAATAGAATAATGGTCCGGTTTTGGTTGCACATTTCAACCCACCAACCCGTCAACCCGTAAAGCTATCTTTTTTTTTTGAAAGACCAACAAAGTCGTTACGGACTCCTATGTGAATCCCTTTATGACGAATTCAGGATACCCAGGGGCACCCGGTCCTCCAGATCCACCAATCCAGGGAAAACCCGACCACCCACCCGCCTAAAAATACGACAGTAAATAATCAGTAAAACCTAGTACTCCTCCTCCGTCCCATTTTAAATGTCCTCCTTTCCTTTTTTGTTTGTCCCAAATTAAATGTCCCTTTCCAAAAATGGAAATGTAATTTTCAGTTTTGCCCATAAAAGACAAAACACAATCACCACTTTTGAGGATATTATTGTCATTTTTACCACATACAAACAAAAAATTTCTTAAAATGTGTGTTTTTGGAAGTGGGACATTTAAAATGGGACGGAGGGAGTATTTTTTAATGCTCGAACTTATGACCATGAGACCGAACTTGTGACCATACCCCAAGTCACCCATCATTACCTTAAATCTACCAACCCGACACAATTAACCCTCCGTTTCAAAACCCCATCTCATACCCTACCTAATTTTCAGTTTCCCGGTCAAGTCCTCTCTCCATCCCTAACAAACAAACATGTTCTTCTTCCTTACACAAATCTAGGGTTCCATCACAATCACAGACAGACAGACAGACAGATGTTCATATCCTCATTCCATGATCATAAAACCCTTAACTTCCCTACTTCCCTTAACAATTTCCTCAACAATTCGCTTAATTTCACACCTTTCCTCTCTCCCCATCACCAATTACACCCATTCAAACCATCAACAACCCCTCAATCCCACAGAATATCATTCCAAAATCCAATCTTTAAAAAACAATCTTCACCCACAAACCCTAATTAACATATTATCATCCACACATGATTTAACCTCTTCTTTACATTTATTCAAATGGGTTTCTTTACAACAACACTTTCATCACACTTCTCACACTTATTATCACTTAATATTAAAACTAGGGTTAGCTTCTAGAGTTGATCAAGTAGAAGGCTTTTGTAATGAAATGATCAAAGCTGGAGTTTCAGCTCCAGAACAAGCTTTGGTTAAATTGGTTAATGAGTTTGTTATTAATCATAAGTTTGATGCAGCCTTGAGAGTGTTTTCTGTACTTGTTTCAAATGGGTATAAGCCGTCGGTTTCGTTGGTTAATCGGGTATTAGGTGGTCTTGTAGAGGGGAAAAAGGGGATTAAGTCTGTTTTGTTTGTGTATAAGGAAATGGTGAAGGCGGGTATTTGTCCGAATACAGAAACGTTGAATTGGTTAATGCAGGCTTTGGTTGATGATGATCGGGTTGAAGCGGCGGTGGATCAGTATAAGCGGATGGGGAAAAAGGGGTGTTTAGCGGATAGTCGGACGTATGAGATTGTGGTATGTGGGCTTATTGGTAAGAATGTGTTGGATCAAGCTTTTATTGTTTTAAATGATGTGTTTGAGAATAGGTGTGAACTTGAGTTGGCTTTCTTTTCGCGTGTGTTGCCGTCGTTGTTTGAGATGAATGAGTGTGATATGGGGTTGAGATTGTTTGAAAAGATGAAAAGTTTAAGTATTGTTCCGGATTTATCGGTGTACGAGGTTTTGATAGCGTATTATTGTAAAAATGTGTGTGTGGATGATGCGATGGATCTTTTTAATGAGATGGTAAGTCGTGATTTGAAACCATCGGATCGTGTGTTTGTTGATTTGGTGAACGGGTTTTGTATGTTGAACAAGTTACGCGAGGCGAAACAGTTACTTGAAGATCATCAAGTAACCGAAGCGGGTTCATATAATGTTCTTCTTAGAGGCTATTGTGATTGCCAAGGTGGCGGTTATGCTGATGTTATGTGGTTATTTCAGGAAATGGTAGAAAAGAAAATGACAAATGGTCTTTCGTGGAACATTTTAATCGGTTATTTTAGTGAGAATCGAAGAAATGATGTGGTTTATAAAGCTCTCACTAGAATGATTGTTTCTGGTTATCTGCCTGATTCCACTACTTTACTCTGCTCTTATTACTGGGAAATGTAAATCGAATGAAGTTCATGATGCTCTCGACTTGTTTCATCATGTTCGTGAGGAACAATGGGTCGTAGATTCTCATTGTTACGATACGTTAATCGAAAGTCTTTGCCAAATGAACAAGATTCAAGATGCATTTGATGTGTTTAACCACAGTTTGCTCAACAAATGCGTTGTACGCGCTTCCTCTTTCAGTATGTTAATCAAGGGATTATGTTTAAACGGGAAGGTAAGCAAAGTAGTTAACTTGCTGACTCGTGCTTCTTGTCATGGTCTATCTTGTACTAATGAAGATTATAATATTATTATGAAGAGTATGTCGACTTTATCCAAAAGCAACAATCTTTTAACCATCGTTGGAAGAATGGTTGTAGAAGGTTGCCCTTTAAGTTCAGAAACTTATAACCAAATTATAAAAAGCATGAGGGATCGTCAAAGATCAACAGAGTGCGTCCTATGTCTCAATCGAATGGTCAATGAAGGGTTGTTGCCCGATACAGAAATATTATCCGATTTATTTTCTTTTTTGGCGCAAAAGCGGCAGTTGCATAAGGTTCTGCCTGCAATACACAAGTTGTTATCTTTTTCTGATTGTCGAGTGCTGAACCATGCGATTTGCAACATACTTATAAACGGGCTTTGGAAAGAAGGGTATAAACAGGAAGCGCGTTTGGTATTGGATGTGATATTGGAGAATGGTTGGGTGCCAGATTCTACAACACATAGATTATTGATTAGTTCGGGTTACAGTGAAGCTGATGATAAAGGCGACATGCAAGATGAGATAACCAGCATACTCTCTGAAGGCTTTGGTGAATACTAATCGATATGTGTCAGCAGGTTTGATTAAACTAATTATACTATTGTTTTCAAAATACATGTTTGCATATTTATGCTTCTGATAAGTCCATTAAAAAGGTTTAGGTTTTTTTTTTTTTTTAATTATTATTTATTATTGTAGGTATATGTTACCATAAAAAAGTCTTCTATACAAATGTCCCAAAAATGAGTTGGATCATATGAAATGAGACAAATTCTTATGAGCCGGTGGTTGTAAGTCGCATACAGGGGCGGTAGTTTCCGACACGACATGAAAATAAATATCTAGCTCGTTTAATGAACGGGTCGTGTTCGAGCCGACTTGTTTAACCCATTTTTTACAGCCCACCAACCCGATTAACTCATTTACAATTTGATTACTACCCTCAACCCGTTTGACACGCTTAGATAAATGGGTGGGTTAATCAGGCCGTGTTTGTGTTACATGATTTTAAGTGTGTGCAGATTAGGGTTGATGTTTTTTTTTTTTTTTGACACAAATGCAAATATGGGTTGTATTCGGGTTGTGAGCAATTCAACCTGCCGACCCGAAACCGTCACCCCACCAACCCGATACGATTGACACCCCTAGTCACACACACACACATCAGTTGAAATTGTTGACACTTCAGCCGGCTAATTATTTTACAAATAGGGATATCATTTTTTTGTAGTTTGACCCATCAAATTGCAGGCGGTAAGGTAGTCGACTTGAATGCAAAGTTCTTTTTCCGTTACAACCCTGAGTCAAAAAGTTTTGTTTCCACCACCGGACTCATCAATAGATTGATGATAGTTATGTCACACTGCTATTATGCAATTTGCTATTAGTGTTATAGTATTTGATTCGCCTTATTTATAGATATTACCTCTGACTTGGGAAGAGTACCCCTGAAGCCGACACTTAGAGCATCCACAAATGGGTGTTTTTGAGCCTATGTGGCTTCCTTGGGCGTTTTTGGGCGCCCATTCGTTTACAAGGATGGGGTCCGACAAATTACGTGACAAGATGAGGAAGAGAAGAGAGGAATCAGGATGCATTTAACTCGGACATGTGATGACGTGGCTGGCGGTTTTTATGCTTCCCATTTGGGAGATGCTATAACTTATTTACCATCAAGTTCCATTCAGTGGTTAAAAGTTTGCTTTCATCACAACTCAACAATACCAAATATCAAATTTCAAGCCCTGCACTTCATTTTTTATCTCTCTCTTAATGCCACTTGGTATTCTCATGTTTTATTGAAAATCCAGGTGACAATTTTGTTTCTTTCAATGTTTATTTTACACCAATCAATCAAGTAATGTGTAATGTATAACTTCATAAGATGTATATTATTTTCATTGATTTTTACATATTATGACTCGGAGTCAAATAAAGTATAATATATGTATTGACTTCAATCTTCTGGTTTGAAAATACATGTCATTTAAAGATTATTCGGTCAGTATTGGTTCAGTTTCAGTTTGTTATGATACTAGAATTTAGATGGTACTAGCTTGGTTCGTTACGGTATTGTTATAACCATAAGCAAACACTGCATCACTAGAATATTAGGTGATTGATAAACAACATGAATCTACTTTTATCATTTACTA
The DNA here is from genome assembly GCA_030844895.1 of Ambrosia x helenae. Lineage (NCBI taxonomy): Eukaryota > Viridiplantae > Streptophyta > Magnoliopsida > Asterales > Asteraceae > Ambrosia > Ambrosia x helenae. Next base: position 11,358,062 of record CM061227.1, on the reverse strand, counting down.
CACCACGTGCTACATTTTGAGGACATTGGTGGATGGGAAATGAGGGATGACCCGGCCATTGGCTTGGGTTCGAGTCCTGATCCTGACCGGTTTTACCGACTATTTCACCGTCGTGCCTTCGGGCGGGTGAGTGGTCGGGTTTTCCCGGGAATTGGTGGCTCTCGAGTACCTGATTCGCCAAAAGGGTGCCCGAGAGTGCTCGGAATTGATTCGTTGGCCGTTAAAAAAAAAAGGTATTACACCACGTGCAGTTTAAATAATTATGCATAGAATTGCTGATTATTTATTGAATGATGTGTGTTTCTGGCTTTGTCATTTTTAGTGACAATGAACAATGTTTCTTCACTCAGGATGATTAAACTGAAAATGAATGTTCTCAACCCTAGCTTATTAATATACTGGAGATTCTAAATTCGATCAGAATTCAGAAACTTATAACCAAAGATTAACATAATGTGCCGTTGTATCTTAATCGAATGGTCAATGAAGGGTTGTTGCCCGATACAGAAATATTATCCCATTCACTTTCTTTTTTGGCGCAAAAGCAGCAGTTGCATAAGGTTCAGCCTGCAATACACAAGTTGTTGTCTGTTTCTGATTGTCTGAGTGCTGAACCATGCGATTTGCAACATACTTATAAATGGGCTTTGGAAAGAAGGGTATAAACAGGAAGCGCGTTTGGGTGCCAGATTCTGCAACACATAGATTATTGATTAGTTCGGGTTATAGTGAAGCTGATGAAAAAGGCGACACGCAAGATGAGATAGCCAACATACTCTCTGAAGTCTGAAGGCTTTGGTGAAAACTAATCGACATGTGTCAGCAGGTTTGATTACTCTATTATACTATTGTTTTCAAAATACTGTATATGTTTTGCATATTTATGCTTGATGCTTCTGATAAGTTCATTGAAAAAGGTTAGATATCCATAAAAAAGTCTTCTATACAAATGTCCCAAAAATGAGTTGAATCATATGAAATGAGACAAATTTTTATGAGCTGGTGTAAGTCACATATAGGCGCCGTAGTTTCCGACACGACACGATAATAATTTGGTGTGGGTGATCATATCTAGCTCGTCTGGTTAACGAGTCGACTTGTTTAACTCACCCATTTTTAACAGCCTACGAACCCGATTAACACGTTTACAACTTGATAAATGATTTTACATGTGTAGATAAACGGGTTGTTTAATCGGGCCATGTTTCGCCCTTTCGGTTACACGATTTTAAGTGTGAACGGATTAGGATTTGATATTTTTTACACAAATGAAAATATGTATACGGATAGGAGGATTTATTTGATCTTTTAACCCACTCACGTCACCCTGCCATCCTGACACGACACCCCTGGTCACACACACCTTGGTGTTAAAAAGCGGGAAGTGCACAAAAGCGACAATGTCTAAAATCAAAGTGCAAAAGCGCACAAGGCGCAAGGTGCTTATATAATTTTTTTTGTATATACTATTATACTATAGGTTTTTACATCCATTACCCAAAATATAGTTATAAATAAGGTTTATATATGTGATGTAATGTATAAATCACTTAAATGTAAAATCTTTTTAGCTACATGTATTGCACTTTGAAGCACAAAAACAGCCTTTGTACAAGAAGCGCGCACCTCATTGGGTTTTGTTGTGTACAAAACTCGCCTTATGTTAACAAAAGTGCAGGGCCTTGCACCTAAGGTCGCCTTACAAATTGTCGGGCGGTAGAGTAGTCTACTTGAAAGTGAAATTCTTTTTCTGCTATGACCCGAGTTCACCACCCAAGTCATCAATATAATATTTATGATAGGCAGGTTATGGAAACTCATTTGTTAATTTAGGTTTTGTTTCTTTAGGATCTGATTTAGCTTATTCATAGATTTACCTCTGATTTGGGAGGAGCACCTCTGAAGACCATCTGCAATTGGTGTATTAAGGGTGTTTTTGAGCCATGTGGCTTCCTTGGGCGTTTTAGTTGCCCATTTGTTTACAAGGATGGGGTCGGACGGATTATGTGACATGTGGACGAGAGAGAGAAATAAAGGGGCGTTTTTCGCCATGAGAGGGGCAACTCGAAAATACCAAACTATCAAATTTCAAGCCATGTACTCTATTTTTATCTTCTCAGTGACACTTGGTTTTCTCATGTTTGGTTGAAAATCCAGCCAGGTGATAGTTTTGTTTCTTCATTGCTTATTTTACAGCAATCAAGTTAGTTATAATGATTAACTTCATAAGATATACATATATATATTATTTTTACATATTCGGAGTCAAGTAATGTATAATGTATAACTTCAATCTTTTACTTTTGTTCTATGATTTGAGAAAACATGTCACTACATTTGTCATTTAATATATAAAAACAAACACATGCTAGTGGAATACCCTTGTCGCTCCCCAGCATAATTCGGTTCGTCATCGGAATTCAATCAGTATCGGCTCGTTTTGCTACGGTAGCAATACTCGCTATAAAAATCAGCAAACACTAGAATACTAGGTGATCGATAAAAAAACATAAATCTACTTCTAAGCAGTCAATATCGGTGATATCTCGGTGATATATCGGTGCTATCTCGGTGATATATCGGTGCTATCTCGGTTATCGGTCATAAGGGCTTATATCGGTCATAAATATCGGTCCCTATCTCGGTTCCGATAATCTCGGCCGATATCGGTGATATATCGGCCGATATGGCTTCCAAAATATCGGTTGTATCGGTGAGAATATCGGTTTGGTGTTTTTTTTGCCCATTTTTGATAGCAATTAGGTAGAACAGAGATGTAATAGGGATGAGGATGAATATGAAGGTCTGTAAAAGAAAAGGAGATTGAGACCTATGCTAAAGACGACGGAAGGAAGAACCTACAACGGAGGAGATAAGACAAAGTGACGGATGCTTTGTTTTTAGGGTTTACCAACATGTATCCTATTATTTCCTTTAATTCTTTTTAACTAAATAATATTTTAACTCTTAATGTTAAGTTTTGGTCAGATTTGACCCTAAAGATTTTTTAATTTGTTACAAAGTGTTTTTACGTTTTATATATTGATCTTACTATTATTATTATTTTTATAATATGTGTGTGTATATATATATATTCTTTAATTACCGATATCCCACCGATATCTCACCGCGATAATCGATATCCTAAATATCGGTCCTTGACCGATAACCGATATTTTACCGCATTAACTGCTTAGATCTACTTTACAATTTGCTAAATCAACCATAGTTTTTTTTTTTTTTTTTTTAAAAGGTTAGTTTCTTTTAAATCCTGTGGTCTGTAGGACTTGAACCCAAGACCTTCCACAACCTAGGTGTTTTAAAAGGCTTTGCCTTTGCCAATGGACCACCACCCCATTGGTAAATCAACCATAGTTATGTGATCAATAAACAACATGAATCTACTTTATCACTTTTTAAAGGGAAATTATATTTAAATACTATTTCTTGTTCTCTTTTTGACTCTAACTCTCCTACTCCAGTCGTTGCTTTTCTTTCTGTTACTTCAAAAGTACCTGCTTCAGCTTCAGCCACTCGAATTTTCGATATTTCTTTTTATTTTTCATCAAACGAATGGCATCTTCTTCTGGGAAGCCTAGCTATTCTTATATTCACTGGCCCAGGAGCACTCCCTCGAGTAAAAGCTTCTACAGCTGGTTGACCAAAATGAGGATCCCAAATTGTATGAGCAATAGGACCCGCATAGAAATATGCCACTGACGTGAGTAAAGCCAAAACAACAATAGTATTTATATCATTCGTGGGTGCAGGCCTTCTTCTCCTTCCACCTAAGCTGCGCAGAAAAGGCCCAAAGCCAATCCCTCTGCCCCTACCTTACTCCAGCTTGGTAGTTTCCACCGCCTGTCCAGAGTTGAGCCCTGGGATTTAATGGCGGACTTAAAAAGTCACTTTTTTTTTCCGCTCTATAAATATTGTTAAGAGACCTCTGGTGTGAAAAAAGTTTGTGACGCCGAACAATGATAAAGACCGATCAGTTCCTTTCTTAAACGATGGACATAAAAAAAAAATTATCAAGGAAGTTATGGTTTATAGCTTACGAATATGAGAAGAAAAGAAATGCATCTTCTCAGTAAGTTTAATTTATTTAGTGTTTAAGTTCATTGGTTAATTTTTTGTGTTAACTACCCATTGTTTTTATTTTTGATTTTATTTAAATGATTTATAATCTAAAGTAGAACTTATATATCTTGCTACAGGTGTAAATTCGTCAGTTATTTGTTTTATTTATTTTTTATTTATATTAGTTCACCAATTAAAGGACATATATGATGATATTATAGTATACTTTCTTTTGTGAATTATATAGCATTACTGGAGGAGACTATGTAATGTACTCGTAAAATTGAAGGTTTAAAGACGATTTAGATTCCATATTTGAGGATGTGTGAAATAATCATAAAAAAAAAAAAAGAGACTCCTTCGTAATCATGTTTTCACTCATGATAAGAACCCCATTTTTGTGAAAAAGAATTTGCATCACTAAAATATATTCAAATTTAAATATTTAACAATGATAACCAAGCTGGAGTACGGTAGGGGTAGAGGGAATTTCCTGTGCGTCTGTGGTTCAGGTAAAGAGATTATAGTGGTTCACATATATTTATAATGATATCTTGGGATATTACTGATAAGAGTTAAGATAGTGTTATGTTTGTTCTACTTTCATTCAAGTACATACAAATCAACCTTATAACAGCTTGGTTACTTAATTTTTTCGATAATGTTGACTAGGGATGAGCATTCAAGCCCGAATACCGATCCCGTCCCGTCCCGATCCCGATACCGTACCGAACCGATACCGAACCGAGGGGTTTCGGGATCGGTATCGGTATCCATATTTATGGATTTTCGGTTTCGGTATTATCGGTATCGTACGGGATCGGTACGGTATCGGTATTTTAAGGCAAAATACCGATACCATACCGGTACCGTACCGATACCGAACCGATACCGTACCGTACCGTATGTGTTCGGTATCGGGATCGGTATTGGGTTTTTGGACTTTTCGGTATCGGTATTGTCGGGATCGGTATCGGTTCGGTACGATCCCGTCCCGAGCTCATCCCTAATGTTGACTGTTAACTTCATATCTGATATATGAGTATTAACGTGAGAGGTAAAGAGGGGTAAGTACGTAACTCAACCAGAAATTTCTGCAAGACCCACCCGTCGAGCAGGGACGAAAGTCACGGAGGCGTATCTGTATTTGGCGGAAAGTGGCTCTAGTTTACGGTCAAATGAATGAACCGGAGTCGACCACTAGAACTCCCAATCTTAGAGCCAGAAAAAGACCGTCGGGTACTTTTTTATTTAATGTTTGTTAAATTACTCTTTTACCTGCAAAGGCAATGTAGGCATTGGGTTGTTTCTGGGATTCTTTCTACTCGGTTCGATGGGAAGCGCATAGATATGATGGTTTTCTTGTCAGCTTGGAGATGGCAAACGCATAAGTTTCTGGAAGGATAAGTGGTTTGGGTCTACGCCATTAAGCGTTAGATGGCCGTACTATTTTCTTTGGACAGGGACAAGAACTGCAAAGTTAGTGATCGTATAAAACAAGTTGGGGGCAGAATCTGATAGCTGATAATTGGTACCTGGGTGCATTGACGGTTGAAGGGATATCGGAGATCCAAGATTTGTTTTTTCTGTTGTCTAACGTCCGAATTAACGATAGTCAGGATCGGTGGTATTGGGACAATAACTCGGGCAAAGAGTTTTCTGTCGCCATTGTGAAAGAGGCGCTGAGAAAAAACGCTTATGGGATGCCAGGACAGCGAATGAGGTGGGTGAATTGGGTTCCGATAAAGGTTAATATCTTTGTTTGGCGATTGGAAAAAGAAAGGATCCCTACTTGTGTTGAACTTGTTAAAAGGAGAGTTAATTTGCCTAATACTAAATGTGTTTTCTGTGGAGTTGACGAGGAGACTGTTACCCATACCTTCGTTTCTTGCGGCTTCGTTTTTAATGTTTGGAGTAATATTTGGAGGTGGTGTCATTTGGCTTCTGTTAGCTGCAATTTGATTGAGGATTTATTTTCTTGGCATGATTTGGCTAATGTTTCTTCTTAGGGTAAGAAGATAATTAGAGGTATTATTATGGTCACTTGCTGGGCCATTTGGTTGGAAAGAAATAAAGCGATTTTTCAAAAGTCCGATCTTAAGGTTGCGGCGGTGGTGGCTTCGACAAAATCTATGGTTTTTTTGTGGTTTAAGTATAGATCGAGTAGTAAAAGGATAGAATGGAATGAGTGGTTTAAATTCCCGTTGTATATGGTGTAATATGTTTATGGTGCGGTCCTTGATTTGAGGACTTGCTCTGTGTTTTAATGAAGTTTAGTTTAAAAAAAAAAAAAAAAAAAAGCTATTGGTCAAAACTTAATATGTGAGGCTTAGGCTCGAGTTCATTTATTATATAAGCTCCAATATAAACCCATAGCGAGCCAATCTTGAATTGCCAACATTGGCGCAGCTTCATAGGGTCGGGAGGCCCCCCCCCCCCCCCCGAAATTTTTCGCTCAGAAGTTCCGATTACAGAGTATCAGTATAGAATTTTTTTGGTATATACGGTTTCAACCCCCCGTAACTGCCGACTTCTGACCCCCCCCCCCCCCCCCCCCCCCCCCCGCGGATATTTTTGCTCAAACTTCGCCATTGATCGGCTCAACTCGTTTACAACCTTATGATATAAGATAAAAAGTTTATTATAAGACTGAAAACCAAGTCCAAACTTTCGTGAAAACTGAACAGATAGTAGTAAAAAAAGACTAATAAGCTCATAAATCGCAATCTAACGGATCGAAAAGTTTCCCAAGTGTAGTCAACGAGCTTTATCATTTTGATAAAAAAAAATGGATTATTATAGTGTGGTAATCAGATCTAAGACACTGATTATTAAGAACAATGTACAAGTCATCATCATCATACCCAGTTAATCCTACCTATAGCAAAGCTAAGGTAGGGTCTAAGAAGGGTAAGATGTAGACAACCTTACCTCTACCCCTAAAATAGAGAGGCTGCTTCTAGTGAGACCCCCGGCTCGATGTGGTTTGGTATCAAGCCTTGGACATACGGCATAGAACACTTAGCAATCGGGACAAACCCGATCAGTGCATGTACTCCTTTGTCTTTTGGCTATCCACGCCACCACATGATGCATGATTAACCGTCCGTCGTTTTTAACGTTATTTTCACGAAATTAGTAAAATAACGTTAAAACTAGTGCAACTTTACTTTTGCCCCCCAAGAGCCACACATATATACATTATATGCGCACACCGTAAGTGGGGCATAAAGAACAATGTACAAGTAGTTGGGATAAAACCACCCATTTTGAACCATTCTAAAGAGCGTGCAGCAACCAGGTCAGACCAAATAACCTAATAGGCCGAACCGACGACTCTTTTTTGACACAGATTGGAGGGTTTGAAAGAAGCTGACCCAAACTAGTGAACCCCCTATATTGGTCCAGTCTTCTTCGGTTTTGATTAACACAACATGGTTGGTTACAAGAACAATAATAATCTTCGGATAGGATGCATTTAAAAACACTTTCAGCCTCTTTGATCCGTTACCCATTTACCTACATTTTTAGTAGACCTATTCGACCCGTTTAATATAAAAATAACCAAACTAATTGACCCATTTAGTAAGTATACGAGTCAGAATTGTCACACGGCTAGCAGAGGTGCTGCTCTAATCTGCATTGGCCAAATCCCAAATAAGGAAGTATCATATTATCTTTGTATGATAATAAAACAACTTACTAAAGACAAGACCATCCACTGGCTTTTAAAGGTGGTCTTTAGGTCCCAGAGGCAAAAACATACGCAATGTCCAGCCAAATAAGCTAGCTGGAAGCTGCATCTATCTCTTCTCTCTACATATCAGCCTTTTTTATCAAGTAAATCATCCATACTTTATTCATCCATTCAGTTGTTTTAATAGATCTTCCTCCTACACACCCTAGTTGTGACCAATTTTGACCCAAAAGTACGTAAGGGATGCCTCGAGGCGCTAGCATGCTAAAGTAACTTTCTGTTATTAACTTATGAAGTAAATGACTTCATTTTTAAACTTAGCAAAACCAATTACAACACCATTTCTTGAAAGCCAAATCTAAATAAGCAAATGAGGGAGATACAAACACCAGTAATTCACTACATGCAGAGGCATTAGAGCACAAACCAATTTAATAATAGGAACAAGCTGCACTCACTCATACCAACATACAATCAGCCAGGAAGCATGCTCTTTTACCCAAACGAAGCGGCTCGTTCTTGCCATAGATCATAACTACCTACAATCATCAATATAACATACAATAAACAGTGTTAAATGGCTCATATTTGTGACGGAAACCAACACAAACCCGAAAATCTTATCAAACATATAAACTCAAACACAACACGAGCTTTCGTAGGTTAACATTAACATAATAACAGCCCTACATACCAGCTTCAATGTCTGTTTACCTTCAATTCACATTCTCACTAACATCATTTTCCTCCACAGCCTGCATCTTTTCCACACCCTGTTCTTCCTCACCATTTTGCGCAATCTTCACCGCCTCATCGCTCTTTACACACCCATTTTCCGCACCCGATTCTTTCCCACCAACATCCACCTCCATCACGACGGCAGCCTTTTCATCCACAAACAACCCCCCCATTATCCTTCAACTCCACCGCATTCAACGCCTTCAACACCTCATTCGAATCGTCATCTTTACTCACCACCACATTATTACCATTAACATTCCCATTAACATTAACATTAACATTAACATTAACAGCAACATTCCTCTTCTCCCTCCCCATCAACCTCACAACATGATCCAACGCCTCCCTCGCCCCGTTTCTTCGTATACGCCGCCTCCTTCGCCCGTCTCTCCGCCTCCAACCCAGCCGCCACCTCCGCTTTCCCATCGACATCGCCGCAATCTTCCCGGCCGCAAGCAACAACCTGGCGGCACCACAATCAATCACTCTCCCTACCCTCCCACCACTCTCCACTCTCCCCACATTCAAAACAAGCAAATTGGGATTCAAACAAGCCGAACAAGGGACCGGTCCCCTACCCGAAGAAGCAATTGCAGCAGCAGGTGAATGAGAAGGTACACAGGTGGGATGAGAAGCAGAATAACATTTGTAACAGACAACGGCGTCGTCTGGAGGGAGACGGTCGTAGACGCCGAGACAAGCAGGGCAGAAACATTGGGGATGGAGACGAAGGACGCAGGTGGTGCAGAGGCGACGGAAGTTGCCACGTAGACGGACGTTGTGGAGAAGGGTTCGTTCGTCGGTTCCGCATTGACCGCAGATGTGGGTAAGGTTGGTGTTGTTGGGATTGAGTCTTGCTTCATCATATTATTATTATTATTATTTATGGAATGATAATAATATTAATAATAATAATAATAATAATCATGAAATGGTTGAAATGTGAAGGAAGGTTTTCTAGGGTTTATGGGAGAGGATGAATAAGGAAGGGAGAAAAGGGAGAGGGAACCCGGTCTGAAGGTTATTAATTATGAGGGATGTAAACCGGTAACATAGACCGGGTATCGAAAAACTTGTCTTTTATGTTTACCTTAAATTACATTATGTGTTTTTTATTTTGAAAAATTACACGGTATGTTTTTATTTGAAACTTTTGCATAAGACAAGTTCTTTACACTAACCCTATCCACCTCCATCCAATAATTATTAGAACCATTAAATGAATAATATATAATTAAAGATAACCAGATATTGAATGCGGCTAGAGAAGATAACCAAGATATTAGATAGGGTTAGAGAAGATAACAATATAATGGATGAGGTGGTGTAAAGGACTTGTGGTGTGCAAAAGTTTTAAATAAAGGACATACTGTGTAATTTTTAAAGATAAAGAGCACACGGTGCAATTTGAGGTAAAATAAAGGACAAAACATGTAATTATCCCAAAAAAAATATAAATAAGACCTATTGTTGGACACTTGGAATATTCTCAAGCCATTTCATTATATTTTTCCAAGCAACTTCCTATTGATTCCCTCATAACCTTAATTCTATTTTTCTCTATATGGATTCCGAATCCATCTCCCGTCGCTCCATACTCTTGCTAGGGGTTCATCATCTCATCTTGGCTTCCTCTCTTTCTCCATCACTGTGTGATAATCTTCTCCATTTAGTTTCCTCTTCATTTGATTTCAATAGGTATCTTCTCCAATTGGCTTCCTCTTCAATCACTGGTTTGTTTTCATCCATCCCTTTATTTTGATGATTAAATATGATGTTATTATTAGCACCCTATTCATTATTTGAAAGCATTTAAACATTTATTTTGATGATTAATATAATGTTATTTGATGCGATTTTACGCTTGAGTTTGTCTCTATAAGTTTCATATTGATTTAGGGGAAATGGTGTGGTATGTGTAAATTGGTTTGATTTTTCAAATGAATTGTGACATAAATTGATTCCTGGTTCAATTGGGTTCTTCATTCGTCTTCAAGTGAGGTTTTTCAGCTTTGTTTACAAAGATGAAATGTGGTTGGGTTATTCACCTACTATAAGTTTTTAGTCTCCTACATAAGTAAACATATCAATGGGTTTCAAGAATTCTTAAAAATTAAAGGAGGCCCCTGGATCTCTGCCAAAAAGGAGGCCCCTGTAAACTTCCTCACAGACCCCACGGAAGGGAGGTCCACCCTGGCGACCCGCAGATCTGCTTGTCTTTGGTTGGGAGAGGGGGAAACATGCCTGTGTGGACCTCACCGGGGTATCTCCGTTGGTTGGGTTAAGGGAAAACAGGGTTCGTAGCTGGGGCAAGCATCAAGAAAGGCGGAATCAAAGAAAGTAGATAAACATGCTAAAGCTTGTGCAGATAACCAACATGTCTTTATCCCTCTGGCCTTCGACACTTTTGCTCCCTGGCGCCAGAAGCTATTCGTTTCTTGACCAGGGTCCAACGGGTCGTCCACAACAATGTTTCATCCCCAGGGGGGCAAGGTTTTGTCTTTAGTAGACTAGGGTTTGCAATTCAAAAAGGGGTGGCGGCGCAGCTTGTTGCCCGTCTACCTGCTATTATGATGTAACTTTCGTAATTTGTATTAATGAGAAGACATTAATTGTTAAAAATTAAAGAAATATATGGTGAGAGCAGCAATGCGTTGATGCACGAGGACCTCAACCTTTCTCTTTCAACTAATGTATCACTCTCAACGAAACTAGGTAGACTTTAATCTTCATGTTTTTTTCCGCCAGAAAATGTCTCTTTTTAGTTGTTAATAAATTATTTCTTGAAAGGAAAAAAATATTTTTTTATGAATTTATTTGTTTGCATGTACACATTAGGCTTTGTTTGTTGGTTAAACTGATGGTGGTGGATTAATTGTTGTTTATGCATTTGTCAACTTTGAAGTTGCTTCAATTACGGCTAAGGTGGAGGCATGTTGGAATCTGGCTACTACAACATGACATGTAAGCATTAACTCGGATGATATTTATGGAAGCATGTTGGATTCTTCTTAATAGGTTGTAGTCAAATTTGAATACTTGAATTGTATAAAACTCTAATTGTTTGATTTTTGTATCATTTCTTTTTGTATTACTTGCATAAAGGGGTGTTCAAAAAACATCCGAATTCGAATCTGAAATATCCGACAATCCGTATCTAAAAATATCCGAAATTTCGATATCCGGAAATCAGATAATGCGAAATTTTGGATTCGGATTTGGATATGACTTTTGCAAATTTTTGGATATCCGAAATATCCGAATCTGAAATCTTTTATATATATATATACATACATTATAATTATATATATAAAGTTTTATCCCCATTCAAACCTAACCTAAATAACAAACATCGCCTCCCTCCACTTCTCATTACCTCCAGGCGCCTCAATCCTATTCATGTCTGACTTCTCCTCCTACCAGCCTAGCAGCCACCCTCCATCCTCCATCGTCCCGACTTCTGACCATCTAATTGGGAAGACATGGTGTGTGGCACAAGCCAAGATTCAGACTTAGGGTTTGTTTGGTTAATTAAGTGCTAAATCATTAAGAGGTCTGAATGGTTAAGAGACTCTAAATGATTAAGTGCTGAATAGTTCAGTTATGCACCAAGTCTGAATGGTTCAGCTCTTAACCATTCCATTCAGAGCCTTTTTTATATTGAAACAAACAGTCTGAATGCTGAACAATCAGAGCTGAATGGTTCAGAGCCTCATTAAGAGGCTACCAAACAGGCCCTTAGTGTTGCAAGAAACACTTGATCATTTATGTGGACAGCTTGACTTTAGGGACATTCGACTAGGATGATCGTGTTTTGATCCTAATACTTTGCGAAATCATGCGTCTTATGTATTGATCCTAACTTTCGGACCAATGTTATTTGTGATACTAGTTACGCTACCCCTTCGCGGCTTCGCCCATGGATCCTTGTAAGTTATGGAATGTTGTAATGTCAAATTTGTCTTTAAAGCATCATATTTAATTATCTAAATGAAGTCAAGAATCATGTTAAATAGAAAACATATTAAATAGAAAACTTGTAAAAAAGAATTTTCATAATACTACATGTTTTATTATAATCTTTTATATAAAAGTTAGTTAATCTATTATTATTCATGACAATGTTACTAAAATTTTGGGTATTTTAGTCGTTTAGGAAATATCTACTGCATGAATAATTTGACATATTGAGAGCTAAATCAAGCTTACCCCTACTAAAGAGCATAAAGTTTTATTATTCATATAACAATGTGCTTTTATATTTTTCTTTAAATCCTTTTATATGAAATAGGCAAACTTATTGTTTTTTATAATATTATTTTGTGTTTAGAAGAAAGAGAAAAGAGAAATTCTTTTATTCATTCTATTTTTTATATATACATTAAAAAAATGCATGTATGTACAGTCATCTAAGCAGAGGCGAACAAGTCATTAAAGTTTTTTTTACTTTTTTATTTCCTTTTTTACGGTTTCGAATTACTTAGCTTTTTCTATGATGATTTTTAACTTTTTTATTAATATGGTAAGTTAACTCGCCGCCATACATGTGCGTGATCAGAGCGGCTCTAGGGGTGGGCGAGCTGCACCCCGGCCGAGGCCCGTTTTTTTCTCGGGCATTAGTTTTTATATTATAACTTCTTCGCCTTTCTTCGCGTTTGACCCTCTCTAACTATGTCGGTGAAGGCAGAGAGAATTTGAGATTAAAAATGGAGGAAAACTAAAACGTCATACATTCGGATCGTCGGCATCACTGCTAAAAGAATGGCAGCAACAAACGAAGAAGAAGATGCCCTATAAAACCTAGTATGTATTGGGCTTTTATTTTCAAATATTAAGGCCCATTGTTTGAAAAGGGTCAAACGCAGAGAGGAATTAAAATAGGTCCAGACTATAATCACATTAATCTAACAAAATATTACTTATTAATAAGGCTGCAAACGAACTGAACTTTCAGCGAACCGTTCGGCGGAAGTTCGTTTAGTTAAACGAACGAACTTGAACAGAGGCCACGTTCGTTCGTTTATGTTCGTGAACGTTCGGTAACGTGTTCGTTTATGTTTGTTTGTTTATGCTCGATAGTTTAATAAGTTTTTTATTTTTATAATTTGTCTTAATATTATTTTATTTTTATTTATTTAACCCAAATAAATAAATAAACATATATATATATGTGAATTCGATTTTATTAGAAAGTTAATATAATATATGTCCGTTTGTGTTTGTTTCTGTTCATGAACACTTCTTTGTGTTCATTTGTGTTCAAGAACACTTGTTTTGTTCATGAATGTTTGATTGTGTTCATGAACAAAATTAACAAACGAACACAAACGAACACGAACATGATTGTTTTCTTAACAAACGAACATGAACAGAAAATCTCGATCGATAAGTGTTCATGAACTGTTCGTTCGGTTCGTTTGCAGCCCTACTTATCAAAGCCCTTAAAAGCAAATCGATAATCCTTCTTGTTACTGACTTAATCTATACATATAATAAACCAAAGTCATTTTAATGACATGACACTCAAAGAGACATTCTCTTTCTTGAGTGTGCCATGTGTCATCCCATGTGGCATTGAGATATTTTAGGAAAAAAATAATTTAAAAACAAAATTGGATTTTCCACCCTCATGTTTCCTCCCATAATTTTTAAACGTTAATATCTTTAATATACAAGATTTTTTAAAGAAAAAAATTACATCAAATTAACGAGCGTTTTATTATCTTTCCAACGAGTACCATAGTGCTATATAAAAAACGGAGAAATTTTTTTGTGTGGTATTGTTCATACAGGAAAAAAAAACACAAAGTGTTCAGGTAAATCATGAATCATGTATAGACAAGTCACTTAATTATGTTTAAATCGGTAAATATTATTTTTTTTTCAACCAGAGCCGAATAGGTTAATAGAGTTATACGTTGTTTTAAGTTAGGTATGAATATTAATATGTTAGAGTTGTACATTTGTTTAGTCTTTAGGATATGTGTTAATATTAGAGTTACATTAAAGTTTTAAATTCTTTTAGGTTATGTGTTAGCATTGGAGTTGTACATTGTTAATTTGTTTTAGGTTAGATATTAATATTAGAGTTATATATCAGTCTATTTCATATGTAAAATTGATGTATCATATTAAATTTCTCAACCCGGGACGCTTCGGGGTATAATCTAGTGTAATACATATGTTAGTTAAAAAAAACTACCCGACATAAGATTGTGAACATAAAAAACAAAATTTAATTTTGAGTTTTTGATCCTCCACCAAAAATTATATACATGTAAATAGTTTAATAAAAAATTACTATAATTCACTAAAATATAAGGGCATTTTTTTCCCAGCTCGTACAAGGCACTAGGATTCTTAGGACCGGCTCTGTGCGTGATACAACGTTTTTTCTATCTATTTTTTGTTAGGTTTAACTTTCCTGCTACAACGCGCGGGTTTCTCACTAGTATTCATTTAATTGCACAAAATTAATTCCAAACTTTTCATTTAATTGCAACCAAGGTCGATCGGCAATCTGGGAAGATTTTTTCGCAGTTCCGATGTGTGGTCCGGAAATGCTCCAATGTTAGCTTCTAGCTTGATATCTGGAATGGGACTCAGCCGCTAAAAGATTCGTTTCCGAGGTTGTTTCGCTTGCTGCTGATAAACGAATCTCTGTTGCTCAATTTTGCGGTTTTGGCTGCTACGAATAGCCAAGTTTTGTGGAAAAGAAACATATCCTCAGACATGGATTCTCAGGAGATAGATAGGCTTGCCTCACTGGTTAATGGGGTGGTTCTGGTCGATGCTAAAGATGTGTGGAGATGGAATGGGAATAATGAGGCGTTTTCACGGTAGCTGATTTCAGAAAACAGGTTTTAACGGAGCGATTTCCAGATCCTCGATCTAATCTTCGGTGGATAAAGTGGGTTCCTCTCAAGGTGAAAGTTTTCATTTGGCGTCTTGCTATTAATCGCATTCCTACTAAGGATGCTCTTCGTAAAAGGCAAGTTTTTATTCCACATGACTCTTGCGTTCTATGTGATGTTGGAGAGGAATCGGCTATGCATCTTTTTACCGGGTGTGGTGTGGCTTTTGGAGTTTGGTTGGCTATAGCTTCGTGGTGCAAGGTGGAACCTTTGTTCCTTTTTGATGTCAGTGATTTGATTCTTCTCAACCAAAGGGGTAGATCTAAAGAAGCCTCAAAAACTCGTTCAAGGGATTATTATGGTAGCGTTGTGGGTGATTTGGAATGCGCGAAATGATAAAATCTTTAACAGCAAGGATGTCAAGGTCATAGAGTTAGTAACCAAAGTTAAGACTTTGTCTTTTCTTTTGGTTAGAGCTAGATACAAGTATAGTGATGTGGTTTGGAAGGATTGGTCCTTGTTCCCTTTGTATATGTTGTAGTTTTGTGCTGCGGTCCTCGCTTTGAGGACCGTTAGCTTGTTTTAATGAAGTTTATCTTAAAAAAAAAAAAAAAAATCTAATGGTGTCATTATTGAAGCTGAACTCGAAAAACTGAAATTTGATTCGATTACCGAATTTGAGTTCGAAAATTTAAGAACTGAATTGGTTTCTTACCCGAAATCCGGTTAGGTTTTTTAATCGAACTCTAATCATAGAATTTAAAATCAAGTTGACCGATTATTTGAGAATTTGAACAACATATGTGTGTTAAATATGCCCATGTGGGGTTGTGGGCTAACACGAAACATTACATATTTGGGTTTGTAAAAAGGTAACAGTGGGCTTTTGTATCAGTTTGTCATTATGGCCCAATCCAACAGACCCTAAATCTAAATTCTCAGTTTTAAACCTGAATGAAGTTGATGGACATTACATTAGACTCTCCCTCTCTCAAGTTCAGTTGAATTTGAATCAATCTATTCGAATTCGAATCAGTTTCAAGTTATTGACTTTGAATCGGTTTGAATCAATATTTGTTGTAAAAGAATATGATTTATAAGTTTAAAATGATTTCTAACTTGTGTACAGATAAAAGTTATAAAAAATAATAATCATTCAACATATCAAAAACTAATAAGTTGAGTAGACTCCATCCAACCCAAGAGATTTGATTTTTTTTTTTTTTTTTTTTTTTTTTTGCTGTTCTCTAAATCGTAACAAATAGTTGTACTTATAATTTTTGCTAAAATCATTCGAACCATAAACTAACAATAAATAAATAAAGGGAAATTGGATTTTAACACCCTGAACTATTGACAATTGGTCGCTGACGCACTGAACTACAAAATTGAACAATACCGCACTGTACTTTCAACTTATTGGCCTATATCACCCTCAGACTAACCATGGTTAGTTTTTGCTGATGTGGCATGGTGACGTGTCCATTTTTGCTGACATGACATGGGGAATAAGCTGACGTGGCATGGACACATCACCTGCCACGTCAGCAAAAATTAACCATGGTTAGTCTGAAGGTGATATAGGCCAATAAGTTGAAAAGTACAGTGCGTGTTGGTCAATTTGTAGTTCAGTGCGTCAGCGGCCAATTGTCAATAGTTCAGGGTGTTAAAATCTAATTTCCCATAAATAAATATAACATAACAAACTTATAAATAAGCGTGAAGTTTTAAAAACATTAGGATTGATATCTTTTTAACTTTAATGGTGATACGATTTTCAAACTTCTAAAGTCTAAAGTTTTATTCTCCAGATATTTAACGAGACCAAGACTGAAACCTATTCATCGTGATATATTTAAAATGCACATTTATAACATTTTAAGTTATTAAATTATGAATTTATACCTCTTAAGTAAGTGGGGAAAAGATCCGGTACAAAGTGTTTTTTCGGTAAGAACTGTGAGAATCAAAGGAGGGTATTTTTTTTAATTTTTCTTTTCAATTGTTTTTCTCTATATTGTTAAACATGTATTATAGTATTGAAAACTAAAAAAAAAAAAAAAAAATTGGTGTAGAGTAATTACGTGTAGAGTAATTACATAATTACTCTAGTGTAAACTAATGTATTTACTTTAATGACGTAATTACACTAAAAAATTTTTTTTTATTTTTTTTTGTATTATTTATCTAGAAAAATGTTTAAGCATATGCGAAAAAAAATTCTAAAAAAAAAAATAATTTTTTTACTCACTTTGATTCTCACAGTTCTTATCGAAAAACACTTTGTATTTGATCTTTACTCTAAGTAAGTGTTGTGTTGAAGTATTATCATTTATTTCAATATTATTGTTTTATTACTCAAAGTATTTATTTATACGTAATTTCAATCGTATCTTATCTAAGAATATCGTTTTGCAATCAATAAATCTTCATAATAGTTACTTAATATTTTTTATTCAACAACACAAGTTTTTTACTTGCTATACTAATAAGTATGAAATACCGATTTATGTAGTGTACTATATTTTTGTGTTATAGTATTTAGTTACTTTTGAGCAATTCATTTGTTCTGTACACATTAGAAAAATAACAATCTTAAACGGGATCTTAACAGATTAACGTAGTTAACTTTTGGTCAGCTGCCTTAGATAAATTGTACGATGTGCCAATAAAGGAAAATAAATATTCAAATAGAAATTATGAGGACTAAATCATTGGGGTTATTTATAAAAGTATGAGGGCCGGGGCTAGGTTTAATTGAGAAGAAACATAGCTTTAAAAAAAGTATAAAAAGTATTATATAAAATGAAGTTATTCACTGTCGAAATTTTGATTAACAAAATATAAACAAGTGAGTTTATCGCTTGACTCAAACATCAAATTTCCATATACCTTTTACTTGTTGATTTATTACTATTTTGCAAATCTTTCAAAACTTCCGTATTTAACTTGGAGGTAAGATATTCACATCCTCTCCATCAAACCTTCCTTCATCTCTAAAATTTAAAAAAACTTACTAAAAATATTCTATATCCCACCCATAATTTTATACGCCATCTTTATATTTTGAAAAATCAATCTTCTAGCTTTTTATATGTAAAAAGCTACTATTCACCAACATTAAATTATTGTGAGTGTATTTTAAAAAGGAATATAATAAAATAAGTGTTTGTGAGTAAGATAAAGGTAAATATGATGAAAGGGATGTAAAAGGTTTTTTAAAATGAGAGATAAATTTTGAAAAGTATGATTTTTTTCTTATATTATAGAGTACTAGTAGAGTGCCCGCGCGATGCAGCGGAGAACACAAACACTTCTAAGGGTGTGTATGGTTCGGTTAAGTTCGATTATTAGCCTAAACCGAAACTAAAATCAAAGGTCATCAATTAATCAATCTTATTAAACAATTGGTTCATTGGTTCGGTTAGTATTGTTATATTATCGGTTTTTAGTCCGGTTTAGTTAATTTTGGTGAATAACAAAAACAAACTTTGGCAAAGTTTTTTTTGCCTTGAAGTACATGAAATGGAGGTATAAATACATGATATAGAGATAAAAAAATAGGCCTATAAACGAACCGAATGTTCATGAGATGTTCGTGAACTTGTTCGGTGGGAAGTTCGTTTATGTCGTTTATAAACAAACGTTGAGTTTAGTTAGTTAAGTGAACGAACATGAACAAACGTTGAGTTTATTCATTTATGTTCGTGAACGCCCATTTATGTTCGTTTAGTTATGTCCGTTTAAGTTTATTAATTACATACGTAGTTATATTTTCATAAATACAAACACAAATTGAGCTTTAATTACTTGTATAAATATATAACCAATTAGTAATTGGGTTTTTTCAGTAATACAATCGTTCACATTTATTATGTTCATGATCGTCTGAAACTAGTGACTTCCAACCCCCCGAAATTTCAAGTCAAGATTTGCCACTGCTCCACCGTAATGTTTTTAGACTATAATCAATGGATGTCTCATACATATTATATTCTTCTTCTTTCAATAGTTCTTTACAGAACACAGTCACTTAATTATAACCTGTTTCTTTATGTTATAATTTTGTGTGTATACTTAACATGACAATTTGCCTGCTCTATCCGTTCGTATGTGTGCATTATTATATATCATTACAACAAATTAATATTGTGTTTGCTCACCAACATAAGTGTCAAAACATACATCTATTTACATGTACTTATAATTAACGAAAACGATATGCTACATGGCACTAGGTGAGGTATTCACACCTATTGATTTTCCTCCACATGTGTTTTTTTCTCTCGTGTGCATGTCATATGCACTCCCCCCCACCCCCACAAATTTAAACGTTAGTAACTTTTATATACGACATTTTTTTTAAATTACACCTAATTAATAAGCAGTTTATTATTTTTCCAACGAACACTATAGTGCTATACAAAAAATGAAAAAAAAAACCCCGATTTTTAGTGAGTTTTTGTTCAAACAGAAAAATAAACACAATGTGTTTAAGTAATTCATTAATCATGCCTAGGTAGGTCCCTAATCATGTTAAGATGGTATATATGCTTTTGAAGCTTCTATTACATATAAGAACCCACTATGTAGATATATATTCACAAATTTAGTCAGTTTGGTAAGAATCTATTTTTTTATTGGTGTTGCTAGGAATATTAATTACAAAGGTTGTTAAGACGGTTTGATTCTTAGGCACAAGATAAATCTCTAGCTGATAAGTAATAATTAATAACCACACTATGCACGTTTTTAAATCAATCATCATCATGACATATAATTTGATACAAATTTGGTTGTTTTTATCCAGGTTCACATCACAACTTTGAAATGTCTTAAGGAAGCAAGATGTGCACACGTAGAATTAAAACTAAGTTTTATAGGTTATCGAGTGTTAATCCTTAAAAATTTTTTTCCTAAAAAAGCGACTTATTCCTTTTACAGTACACACATTTTATCATTTTATATTATAATTGTCTGGGTAAGGTTCCTGTACAAAGGGAGTGTTTTGTGAGAAGTGTAAGAAGTAAATGTGTCCATTAGATTAGATTAAACTAGGGATGATACTAAATGGATGACAAATTTGTAATTATTACTATAATTAAATTAGTTAATTAGATGTTTCAAGGGTATAAGAGTAAAGTCACTAATTATTTTTAAAACTCTTCCCATTTATTTCTCCTTGTTTCACATATGAACTTTAAATATAATTGAATTCCTTCTTTAAGATCTCTTTTTCTCTCTTATACAATCATTGCCTACTCTGTATCTTTCTCACACAATACACAACAACCCCTACAATCATGAAACTTAAGAATCAAAGAAAAAAAATAAAGGTTTAACCTTCAAAGTGATCATAATTTCACGAGAAACTAGGATACAGTTATGGTCTTTTAACGTCTGAAATTATTGTGCTACGATTCACGTCACGGTGTTTTATATTCATATTTATGTGTTTTATCTTAATATGGTTATATAAGTTAGTTTTATTTTGTACACTTTAAAATTTTGTAATTTGGTAAAACACTATGTAAGATTAACACCCTTTACAAGAAAATAATAAAACACCAAACGTTGTACAAAAAATAAATAAAAATCTATCTTAAACATAAAACACCATACGTTGATTATTAAACACTATGCGTGTCCGTATGGTTGTGCTGCAAATCTTGGAGAATATCCACAAACATATTATCCATTATTAAAACACAATGGGTGATCGTAAAAACGCATCAGAAAACAACTTCGGAAACACACCAGAAAATTATATGTTAACTATAAAACACACCAGAAAACAACTTCAAAAAAATGAACAATAATGGAAGTCAGATATTTTTTTTTCTTTTGCAAAACTGAGGGAAATTGCAATGGATGATCGTAATAGATATGTTTGATGATTTAGAGTTGTCAACAAGATCCCTAAATTTTCTCATAATTAATAAATGTATGATTTTTTTAATTATTAAAATACAAACAAAATTACCTTACTACCCATGAGATTAATTTTAACTTGTGCCACGTGTCGCCTCCACATTCTTTCTTATCCTTCTCACAAAAGTTGGACTTTGTACAGGAACCTAAACCATAATTGTCTATCCCGGAAAATACATGCGGGATAAACTAATTTATATTTTATTTGCATGTGTTTAAATTAGTTTAATCTTATATGTGGATAAATATATACGGATAAAAAAGTAATAAATCTTTTGAGTTAAAAATAACTAGTGGGTTAGCCCGCGCGATGCGTCGTGTATCATTGAGTCTCTTTTAAAAAGTGTTTTCTAACTTGATATGTTTTAAACATTTATTATATTTGGGTACCACCACCACCACTACTATATCTAAGTAAGATAATCTATCTATATAATAATTGAGGTGAGATTGGGTTGAATGGAGGCCTAGGAGAGAGTTTGAGCTATCCATTTTCAATATGGAGCTCCAACTAGGTCCCTATAAATACTCTATCCTACTTTTTATTTTTCCTACATTCTTCCATACACTCTCAAATCCTCTCTAAGAAATCTTCCAAACCACATTCATCACTCTTCATTTTTATTCATTGATTCTTCTAGGTATGTCTCTTATTCACGTATATCGATTGAAGTTCATCCATTGTAACGTGTTTCGATTCATAAAATTTTAAAAATACGCATAACCGGATTTAGTATTCTAACATGGAAAACAATAATCTTATCGGAACATCAATCAAGTTCTTAGCCATACGCTGGTTTGATATTAAAAAATGAAATGAAGTTTTATAAAGGTTGACATTAGTAATAAAGGAGACGCATAAACAATAATCAAACGTTTTTTTTCAAACAATATTCAAACCTTCAAACAATAATCAAGCGTTTATGTTTTAAACAAGTTTCCATATAAACTGTATTTTGATGTTTTTTCATTGAATGTTTTCGTTTGAATACTAGATTACCATTCGAACCTAAAGAAGATTGAATGGCGTATCACAAGGGAGATAAATTCTTCAAGATCATGCATGACCCATCCGCAAGAGCTTTGGTATGATTCTAATTTTAATCTTTGTAACTATATTTGTTAACTTGAAGAAACGGATTGTAAATTGTGTTAATATTGTTTTATAATGTTTAATCCAGACATTGCCGACAGCTATGAACAAGTTTCTGGTGTCTAAGAACATACACAATAGTGTCGTTACATTGGCTACATATCAATGACAATCTTGGTTGGTTTTATTAGAATTGATTGATGACTTATTTTGTTTTACAACTGGTTGGTGTAAGGTTGTTCATGATTTAGGCTTCTCGATGTTTTACATCATTTTCGAGTTTGTTAGTCCTAACACCTTCATGATGAAACATTACAATCATTCTCCTACCATGCAATTGGATTTATCATTCTGTAAAATGATTGAACACGAATTGACAACACCTATGGTAAGCATTATTAATCGAAACTTAGTTTATTATACAGTTTTTTAATATAATACCGAAGTTTATCTTAATTGTCCATTGTTTTACGTTACTATTTCTTTTCAGGTAATACCTAACTCCTTTGTTTATAAACACTATCCCGATGGAATCCCTAATATGCCAATGATCATGCATGTAGATGATAAACATCACTGGAACGTGTCAATAAAGAAGATTGGTTTTGACTTTTGTTTTTGTAATGGTTTCATCTTTAATGTAATTTTTTTGAATTCATTATGAATTGTTATTCCTTATTTAATAGCATTTGTTTTTTATACAAATCCCGTAAACTAATGTTTCCTTTTTTGGTTTATCGTATGCTACAATAATTGTATTGCCATGGTTTACGAATTGCCATGATTAAATGGTCAATTCTCAAACAAATCGTAATTATACATATCGAATTGTAAGCATTATCACAGAAATCGTAATTATAGATAGATTGTATTGCAATGATTAGATGGTCAATTCTCCATCTATTTTGCCATAAATTATGCTTCTTACAAATCGATTTATTAAGTGTTGTTAAAGGGTTTTATGACAAATGTATTTTAGGTAATAGTAAAGTAATTGATTTACGAAATGTTAATGAAGTAAATTATGAAATAATGTAGGGAGTATAATTTATTAAATTGATTGATGAAACAACCAATCTAATTTAAAATTCAATTTGGAATCGGTTGTATTCTTAATTCAATTGCCTTTTTTAGATGTTAAATTCACCATCAATTATGCACTAATTTATGTGTCTTTAATTTCCGATTTCAATACATTCAAAAAATAATTACATTCCTAAATTACAAAGCCCATTGGTACTATGTTATTACCCGAGTTTTAATTGAAAATCAATATGCATAATTGTATTTCCATTTTTAGATGGTCAACTCTCCTTTTATTTTCCGTAAATTATGAAAGATATTTTGAATGTAAAAGTTATTTACTTGATTGATGACATTCCTTATATACAATTGATTTTCAATTAATTTTCCGTAAGTTATATACAATTGATTGATTTTCCGTAAGTTATTTAACAATTGATTTTCGGTATTTTAAAATAATTGTTTTGTCATTATGAGATAGTCAAATATCCATAATTAACGCCGTAAATAATGTGTATTTAATTTCGGTATCATTGTCATGTTAATTATTTTCAATTAATAGTGATTTCCGGAAATATTTAATGCATTGATACGGGTAAATTGAAAACTGATTTATAGCAATCATCGGCTAAGAACTAAGTATCAAATACACCTAAATTATTGTCCAAGATATTAGCCGTATGTTTTGATTTAGAAAATTCGGGCTGGCCCGTTCAGTTTGCCTTTCTAAGTGTTGAACCAGCGCAACCCGATTGAGTAGGGACGTGCGTATTAAATAACAAGTTGTATTATCGTTATATGATGATTTGAAAGGGTTAACTGCCACATGATTTCAATTTATAAACATTAATTAATCATTAACTAGGTTAGAGCCCCGCGTGTACACGCGGTACATGTCCATGTCAAATGAAAAAAAATCTATAAAGATGGTAGTATGCAAATTTTATTTATTGAAAGTTACGTAATACAATTCGTATGAATTTTGGTTGATTGTAAATTATCATAAAAAAAGTTTAATGTTACCCAATAATAGACATATGAATCAACAAATATTTGATTAGACGTGATTTAAAAACAAATAATAAAATGAATAAACATATATTTATCGTAACGGCATGCAAATGAAGATTAAAGTAAATAAATGTAGCTTAACAAATAATACAACCAAAAAATTATAAAAAAACGATTTATGCAAATTATGATCGCATACTTATTCGCAACTTCAAAATATTTTTTATAGACAACATTTGTTATTTATTATTAACGTTGTCATCTTTATCCAATATTATTATGTTCAGACCATTTCTACTTTTGTCACTTGGCAGCGACATACAACTGCCCATGTGTGAAAACAGGATCTTTCAAATACAGACCTATCCAAAATAGGGTTCGTCCTTGACTCTTATTTATTGTCATTGCGAAACATAAAGTAAGAGTGAATTGTTTTCTGTTAAATCTGAAAGAATCTTCTTATCAGATGGGGACAACCTAATTCTCTGGAAAAAAGTTCGCATTCCAATGTTACTCCCTGAAATTATTTTAGCGTCTATTACACGGTTTGATATGGCAAGACGATTTGGAACTTGTGGCTTTGAAAAGAATTTATGTCTACTTATAGGATCCCTGAACCGTTAGAATAACAAAACAGTAAAATTTGTCAAAAAAAAAACTCTGGTGAGAAAAAGAAAGACATTTGGCATTGTAACTGTATTATCATCAAGAATTTAAGGTAAATATATCTAGAAGACCCTGAACTGTTTTGATGGTTTGACTCATAACCAATGACCTAAAAATCAAGCTAAAACCACGGTGAAAAATCAATACTAAAGCTACATGAGAAACTCGTTAGGAGTAGAGATAGTAACGTGGATGGGTTGAATAATATGTCAAAATGGGAGGTTTTTTATAGGGCAACATTTTATCCATTTGACCTGTTTCAATGCTTCCTTAATCGGAATATTGTGTCTCGAACAATTCTGATCGAATAAGTCAGATTTATTTATATAATTGAATTATAAAAATGGAAGGATTGATAATTTACGTGATTTGGTCAACGGCGCTTAAAATTAGCACAGTTATTGCAATCATGATGATGTTTAGCGTTTCATGACAATTGATTAAAGGAAAATTCTTTATAAACATAATATGATAACGTTAATCTGTCAAAGATATTTAAATGAAAGACGTAATATTCTTATTCTTAGTATCACTGAAACGCTATTTAGTTAATGTAGTCAAATATGGAGGATTTCATGACAAATGAGGTTTTTTAATGTTACGAATCGCCTTTTAGTTAATGTTGTTATTGATAACGTAAGATGATATTTCATTACTAATTTCGTTACTAATTACTAATAAGTGTATTGTAAGACATAAAAAAAATAAAGTCAAAGAATTGACCCCATCAAAGTAACAAAAACGAAAAACGTTTTTACGTTTATCGGTCAACAATATTAAAATGAAAGTCGTTATTTGTAATATCATTGAAATTTATTTTGAATATATTATATATTTTAGGAAATTGTTAAATAGATTTAAATTATATTTATTATTAAAAGAATGGATTTAAATTGTATTTATTAAATACATTTTGTTTACCAAAATTATTGCTTGAATCTTCCTGTTATCATTAATTGAGTTTTTTTATAATTTTTGAAATAATTTGAATGTTGTTAATGATCGAGGGTTCATGACAAATGAGGATTTTTTATATTGATGTTATGTTTATTCTTTATGTTACTATTAATAGTAATAAATGGATGACAAAAGTTAACTTAACAATTTAAATTATTTACTAATTTATTCATATAATTGAAAATTATTTTGAATATAGTATATATTTTACTAATATATTCGTAAAAATCGTAAAAGAAAATTTTAGTTTGGTCAATAAGAAATAAATGAGATTAGAAATAAAATTAAAAATCGTAATATTAGTTTTAGAATTAGTAATATATTTGTAATTTAGTTTGGTCAATAATAAATAAATGAGAGTAACAATCGTAGTATTAGTAATATATTTGTAATTTAATTTAATCCGGTGTATAATAAATAAATGACACTAAAAAACGTAATAAATACCATTAAATTCGTTCAATTACTATTAATGTCATTAAAAATCATAATAAATAACATTAAAAATGAAACAATCATTTTAATTGCAGGAATACTAATAATAATTCGAAAAAAATAGTAATGTAAATAAGTGAGATTAAAGATTTTCAATATTAACCTCAAAAATTGTAATCAATAATTAAATCAATTACATTAAAAACATCAGCGTTTTAAATTAACTTACCAATTATCGACAAATTATTATTGACATCTTAAAATTTGCATATTACTATTGAAATTATTATTACGAATAGTAAAACTAAAATCATAAAATTAGTATTAGTATTAGTAATATATTAGGTCAACAATACTATTTTTACGATTAGTAAAACTAAAATTGTAATATTAGTATTATTATTATTAGTTAGTATTAGTAATTTATTCTTAATATAAAAATTTAATTCGGTCAATAGGAAATAAAAGAGATTAATAAAAATCGTAATATTAGTTTTAGTATTAGTAATTTAATTTGGTCAATAATAAATAAATGAGATTAAAAATCATAATATTAGCATTAGTATTAGTAATATGTTAGTAATTTAATTCGGTCAATAATAAATAAATGACAATAAAAAACGTAATAAATACCACTAAATTTTATGTAGAACACAAATATGGAATACAATAGTGGAGGTTTTCATAAATTATTGAAAATGAGCTGCTCTCCGAGGATCGCGATGACAATGATAACAACTTCGAAGGTGAAAAATCAGCTATCAATGAGCAAGAGTTGGAAGATTTTAATTGAAGTAATGAAAATGGACCATTGGTTGAAGTTCGTTAAGCCCCAACTAAATGATAAGTGTTTTATGCTTAAGCTTAGTTATGATTATAATATAGATATTACCTTTACCCAAATGATGTAATGTGTGATATTGGTTGAAGTTCGTTAAGCCCCAACTAAATGATAAGTGTTCTATGCTTAAGCTTAATTATGATTAGAATATAGATATTACCCAAATGATGTAATGTGTGATATTGTGATAGTATGCTATGTAGTTTGCAGTTGTCAAATTAAACTTAACTTACTCGATATATCCATCATTTTGTTACATTAAACTGTTAGATGACATTTTGCATTTAACATCAAAATTCATACATATTGCATTATCGAACATTTAGTAACCAAAACAAATTACATAATACAATTCTTATTTTCCTACTTTTTTTTCATTTTACTTTCGGGTGAACCGTGGATCCCACGGGACTCTAACCTAGTACTAAATTAAAATAATTTATATACTACATTATAAAGGAGGAGGCATGGGTAAATATGTTCAAATTATCCAAAGTTAAGATGGCATACCAAAGGTTTCTTTACAATTTTCTAAATTTTACCACTTTTGTTCCCTAAATGCCCATAGAAGATAATTAATTTTTATATGAAAATGGAACTCACCCAAATTAAATAAACACACATGATAGCAATATTTTTGAACAAACTTCATATAATGGCGATGAAATATAATAATTTATGTTACCACAATGAATAATCTTATCTCAGCTAAGATTGTATGAATTTTAAAACTTTGCCATAATAATACTTATATTATAAACCATTTTCGTATATATATATGCGTCTACCCAGCGGCAAAGTGGACGGGATGGTTCGACTCACTGGCTACATTGGGCAATTTTTTAGGTATTGGGTTAAGTTGGGCAAGTCTATTACAAACTTACAAATCACAACTTTTAATTTCTAAATGGACAATAACATTTATATGATAGTTTATACAATATCATATAATTATTACATGCTTTTGTCATGTAAATGAACTTTATCATTTAGCAATGTGTCTTCAATGGCACGGTTATGTAGATATGCAATGACCAGACAACAACTTACACAAGAGTGATGTTTATGTTCATATTGGTCTGTTACAGTAACATACCTTTTGTTTATTAAGATTTGTTCAATAATGAGTACGTGTTTTTGTGGTGAACTGCAATCAGTTGTAAGTGGCGGTGCACATTTCTTTTCTTTTCTTTCTACGAATACTTGTTAAAACATAGTGTGCACATTTCTATTATTTTTGCGTAACTTGCGGCGAAAAACCTAAGTATCATAATGTTGTATTACAACCCATTTGTGGATCCCGCTGCAACGCGCGGGTAAACCCACTAGTATTTACTTATAAATGAATTAATATTATCATGTACAACCATTTAATATTACTAATGGATTAATTATACAAGACTAATGTAAAGTCTTTGATATATTACTATGTATAGTACATTAACTATAATATGGTGTAATTAAAGACAAGTTTAAAAGACAAATTTACCCCTAAAAAGTAGTTAAGGTGTGTATTATGTATCTATACTATATTATAAAGCATGAGGGAAGGATACCAACAAAATTTAAGTAAATACTACATCTTATGCTTATGGTACAACAACTTAATGAAGTTAGTAAAAGGGTAAAATTTGTCATTCTACATGAATATTTAAGTTGATTATGTAATAGAGTTAAACTTTAGAGTTTAATGTAAATCTAACTAATTATTAATGAATAAGAAATAAATCCAAAAGTTTTAAGAGTTACAAAAATCATATGAAAGCCAAAGAGTCACCACCCTTTAATTGCTTCTAACTCTAAGTATTTCAATTAAACCACTCATTATTGCTTTTAACTCAAGCAAATATATCATTATATAAACCAAGTAAAGCAATAACATTTGTTACTCCATTGATTCTTACTCTCTGTTTTTTTCTCTTTAATAAAAGTTTGTTCTCTATACAAAGTGTAATCAATCAATCAGGTATGTTTTTTTTCTTAATCTTTAATTTATTTTAATTCATATAGTTTTTTACTTGTTTTATTTAAATTTCACTAATATAACGTAGTGGTATATATGTTTTCATCGATCAAGGTTTATTGCTTTACTTGGTTCATGGATATTGGAGTTTTGAAGGGGAGGATTTGCACATAATTCTCATGAAGAATGTTCTTCTTGTCCATGTTATAATGGGTATCTGGATGACATGTATGGCCGTGTTTGGGATTCGGATCTTGCAAAAAGACGAAACTTTCTGGTAAGAGTGAGAAGTTTAGAAGTTTTATGCACTTGTTATTGATTTATTATACGATAAGGCCTTAATCGTGTTAGTTACAAGTTTTTTTTATGTGGTCACTGTACCAGGAACAAGGCAGTTTTATGGGAAAAAATTAGGTTGTACGACTACTTTGTGAATCCTAATAAGGTATGAATTTTAATTATTTTTTGCTCATATGTGATTTCGAAAACCTTATGAATCAAGTCAAATGAAAGTTTATGTTATTTTTACTTATTACACTTTAGTTGTAATACTCTTTGCCCCGAGCTTTTCTAAATACCCCAAATTTGAAGTTTTGTGAAAAGAATGAATATCTAAACTAAGAAAAACGTATTGTTTTTTTAACGATATACATTTGAGTAAGTTGATTTATGTTATAGTTTATCCTTAAATGGTCACTTGGTGTGACAGAAATATTTACCTAAAAAAGATTAAAATTGTTAAATGGGTTGAAAGTTGTCCAAAGTGTATATCTAATACCTATGCCACTTAGTTAAAAAGAAATAAAAGATTATTGTTGTAACAAATACCTTTGTAATCATATTTTATGCACTACATGTTTATAAAAAAGGACACGAATGTGTGACTTAACCCATTTTCAAATCATTATACAAACAACCCATTTCAAATGGTAATGATGTTTACGTTAGTGTGCCTAAGGAAAGCGAATTACAAAGGTTGTGGTGCAAGTCAATGGAGACCATTTGATGATTACTGCACCAAATGGTTTAAAACCAAGTATTCCAACTCAGTTGTTTACGTATCTTTTGAAAGCATGGTGTTACTATCCCAACTAGAGATGGAGAAAATTGCATGGAGTTTACAGAAAATGGGTTTTACTTTCTTTATGAAGTTAAAGATTTATAGACACGAAATTTGCCAAAAGGGTTTCTTCATTTAACCACATAAGAAAAATGTATTATTTTTGTGAGTTTGTGCAACTAGCGTAAAATGTTGTTAATGATTTAGTGGATCAGGTTCTCTTTGTTGTTCTGGATGGTTGGTTTCATGGAGAACCACTCAAAAGAAAAAGTTCAGTTTCATGTATATACTCTTTCGTGTTATCGGGTTTGATAACCGGTTAGTTAGTATCAAAGTATATTTTTGATATACACACCTCTTGATTTAGATTACCAATATAAATACAATATAATATACCATGAGAGGGTTGTAAACTAGCACAAAATGAGTGTCGGGTACTACATTATCGTCACCGCTGCATTGCGTAGGTTTCCGACACTATGTGCTTCAATATATGTCACCCCGCCGCAACGCGCGGGCACCCCACTAGTTGTATTATAAGCAAATATACTTGTAACTCTTAATTTTTAAGAAATCTTTAAAAAATGCTTTATAAAATAGAAAGACATAGATATAGATGAATTAAAGCTTCATACTAACGGAGACGGAAAAAACTTGCAACTTCAAAGGGTGACATTTTAAAATTGAGGACTTTTAAAAAGTTTCAACATAAAAATCAACAATATATAATCTTTTAAAAAGTTTTATTCTTCACATTTTAAATGCAATTAAGATTTCGAAACTATTTATCATCATAAGTATTTTTTGCAAAGTTCATAATTATCCTACCTATTAATACTAGCAGGAGCCCGCGCGTTGCGGCGGTGCTGCGCAGTGTTTGGATGTTGCATTTGGTCAAATTTATGACTTTCGACCCGATTCGACCAGAAAAATCAAATTGAATTACATATAACTTGAATTTCTTTTATAAAAAGTATATATATAATTTTGTTTATTTAGCTTGATCCGAATTCAAACGTAAATCAAATTCACCTATTACTTTTACCTGTTATATTATAGAGATTCAAACCAACTTATAATTGGATCAAATTTATCCTATATTATTGATTAAAAAAAGAACATTATGTTTTTACCCGAAAGCATGATGGGTAAAGTGCATTGTTGCTAGTTGTTTGTTAATCTCCATAAGCTAATTCCAAGATTTATATAAGACGTACAAAATATAGGGATTTAAAATTGTGAATGGTGTAACGTTATACAAACTAATTTTTTTGTTTCTTGTTTTTGCCTTTCTTTTAACCCTCAACTATTAATCAATACAATATAATTGTTGTATTAATGACCATTAATTTCTTATGTTTTTTGTTTTGCCATTAATCAATAGAATTTAATTGTTTAATTAAATTTGTCTTGTCATTTTAATGAAATTACAAATTTGCCCTTATGTATGAATATAAAATGACAACTTTACCCCTCCAGCACCTACTATATAGTAGTATAGATATAAGGGAGAGGCTAACGCAAAAAGTGAGTTATTGTACAAAGTGTAAGAAGCAATATGAAGCGTATGATTAAATTTGATAATAAGGGGCACGATGGTAATTTCTTAGCGTCATTAAAGTTCCACCCCCATTTTTATAGCGGCCATAACTTTTTCATACGACATTATTTTTTTAAAAGAAAATTACACCATAAAAACAAGCTTTTCATCATCTTTCAATTCCATACCATATTGCTATACTTTTAAATTTTTTTTTGCTGGGTTGATAGTACTTGCGTCTAAATGTAAACACTTGATATTATTACTTGCGTTTAAACATGCCTGAACCAGAAAAAGTCTAGTAGTAATATCTGTACTTTAAAATTTTTTTTTTTTGCTGGGTTGATAGTACTTGCGTCTAAATGTTTAAACACTTGCGTTTAAACATATCTGAACCAGAACAAGCTTAATGGTTATTGTTGTGATAAACTGCTTACCAGAAACAAGATAGCACAATTAGAACTTTCTACAACCTTCATCGGTCCAACAATTGCGTCTTATGAGTAACTAGGATGTTGCTTACAAAATTAATTATAGACTTCTAGTTGGCCTTTTCTAAAAAAAAAAAAAAAAAAAAAACTATAGTTGACAACACATTGAAGAGCATAAATTCGAACGTTTGTAAAGAAATAATGAAATTGTGAAAAATATAACATACTTCAAATCACGTACTGTGTGTTTTGTCTCAGTAATCACTTGCTGCAGTTGCAGTATATTTTTCATATTGCTCAAATCTTTGGTTCCACAAAATCTAATCAATGCCTACCATAGGAAAATAAGTTACGTCAAGCTCTCGAAGTTTTGCCGTCATATAAGTCAAATGTTATAAATCAATTAGGCTTGTTCTGGTTCAAACATGTTTAAACGCAAGTGTTTAAACATTTAGACGCAAGTACTATCAACCCAACAATTATTTTTTAAAAGTACAGATATTACTACTAGACTTGTTCTGGTTCAGACATGTTTAAACGCAAGTGTTTAAACATTTAGACGCAAGTACTATCAACCCAGCAAAAAAAAGTACAGATATTACTACTAGACTTGTTCTGGTTTAGACATGTTTAAACGCAAGTAATAATATCAAGTGTTTATATTTAGACACAAATACTATCAACCCAACATTTTTTTTAAAAGTACAGCAATATAGTATGAAAATGAAAGAGGATGAAAAACTTGTTTTTATGGTGTAATTTAAAAAAAAAAAAAAAATAATGTCGTATGAAAAAGTTATGACCATTTTAAAAATGGGGGTAAAACTCAACCATTGTGGGTTATACCTATTTTTTCCTTCCCCTTCTCTTTTAGAAACTCAACGTATATTTTCCTCTTTTAATCTCATCCACTAATTTATTTTTGATCAAAGGCCCAAAACACTTCTTAGGGGCTGTTTGGTAGCCTCTTAATGAGGCTCTTAACCATTCAGTGCTGAATGATTCAGCATTTAGCGCGTTTGTTTCAGCCTCTGAATGGAATGGTTAAGGCTGAATCATTAAGACTTGGGATGTTACTGAACCATTAAGCACTGAATCATTAAGCATTGAACTAGGCTGAACCTTAATGAAACTCTCATACCAATGTGGGACAAGAAAACTAACCATTAAGAGGTCCAACTTAATGATTCAGCACTTAACCATACAGACCTCTTAACCATTCAGACCTCTTAATGATTCAGCACTTAATCAACCAAACAGCCCCTTACACTTTGTACACTATACAACTTTGTACCGTAAATTTCTATAATATACAAACCTGATGAATAGTAAGTTATAAGATCCTGACCATTCAAACTTTGATCTACGCGGGTGTGTTTGCTTAATTTGTTAGTTGTCCACGTTCAAGTAAGCCACATCATGCTTGCCATGGCCGGCCCTTAAGGGGTGCGGGGAGGACTCCCGGTCCGGGCCCAATTTCTCGGGAGCACATTGACCCTCCGACAATTCAAGTTTTCTTAACAGTGATGTCTTTAATTTGATGGATTTTTGTATGTTTGATCCCCAAAATTATTAATCAAGTATTAATCAAAGTGAAGGGTAGTTTATATAAAACAGAAAGTAAAGAAATGTTGAGAGGTTTTAAGAATTAAAGAAGAAAATGAAATAGTTTGAGAAAAAAAATTGAAGGTTTATTAATGAGTGTAGGACTAGAGATGATGAAGAATATGAAATGAAGAAGACTCACACTTAGTTGTTTTTGCTTTTTACCGGCTGGTTTTGACTTCATTTTTAACTTTTATTTTTGTTATGAAACAATTTTTTTTTAATTGTCAAACTTTCACCATTTATATTTTCACCCTTTGTGGGATTCGAGCTCACAATCTCCCCCAAGAGGGTTTGTTCCCTTTACCGTTAAACTACAACCTAAGTGAGAAATAAAATTTAATCCATCAATTTGATATTATTTTAATCGTAGCTTAAAAAATAGTTTTACATTATTTATTTCGTTAAGGCCTAAAGCTAAGGATAAGGGGCACAATATTTATAGCTCGGCTCGGGCACCTGAATTTTCAGGACCGGCCCTGCTGCTTGCTTGCTTTAGCATATGTGTTTCTTCTGCCATCCCTCCTATAATTTGCCACTATGGCCTACACTCCGATTTTACATCCACCATGGAAAGTGATGGGTTTTGAACAATGTTTGAAGCCTTAGCCCACTATATAAAACCCTAAACATGCTGTACACTCTGTTTTTACACCCACAATTGAAAGAGACGCCAGATGGTGATTTCTGATGCCGTACGGCGGAGACACCGCTAATCTGGCGCGTAAACCTGCCCTACTCTCACGTTTTTATAATTTTTGAATCTATTATTAATATATATAAAAGAATTGAACATTGCTGACGTGGCGTGCAATGGTGCCTTCAACTTCTCCATGAAACTGCCACGTGGCATCATAATTGAAAGATTTTAATATTTTTGAATTATTTTCTTTTTAATTAAATTGAGTTATTTTAGGAAAAAAAGAATTTAAAAATAAATTTAAAATTTTATCTCTCATGTTTTCTCCTATAATTTTTAAAAGTTTATATCTTTTATATACGGGATTTTTTAAAGAAAAAAATTACACCAAATTAACGAGCGTTTTATTATCTTTCCAACGATTACCATAGTGCTATATAAAAATGGAGAAAAAATTAGCAAGGTTATTTTTTTATTTATTTAATTACAAGAGTAATAATTATTACTATTAGTATTAGTATTATTAGAATGGTTATATTTTTCAACTCTGGGACGCTCCCGGGAAGAATTGATAGTTGCTGACGTGGTGTTCAATGGTGGTCTCAACCATCTCTTGATTATGCAACGTGGCATAATGAAATGCAATGGTTACAACTTCCAACTTAAGTGTTTGTTTAGTTGATTAGGTTAGGAATTATAAGAGTCATTAGAATGTGAGAAATTAGAGAGATGTGATGAATTTTTGAATAGTTACAGCTTACATAAGTGATTCTTTACATGATTACTGATTAGGTTTTAGATTAGGGAATATGAGTTATTACTGATTAGAATACTATGAACATGCAATGATTGAGAGATTTTATGGTTAGTTAACTTGAGCCATTTGCAATAGGTTATCACGTAAAATTAGATTTTTCAACCCCGGAACCCTTCCGGGGTAATCAGCTAGTGTATGAATATACAAATAAAAAAAAGTTGAAATATCGGTTAACTTGCCTCGATTTTCTTTATAAACTGTATTTATTCCAAGAAATGGGATTAAATTAATTAATTAATTAATTAGAAAAATTAACTAATTAAAGTTTATTAGGATCATATGAAAATTGAATTTTCGTGAAAGTCTTAATTAGTTAGTTAAAGTTAAACTTACAAGGAAAATTCTCTC
Organism: Ambrosia x helenae; assembly: GCA_030844895.1. NCBI lineage: Eukaryota > Viridiplantae > Streptophyta > Magnoliopsida > Asterales > Asteraceae > Ambrosia > Ambrosia x helenae. The sequence goes on along the minus strand of CM061227.1, from coordinate 11,322,329 downwards.
TATGGGTAGTCACCGGAAACCTATTCCGGCGAAGTTACAAGGCCGTATTACAAAGTTCTATGTCTCTAATCTGCCGGACAGGTGTAGCGGCTTAGATCTAGCGGAGTTTACAAGACCACTGGGCGAGATTTTTGATTTGTACATCGCAAAAAAAAGGGATAAGTTCGGGAATCGATTCGGATTTATCTCCTTCTTGGATGTGAAGGATGCGGATAACATGGCAAAACTATTGAGTAGGGTGAAGATGGGAGATTATGGGTTAAAGGCTAACGTGGCTAGGTTCGTATATGAAGATGGTGAGATAGGCACGAAACCTACGGAGGAGCAGAAATCGGAGAATAGGGGGCACCATGTAGGTGGTATGGGTGAAGGTAATAAGGAAGATAAAAGGCAGTCCCAAAAGTTTGCACCAGGGGGTAGATCGTTTCAAGAGACACTAACGGGTCGAAAGCCGGTGGTTCCGGATGGGAAGGCAGTCTCTATAGAAGATGAAGTGGTGGCATATCAGAATATTCATGGCAGAGCGCTGGTTATGCGCATGTTGGACCTGGACGCCATTAAGAACGTCAACGTTATACTGAAGACTATGGAAGTGGGTGATTGCAAGGTACAATATTTGGGTGGATTGTCCGTACTGGTGACTTTTGAAAACAAGGAGGCGGCCGTCAAAGCTCTTCAGGAGGCGAAGGAAGTGTTAGGGAGATTTTCAGGAGTTTGGATCTGGGAAGGGCAGACATTTGCTTTCGAACGTCTTGCATGGATTAAAGTGAAAGGTTTGCCTATTCAGTTACTTCATTCCTTGGTCATCGAGAAGGTTGGGAAGTTATTCGGAAAAATTATCCATAAGCCGCCGCGGTCGGAAGATGATGGTGACTTATCTTATGATTACCTTGGCCTATTGGTTGATGATGTTAGTAAAATTGCGGAGGAGGTCACTGTTTCTTGGCGAGGTAGGAAGTTCAAAGTATGGGTGGAAGAGGAGGTTGGTGACTGGGTACCGGAGTTTAATGATATCAACCAAGATGCTGCGAACAAAAACGATGATGTTTCGGAAGACGATGCTGATAATGTGAGCGTGGGAGTGGAGATTAATGAAGATTTGGATGAAGACGGCGACCGGAAAGTCGACGGAATAGTTAACGGGAATTGTTCCGGCGAGGGTATTAATGATATTAATGCAGATGCGGATTCTATGGGAAGCATTAAAGGTGTTTCCTTAAACGAAACATTCCCTTTGGAAAGTTTTAATGAGGAGGAATTTATACCTGCATCAGCATTTGACTTTGAAAAAGAAGGTATTGAATTGGTGGGACCAGAGGAAGTCAACCCTAAAGTTAATAAACGTAAAAAGAAACAAGGTATGAAACCGGTAGTGGGCCTGCGCACAGGGGAGTACTCCAGCAGTCTGGAAAAGTCCAAAATATCAAAGCGGCCCAAAGAGGACGGCCCAGTGGAATTGGTGGATAATGTTAGTAATGGGCCTGACAAAGAAAAGGAGCCAAATGATTCTAGCTATCCCAAATGGGCCGATGGTGGTATCTTCAATTTTATTGATGGCCAGGTCTTGGAGCAGGAGTCTTATGATTCACCCTGTGACAAGGGGTGCGATGGAAGGAAGCATGATGCCGATACATCGGATCCTCCACCTAAGAAAGAAGATGAAGTGGAAGCCACGGTTCGGGTGGGCGTTTTGCTGGGAGCTAACCTTAGCAATCACAGGGGTCTTATCATTGACGCTATCCAAGGAGAAGGCTTACAGGTAGGTGACCAATGAATATTCTATCTTTAAATATAAGGGGTATGAGGGCGGTGGGTAAGTCGGCTTGGGTTAATAGGTTGCGTAAGAGGTTCGGGGTGGATTTTTTGGGTATGCAGGAAACTAAGGTGTCGGGTGTTGGTTTGCGTGAACTGTCACAGTACTGGGGAGATGGAGGGATGGAGTTCGAGACGATTGATGCGACGGGTCTATCGGGGGGGTTGGTTACTATGTGGAACCCAAAGGTATTTACGTTGACGTCTGTGACTAAAAATAGGTGCTTTCTGGCCATATCGGGGGTTCTAATGGCAGATGGTGCGGTTATAAATGTGATAAATATTTACGGCCCTCAGCGAGCACGGGATAAGCGGGATTTGTGGGTGGATTTGGCTGGTTTTATGAGGGGGTGTACTGGTTTGTTTGTTTTGTTGGGTGATTTTAACGTTGTTCGCGGTCCTCACGAACGGAGAAATTCAGCGTTTAAACAGGTTGAGGCTGAAGATTTTAACAGATTCATTGATGATATGGGGTTAAATGAATATTACATGAGAGGGTTTCGGTTTACGTTTTTGGCGGGGAAAGGGAATGAACAGAAAATGAGCAAGATAGATCGGATTTTGGTATGTCAGAATTTTTTCAATAAATGGCCATCGGCATGCTTACGGGCTCTTAATAGGGAGTTATCTGATCATTGTCCCATTCTTTTGTCTTTGGTGGATATTAATTTTGGCCCCAAGCCATTCAGATGGTTCAATTCTTGGCTCCTTAGGAAGGATTGCGAAGAGGTCGTTATCAAGGCTTTGACTTCAAGTAACTTTCATGGTGCTCCGGATGAAGTTATTATAGCGAAATTCAAAATACTCAGGCAAGTTTTAAAAGATTGGTGGAATAATGTTAAGGCTAAGGAAGGGGAAGAAATGAAGAATTTCCAAGACGATATTGAAAGATTGGAGAAAATTATGGAGGATCGAGAGTTGGAGGAAGAAGAAGTTTGGGTTTGGGAGGAATGCCGGAAAGGGGTGGATCACCTTAATATGTGTGGAAATAGGGACTTGAAACAAAAATCTAGGGTGAGGTGGGCGGTTGACGGGGATGAAAATTCCGCTTACTTTCATCGGGTGGTGAATGGGCGTAAAGCTTCTAACAACATTCCGGGTTTAATGGTGGATGGTGAGTGGGTTCATAAACCGTCAGTGGTTAAACTGCATGTCTTGAAATTTTACAGGAACCTTTTTGAGGAACAAGTGAAGGTGCGGCCTAGTATACAGTGCAGCAACATGAAGACTATTGAAGGTGCTATGGCCGAAGAGCTAATTGGTCGATTCACGAAGGAAGAAATTAAATATGCGGTTATGGATTGTGGTTCTGATCGTGCTCCGGGGCCTGACGGCTTCAACTTCAGATTTGTCAAGCATTTTTGGAGTTACTTAGAAGCTGATTTTTTAAAATTATTTGATTCTTTCTATGATGCAGGCGTGATCAGTAGAGGATGCAGTTCCTCATTCATTACATTGTTTCCGAAGAATAAAACCCCCGTCGGGTTAAGAGATTATCGTCCTATCAACTTAGTGGGCATTGTGAGTAAAGTTATTTCTAAGGTTCTTGCCCTTAGAATGAGGAATGTGATGAATGCGGTGATTTCGAATACACAAACGGCTTTTATAAGTGGTAGGTACATTCTGGATGGCCCTTTAATTATCAATGAATCGGTAGGGTGGCTGAAGAAGTATGGTAGGAAGGCTTTCATTCTGAAATTGGACTTCGAGAAGGCATATGACAACGTGAATTGGGAGTTCTTGCTTTCGACTCTTCGCCATATGGGTTTCCCAGGTAGGTGGTGCAGGTGGGTGAAAGGAGTGTTAGAATCGGCGCGCTCGGCGGTTCTTGTTAACGGGTCCCCCACGTTTGAATTCAATTGTCATAAAGGGGTTCGACAAGGTGATCCGTTATCTCCTTTTTTATTTTTGGTGGTCATGGAGGTACTTCATTGTATGTTAGACAAGGCGGTGGAAGTGGGGGAAATAAAAGGGATTCGCTTGGGTAAGGACTCGTTTATTATGTCACATTTGTTTTATGCGGACGATGCGCTTCTTATTGGGGAATGGTCTAAAGGTAATATAGAAAGTGTTGCTCGAGTCCTTCGGGTTTTTCATATTTGTTCGGGGCTCAAGATTAACATACACAAATCCTTTTTGTATGGGGTGGGGGTGGAAGGGAAGGAGGTGGAGGATATGGCGTCTTGTTTGGGATGTCGGGTAGGTGAGTTACCGTTCGACTACTTGGGGATTCGTGTAGGGGCAAATATGAACCGGGTGTGTAATTGGAACCCGGTAATTGACACTTTTAAAACCCGTCTTGCGTCATGGAAAGCGAACACGCTTTCTATGGGAGGTAGATTAATACTTATTAAGTCCGTTTTATCTAGTCTCCCCGTTTATTACTTATCACTTTTTAAAGCGCCGGTTACTGTGGTGGAAACCTTGGAAAGACTTATGAGAAACTTCTTGTGGTCCGGGGTTAATGAAGATAAGAAGATGCATTGGGTTTCTTGGGAGGTTATCACTACTCCTAAGAAGCTTGGCGGATTGGGTATATTGAGACTTTCCGAGGTTAATCTTGCTCTTCTTGCGAAATGGGCGTGGAGGTTTAAGGTGGGAGACGGTATGGTTTGGAAGAGGGTTATTGAGGCTATTCATGGAGGGAGAGGGCGTTGGAGTTTTCTTCCTTTATGCAGGGCTATTTGTGGCAGTTGGAAGGTTATAGTGAAGTTATTGGAATCCACCAAAGTCGAGAATAAAGAGGTTAGCAGTCTATTCAAAGGCGTGTTGGGTAGTGGAGATAAGCTTCGGTTTTGGCTGGACCTGTGGGCAGGGGATACTATTTTTAAAGATAGATGGCCAAGGTTATTTCGTGCGGACCCGAATAAAAACTGTAAGGTTGCAGACCGGCTTGGAATTGTTTCCGGATCTATTTCTGTGAAGACGGATTGTTTCCTTTCGCTATGTTCGGTGGAAGAGATATCGGAATTTCAAGACATGGAGAGAATGGTGATGGGGTTGAAATCAAATGGGCTGAGGGACGGATGGGTTTGGGTCATAAAACCGAGCGATGGTTTCTCCGTAAAGAGTTTTCGCAGCAGGTTGAATAGTAGCAGGCCGGCTGCTGTAAATGGAGGGTTGTCAAAGGCTTTTAAATGGGAAGGGTGGGTTCCAGCTAAGGTGAGTCTGCTTGTCTGGCGAGTGGCTAGAGGTCGCGTACCAACTCGCGTGGCTTTATCTCGGAGAGGAATTGACATCACAGATGATTCATGCTCCCTTTGTGGCGGGTTCAGTGAGGACATCAAACACCTATGGATTGATTGCAGCTTCGCTTATGAGATTTGGTGTAGGATTTGTAGGTGGTGTAAAGTGGATCCGTTTTATGCTTATGAGTACGAGGATTTGCTTTGGCTTTACAAGAACGTCCATGCTGGTAAGTGGAGGAAAAAGATTATTCGGGGTATTGTAATGATCGCTACTTGGGCTATATGGAATGCGAGAAATGCGAAGATATTTCAGAATAACAACGTAACGACATTGGAAGTGGTGACGATAGTTAAATCTAAAGCCTACTTGTGGTTGAAATATAGAACAAGATTTAAGGACATTAATTGGAATGATTGGGTTAAAGACCCCTTGTATATGTTTGTATAGTTTGGCGGGTCTGTGTTTAGGCCTCGCTAGTTTTTAATGAAAGTTTATGTTCAAAAAAAAAAAAAAAAAGTTAGTTAAAGTTAAAATAATTTATGGTCACAATTTATATATGACACGATATACTTAACACGCAATTAATAACTTGAAACTCTAATTCTATACGTAAACTTTCTTCTCATCCTTCAAAAATTGAACATAGAATCATACCTAAGTTTTATTAAATAAAACATATTATTCCACAAGAGCTTTTAGTAAATCACGTTTGAAATTTTAAGGATCGAAATTCCTGATTTTTAATATAATAAATTTGGGAAAAGCTTTTATTGCAAGTTTTTAGGAGTTTAATTATAATAAAACATTTTTGTGTCAAGTTGTACGCATTATAATAGGCGCCTCTTATTTGCACCGGATTAAAACTTATTTGCACCTATCTACAGCTCGTAGAGGCCTCTACGAGCTGTAGAGGAAACTCTGCTGCTCGTAGAGGTCTCTACTGCTCGTAGAGAACTATGTCAGATGTGGTCCACACTTGCCAATCATTGACAATCATTTAATGAGGCCCATACCACTCGTATATAAATACTCTACTGCCTGCAGAGGCCCATACGAGTGGTAGAAAACCTTTTTTTTTAGTTTTGTTTGTTAATTTTTATGTATGTTATTTGAGGTTTTATAAAAAAAATTCCACTACTTGTTATATGTATGTCTTTGAAGATCATCTGGTCTGGCTTGTTACCATTAGTTCCTCTCTCTATAGTCGAGCTAGTAAAACGAGATATCCTATTGAAGTGAACGTTCACAAAGATCGGGAAGTAGTAGCCGTAAATCTATCCACTCGTGTAGTTTTAGGCCGCAGATGTCTACTTTTCTTTAATATGGAATTCAAATCAGATCCTAGAGTTTAACCACTGGGGGAGAGTGGGTGAGCTTGCTTTCGAAAGTTTACAGTTTCCCGGCTAAAAATCACCCGCTTGTTTACAGACTAAACTGATCTATAAAAAAAGACAGAAGCGAGGAAAGGCCCCTTCGCTGCTCTCTCTGTTTTTTTCCCTCGAGCGGGATTTGAACCCACGTCCGACTACCTGTTGAACTATAAAAGAGGCCGCTCTACCGCTGAGCTACCGAGGTGGGGCTTAAGACGGGAAATCTAAATCGGCACACGCTTTTATAATATATAACAAGTAGTGGAATTTTTTTTTATAAAACCTCAAATAACATACATAAAATTAACAAACAAAAAAAAAAAAAAAGGTTTTCTACCACTCGTATGGGCATCTGCAGGCAGTAGAGTATTTATATACGAGTGGTGTGGGTCTCTACTAGTGGTAGAGGGTGAAACAGATACGAGCGTAGAGGCCTCTACCACTCATAGAGAAACAATGTAGGGAGCTCGTAGATGAGCTCTATGGCTCGTGGAGGTTTTCTCTACTACCAGTATAGGCCTCTACTAGTCGTAGAATAACACACATTTTTATTTTATTTTATTTTTTATTTTTTTTCTAATAGTATAATTTATAATAATAATAAAAATAATTATTTTTTTAATATTTGTTTCTCTACAACCAGTAGAGGCCTCTACTAGTCGTAGAGGATACTTCTACGAGTCATAGAGCTCCTCTACAAGCTAGTTTTTTACTGAATTATATTAACTCTACTGCTCGTATAGACCAATACTAGCTGTAGAGGACATTAAAAAGTTTAAAAAGTATTCAGTTCCATGCACGATGGAAAAAAATTCAAGGAAACTCTACTGCTCGTATAGGCCTCTACGAGCAGTAGAGGTATCATTAAATGATTGTCAATGATTGGCAAGTGTGGACCACATCTGACATAGTTCTCTACAAGCAGTAGAGACCTCTACGAGCAGCAGAGTTTCCTCTACTGCTCGTAGAGGCCTCTACAAGCAGTAGAGTTGTCTAAAACCCTAAAAAAGCCTCCGGTGCAAATAACATCACCCTTATAATATTACACCCGACAAGGCTTTTGTCAAGTTCATTATATTAGACGAGAATGATTTTCAAACGATCAATTACTATTGATACAAAGTTACATATATACATTTTTATTCATAGATATAAATTAATTGATGGTTTCTATCAAAAAGTTAATTTATTTTGACATCGTTATTGAATCCATATTTATACTTAACCCACATATATAATCTAATAATTAATGAGGGCTCACTTCAAACTAAACCAAAATATAGCTGTTTAATTTATATATTCACTCTTGGGTTTTCTTTTTAGTAATACTTAAACTGTAACTTTAGCATCATTCTTCTTTATCTTTTCACAAGAATAAACAAAGTGAGTGATGGTGAAGCTAATGATCTATGTTTTAAAGCTTTTATAAAACTAAGTTAAATCCTATCCAGTGAAGAAGTGTAGAATCTGAATCTTTGATCTCATAAAGCTGCTTTCATGCTTTTTTGTTTGAAATTTACCTTAAAAGAGGTAGGCCACTTTATGCCATTTAGATACATGCAAACCCTTTCTAATTATTTGATTCTCCATTCTTCAATCACAATTCTTACATTATGAATTATCCTTTGGATTTTGTATATAGAGGGATGTATAAAGTAAAAACTAATAATAATATGTAATTAATTATCCATACGTCCTAAAGTTTATATACATACACAAAAAAAGTATACAAAGTGTATAAAATATACACTATACATCTTTTCTAGGGATTTTATAAGACCCATACGGCCATACATGATATCCAAAATTCCAAATGAACCTAGATACGGACAGCCGGACAACTATTAGTTTATAATCACTCAGTACATAAAATGAAACTATATGATATTTAGCTTTGTGACACACTTTACAAGGAATAATATCCTTAAGATACATTTAACTTCAAATTATCTTTTGATACTCATAAGAACTAAGCGGATGGATATGTCTTAATAGGCTTTGACACATCATCACTAAAATACAGACCATCAAGTTTCTTATCAATTACTGGGGTTTCTTTAGTGTATAAATCATGAATATAAAAATTATGCCAGTCAAAAGATACTCTTAGTTTGTTATCCCTAGTCTTATATACATTATGACTTTTTTGTAATCAATCAATTAAAGCTGCTTATTGAAGTTACCATTGTTCTTTATATTCATGCATCACTATTCGACATTGAATAGAAAAAGCTTCAAGATTCGAGAGGTAAGACACATTTACAGGGATAACCTGTATAGATGCTATACTCACAAAAAAAAAAAAAAAAAAAAAAAAGCTATATATACTCAAAAGTTTGTAAAGAAAGTATCATATAAATTAAATTACAAGGATACACTGTAGCACTTGAACAATTAATTTATGAAATATCATATAGATTTGAAGGTTTAATAAAAGTTTATAAAAAATAAAGATGAATCATATCGAATGAAAAATGATTTTGAGGATTTAGTTATGAATGAAATTTGATTGTCTACATAATTAGATTTTTAAAAGAATTACAGTTATTATCCATCCATAGTGGTGGAGTGGTTGAGTGCCTTTTGTTTCATCTATGTGATCAAATGTTCGATCCACACTTTCATCATTTATGGTTTGGTATCCGGGCGAAGATCGAATACGGGTGGCGCCGGTTCGAATCTGACGGACGGCGAGGTTTTACCGAGTTCTATAACACTGTCATGCCTTTGGGCGGGTGGGGCTCGGGTTTCCGTGCATCGGGAGAAGGCGGGGGCTGCTGGAGGTTGAGTAGTCGATTCTTAGGCACGGCGCCCCACAAGGGTGGTTGCCAGACAATTGTTCGCCGATAAAAAAAAAAGAATTACGGTTATTAATCATAATAACTATAAATTTGAAGTTGTAGTCTAATTAATTTGTGGCATTTATAATAATTATGTAAATACAGGTGTAGGAGTCTCCTACGTCTGAACATGTTCAGGCTCACAAGTCTTCCCTTATAAAAGGGTGCCTTAGTCTCTCATTTTGTAACTTTTGCTTCTAGACCGAATACATGTCTTATTGCTGTCGAATTTTCGATTGATATTTTTTGTTGTTTATCATTTCTTTATCATTTACACACAACGACCGTTTCATTGAATTTTGCCTTTGATTTGGGTTTTACGAGCGTAATCTCATTCACATTTTTATTCAGTTACTAAATGTTTTGTATCTTCCCTTATAAAAGGGTGCCTTAGTCTCTCATTTTGTAACTTTTGCTTCTAGACCGAATACATGTCTTATTGCTGTCGAATTTTCGATTGATATTTTGTGTTGTTTATCATTTCTTTATCATTTACACACAACGACCGTTTCATTGAATTTTGCCTTTGATTTGGGTTTTACGAGCGTAATCTCATTCACATTTTTATTCAGTTACTAATTGTTTTGTATTTAATCACTCAAATAACATGTGTGTATAAAAGATAATTAAGGTTGTCAAATTCATAAAATGCAATTTTGCCCTTTGAACTCTTAAAAATCAATATAAAAAGACAATCTCTCATTTCTCAAATGTATTATAATATAGTATAGAGATGTATTAACAATTATCATTTAACATCACACACTTAACATCAAGATTCTTTTCTAACACACCTTAGAAAAATTCAAAACCCTTGCCAAGAGGATGCAAGTACAACCCTGACCTAGGGCGCTTTGTCCCCTCGAATTCTCGAGTTCTTTGTCTCGCAAAATTACAATAGTATTGAACAACTGTGTGCTCCAGACCTCATAACTTGTTCAAATGTATATTGTGGTTCCTTGCTTGGTCTTTAAATACATTCAGATTACCGTAAATAACTTGATGATACTACAATAACCAACAACCTGATTTGTAGTGTTTGTAAGATAGGGGTGATAATTACTGACACGACTCATACATGAAATGAAAAAAATAGGTTTTGGGTTATTTAAATTTATAAAACCCAATTAGTTAACTGGGAATAAATAAAAAAACAATAAACTTAACATTCACAAATGAACATTAAATAGGTTGTCCCAAAACATGACCCTGTCACGACACAATTTGAAGTGGATCCGACATGGCAACACAAATAAATTTATGGGTCGGATTTGGTTTGAAAAATTTAGCCCACCAAGTTGAAACCTATCAACTCGATATGACAAACTCTGTATGTCTCATTGGAATGACATTTTATCGAATTAAACCTCACTTTGATCGGTTTATTGAAGTTCCCATTGTTCTTTGTGTTCATTCACAACCATCCTGCCTTCATAAAAAGGTTCAACATGTTGAAGAGGACGTACACATCTATTAGGATAAACTATAGAGATGCTGCACTAAAAAAACCTTAAGGAACAGGTGAAGGTGGTTGGTAGGCTGATAACCACCAATTGTCCAAGACAGCTCAAAAGAAGTCTTGTAAAGATCTTTTTCAATTTCTAAAGAGATACACCTAGCTATTCTACGCCTAAAAGACTGAGAATCTATTTTATGAACTAGCCTTTTTCTAATGGATGTCTCATAATTCTCCTGATAAGAAGAGATGATGGACTTCATGGCTTTGAGTTATTCACTTTGATTCATAGTCGATCATTGGGCATCACTTGTTCAGTTCATTTATTTTCATGTCTTTATTATTTATAATTTATAAATTAAGAATAAAAGAAAACAAATGTTTTTTCTTATAACAAGGGCATGTCGTTGCCATAAGTAAATTTTGTTTTTTTGTTTTCCTATTTATTAAGTAAGGATAAAAGAAAAAAAAAAAACCATTTTTACCAATATGGACGGCATGTCGTTGCTATAGGTTAACCTAGCTTAAAAAAACTAAATAAGGGGTTGTTTGGTAACATCTGCGTCAGTAAGTGCTGAGTCATTAAGAGATTTGATTGGGTAAGAGACTTTGAAGTAGTAAGAGAACTGACTTAGCTCGACCTGACTAGTTGGTGGTTGAGGAGGTAGTGGTGGGTCGAGGAGGTGGTACACGAGTGGCCAACTGATGGTTATGAACACATGTCAATGGATAACTAGGTAAAATTTTCATTCAGCATCATTTTGAAACTTAATGGGTAAGAGACTTACTGATTGATTCAGATGTGTACTATTAGTTAACCAAACAATACTATTTTGACAAACTTAATGGGTAAAATTTTCATTCAGCATCATTTTGAAACTTAATGGGCATAATTTGTATAAAGTGCGAAGAATGGATCCACCAATTTGCTAGCAAGAATACTAGGAAAGCTTAACGAATCATCGGTTAGATACTAGTCTATTACGGTATGTAATTTCACTCATTTTAATACTATTTTGACAATTGTTTATTGCTATACTATTGATCCACACAACATTTGGTTAAATTATTTAATTCTTTAAAGATTAAGGGGCATATTTTTTAATGACTCGGATAGGGCACATAAATCTTCGAAGACGGACCAACTTTCCGTTAGTTTTGTTCCACAAGGGTTATTAATCTGCCCAACTTCTGTTCAATCAAGGAACCTTCATTTTTGCCTTTATAAACAAATGGAACAAAGAGGAAACATGCCAACACTTTTGGAAAGACATTGCCCTATATCAGATTTGACAAATTGGTGCTCTTGACAGGATTTTGTTTACTACTTGTTATGCGTGTATGCACATTATGAAATTTGTAAAAATAGAAGAGAAAAAGTAGAAAAATTTAACAATTAGTTTCATAAATTATTTAATATATTACACTTGTACAGTTTTCTTGTGAATTTTAACAATAGATAAATAATTTTTATTGTTTCTTCTAGTCTATTAAAATACTTGTGGTTCACATACATGTGTGTGTGCACGTGTAAGTATGGTCTTACTATAAATTGAGTGCACAACTGAAATTTGGCTATACACTGATTAGAAATTTTCTTTTTGACAAATGGTACATAAAGTCATCAATTATTGAGTTTATAGAAACATAAAGTAAACAAACACGACTAGTTTAGTTACGTTTAAGAGAAAATCTTTCACTAATAAATATATGAGAATAAATGATGGATGACTCCGTTGGATACATGTAAATTAAAGTGGCCATCAGCGATTCCGTCTGTAAAAGCATGTCGGAATTATTGAATTGGCCACGTAGATATGTTTCTTGGCGGATCATATACTAACTTCACTAACAGATTACTAGTGGGCTTTTTATCGATATAATTATTGGTTGATTTAAAAAAATTATTAATTTTTTTTCTTTTTCGGACTAATTTGGTTTTTTTTCTTAAAGCACAAGGAGAAAAAGTTTGTTTGTTTGAGCCACCTAAATAAGCATGCCTCTTGTGCTTCTCAAAAGGATTAAGAATTGAGTGTGGTTCAAGCTAATGTAAAGTTTTCAAACAATGCAGCCCAACGAAATCCTATCCAATGAACCTAAAAGGTGGGAGATTTTGAATCCTTTTCACAATACAATAACTAATCACTAATCAGCAAAATATAACCTGTAAGAAAATGCCTCAAACAGTTCTTGTTGAAAAGTCCGATGATAAGAAAAGAGAAATCCTTTCTCACTAACTGCTGCCTTTTCTATTTTTTTTTTTTATATCTTACATGAGATCTCGAGCTTGTTTCAGCTCATTTAACTTACTAGATTTCAGGCTAGGCTTGTTTCGAGCTCTATTTATAAAGCTTGAGTTTCGCTCTTGAGTTTTTAGGCTCTAGTCTGATTCGTTTATTATTTATTTATTTAATTGATTTATATATGTTTATAGTTGGTGTTATAGATATTTATCATAATAATACTTGTATATCATAGTTTATAGGGGAAATGGAATTTAATAATCCCTACTTTGGGGGTTGGAAGACAGCAATCCCAACTTGAAACTTGTACTACAGCAGTCTCAACTTATCAACCATTTTATTTGGTTGGTCCCAGACTAACCTCAGTTAGTTTTTTCAGTTAGTTAAGTGTCACGTAGGCAACCCACGTGGCAGTCCTACGTGGCATAAAGTGCGTGTCTGTCAAAAAAAAGGAGGGGCCTATTATCCACATGTTTAAATCAAATTTAATTTAATGTTTTTTTTTTAAAAAAAGGGGCGACCCACATACAAATCTCCCCAACATATTACTATCTATCCACGATCAAAATCATTTCCCTCAAAAAATTCATCATACATCCTCAAGAACCCTAGAACCCTAAAATGACACCCACCACCACCACAAACACCACCACCAGATTTGCAACCACCTCCACAAAACCCCACCTACAACCACCAACAACCACCTCAACCGCCGCCATCTGCAGCCACCTCCACAAGGATCGGGATAAGGAAGTAAACGAGGCTACCTGAAGTTGTCGAGGAAGGAGAACCTTCAGTTGGAGCCTTGAATCCCTATCGCCGATATCAACCACCAACGAAACCGCCACCAAAACCCACATCTGTGACCTTGGTAAACCACCACCATTCACCTTTAATCCTTAATCGGACCTGAATCAAAACTCTAACCTGAACCCTAGTCGAAACCCTGGTTGTGACCCGGACCCATCACTGCTGCCTCCGATTCCTTCCTCGGTTCTCCACCTCAACCACTATGGGGTTGGGTATGACGGGTTTTGGTGGTTGATTGTTTGTTGGTGTCTTTTGGGTTTGAGGTTTTGGTATGGTTATGGTTTCGTGGTGGGGGTGGTGATAGTCGTGGCTGTGGTGGTTTTGGTATGGTTATGGTTTCGTGGTGGAAGAAGCCCTAATTTGGTGGGGAGCGGTTGTGGTGGTGGTGGGAGGTGGTTGGTGGTGATGGTTGTGGTGGTGGTTGGTGGTGATGGTTGTGGTGGTGGTGGGTGGTAGAGAGAAGAAAGAGATGAAAGATAGTGTGTATATGTGTGTATATATTGTATGTGTGTATAATATATATATATATATATAAAATTCTTTTTTATTATTATTAAAAGTTTTTTTATAATTAAAAAAGCCAAGGGGATAAAGAGGGCCCATTTTTTTTGCCAAGTGGGACAGATTGGCCACGTCAGACGCCACGTGGCAGTCCACGTCAGCATTTAACAGAAAAACTTAACTGAGGTTAGTTTGGGACCAACAAAATAAAATACATGACAAGTTGGGACTGTTATGTTACAACTTTCAAGTTGGGACTGCTGCCTTCCAACCCCCCTGTCACACCCCGACTTTTGCCTCGTCGGTTGCGACGTTTGGTGCCTTTGCCAGCGCAGCGGAAAGTTGCATCTAAGACTTTTATTTCCTGAACGCCATTGCTAACCCTCTAGGATCCCCGATCCCAATACGTCGACTACTCCAACCGTGCCGTTACCAAAGTTTAACTTGAAAGACATACTTAAAAAGTCAACATAAAGCTGGTGAGTTCATAAGTTTTACGGAAATAATTCCACAAGTTTTTATAAAAGAGTTTCCGTAAGTCTGAAAAGATCATTCCCGTTAATACTATGTCATAAGAACGTTAGCTAGACGTTAAGTGTTTTTACTACTACGGTTGTGAACCCATTACTGAACATGTACCAAATGATGAAGCCAGCCCAGATCGACTGGGTTACCGATGCCTCGATAACCCGACAGTTAGAGACAATATGCACCCGCCCGGCATCCCCGCCGTCGAGTGGGGTTTGTGAGGCCCAATAGATCTATCCACATTTCCCTCGTTGTGCATTCCAGCACATTCATGGTTTCCCCCTGGGACTTTTCATAAAAGCCGTATAGTAACATAAAGTGCCCATAGTATAACATGATCTTTAATAAGTTCGTACGTAGCATGTTTCTCCCCCGAAAGCAAAACAGTAAAAGTGGGGCTATGAAACTCACGCGCCCATTTCATTTTTCAAAAACTTGTTCATTTGGAATTCCTTAGGTTTTCATAAAAGAAGCATGTCTTCCACCCCGAAAACATTTATAAAACAGTAAAAAGTGGGGTCACGAACTCACCTTAATTTCCATGCTAAGCTAGCAAATAAAGTCCAAGCCTCGACCGGCTTCCTCGTGCCCTAATTACCAACAAAGGACACCTTAACAGTCTATCACAAATAAGCCTAACTTATTATCCAGATAATGGATAGCTTATCCAAGTATCTAGACTAGTGGGTATTAACCCGAGTCTTAAGCATTTTAACTCGTCGAACCGATCGTGACTTAAATATGTTTTATGCGACTTAATACTCAAGTTAATCACTTGTTACTATTCATGTATAAACCACGTTGGACCAATATTATGAAACGTATAACTTATCCCGAGCCGTAGCTCGTCTTATAATTATATTTTAGGAAAATACTCTTTGATAAAAATATAAGTATAGTTATTTAAAACTGATCCATAACAAGTGTCGCTTCTTTTCCAAATCCGAACATTTAAGTTATTCAAAACTTTGCTTGTTGTAAAAATAGTTCCCAAGTAAAATGTATACATATTTTTAAATCCAAACAATAAACATTATTTAGATACCGAAAACCTTTCGAAAACTCGTCATACTTGACGTTCGGCGAAACTATATATAATATGTTTTCAAAATATTGTCCGGATTTACTTATTATTGTTAAACATATCTTTTGTCAAAACGTCACTATTTTTCATAACTACACTTATCATGACACTTAGGGAACTTCGTTTATAAAAATATGCGACAATTCTATTTTTGTTGCGCCGTGGATTTTATAAAAATTTGGGCAGAGTTTCCTCTGTTTTTGTACAAACCAGGCGACACAAGTCGCCTACAATTTTCCCAAAAATCAATGTCCAATACAAGACTTTATACGTTTCGACAACTTTTCATATATAAGCTACTTAGTTATATTTATATAAATACACGAAACAAGATATATATTATAGTCCAACCAATTTAGTCCGATATCGATTTTATAAGTCACGCCTTTTATATCCAATACCAATCGTCCGACTTAATATAGTTACCGGTTATTATTATTATTCAGTTCGTTCGCGAGTCAAAACTATTTTAAGAATATCAATATATTTATTTATATATATATATATAATATCCACAACAATAATACAAATACGAATTAAGGTATACCGATTCGTACGCGCGTAACCCGAAGCCACCTCGACCCACGTGTAGACCGGAACGCTGACTCGTTGACCAGCAGTTGACCAGCTTTGACCGCGTGTTGACCCGCTTTGACCGAGTTGACTCGGTTTGACCGAAGCTTGACTGACTTAACCAGCACCGTGCTCCGTACCCCGAAACCCAAGCCGACCAGATCTGACCCGGAGCACACGAATCTGACCCGAGACACTTGACCCGAACAAGACCCGAACCGAATCTGAAAACTAACCGGATCTGACCCGAACTTGAAACAGAGTCTGACCCGAGACCCAAACAACAGCGGCCATCGGCTACAACCACCACTTTACCGGACCACCACGAGCAAGCCGACCAGATCTGACCCGGAGCACACGAATCTGACCCGAGACACTTGACCCGAACAAGACCCGAACCGAATCTGAAAACTAACCGGATCTGACCCGAACTTGAAACAGAGTCTGACCCGAGACCCAAACAACAGCGGCCATCGGCTACAACCACCACTTTACCGGACCACCACGAGCACCACCCGACCCGTCACCGTCTCCAAATCCTACTCGACTGCACCACCACCACCGAACCTAGCCAAGACCACCGGGAACCTGTTCCCTTCGTGCACCATCAACCATACCCGACCACCACAGTTCCGCCGCCACCAAACACCTCAAGCCGAACCAACAACCACCATCTTCATCAATAACTCCACCCTTTACCTGAGCAAAACCCCCACCATCGGCCTTCACCTACCCACGCAACCACCATAACAACCTCCACCAAAAACCCCACACCCAAGACCCTCAACCCCTGCCATCCCGGCTCCATTCCACCGCCGCCACCTAACCACTATAGCCTGGTTATGACCACAGCCCGACTTGGGCTTAGAAACCTGCGCCGCCACCACCATAAGAGGGTGGTGGCCGACCGCCGCTGCACAGAGGGAGGAGGGAGAGAGGCGAAGGAGGGAGAGGTGGTAGGGAGAGAGAGAGACCTGCGAGAGAGAGAGGGAGAGAGAGAGAGAGAGACCTGCAAGAGAGAGGGAGAGAGATGCGATGAGAGAGAGAGAGAGAGAGAGTAGAGAGAGAGAGAGAGGTTGCAGAGATTTGGGGGGGGGGGGGTGTATGGCTGCAGGAAAAATGAAGAGGAAGAAGGAGAGTTCTCCTTTTATAGTTAGGGTTAGGGTTTAGTAGGTAGATACCGCGTATCGAACCCGTATTAACACAAAATGCCTCGGTTTCTATTCTAGGCCCGATAACTAATTATAAAAAGTAGTCGGTTTTGTTCGAAATACAAAACCGAGCATAAATATAAATATCTTTGATGTCCGACGCGTGTTTTCAGAACACGCGTTTAAATCGCGTTAATTAAATCGGTCGCAGTTTCGATCGTAAAAACGGTCAGTAAACTTCCGAAACTTAATAATTAACAATATTTAAAATAAATATTTAATTTTTAATAATAAAAATCACGTTAGTGTAGATCGGAAGTTGCCGGGTGTCACACCCTCAAAGTTGGGATTATTAAATTCCATTTCCCCTAGTTTATATTATTTGGGTGGGGATTCTGTAAAAATGACATTCTTCGTACAAAGTGTGAGAAGTCTATATAGACATTGTATTTTAAGTTTTAGACATGATGTTGTATATTGTTTTGACATAGTATTATATAGAAAAAACACAAAACGTAACAATTTAAAACACTAATGAATGTATTCTAGACGCAGTCTAAAACACAATGTGAAAAAGTAATCAATGTTTTAAATTTCATGTCTAGAATACATTTGATGTATTGGGTTATGCTTTACATTAGTGCATAATTGTGGCAAACTTGGGAATGAATGGGCACACTATTTGATGTATTGGGTATAATTATTTAGGGTTTTTTTTGGTGCTCATATGTATGTGAATACAAACATATATTATATATGTTTTTGTCTGTGAAAGATATGTAACACATACGATTGTAAGTGACAAGCGTACGTGCTGGTCTATATAAACGAGATTCATACATATGAACACATAACTTTTTGGTTCGAATTCTTGTAAACACCCTGTTACTCTGCCATAATCTAGAATGAATCAATGATGATTATATGAACATTCTAGCTTCAGCACACACACATGAATAACATGTTAATAACAACTTACACATGATTCCGCACTATGTATCTTATCGTCTACGATCATACAAGTGTTATAGATCGTCCCAGGGACGAACATTTTGTATTTAAGAAATGGTTATTAAGGTATCGTTTTGTATCATAAACTTGGGACTTGCATTTCACGAAGTACCAGTGTCCTACCGAATCAATGCTGAACGAATATATTAATGATATAACCGGTGTTCATTTTCCATGGTTTTTAGTTTTTGTATTTTACCTCTACCCGTAATAAGCCAATGTTCCTGCTTTCTCACGTGGGCAAAATCACATTTCTATAAATAATAGTAAATATTGGTTAAATACTTATTTTAGACATTAATTAAATGTATTAACTAATTGGTTCGTTTAGGCTCGCAATCCTAGTTACTTGAGCCCGATTAGTGAAGGTCGGACTCAAATTCTTTTATTGAACATGGTTCCGATTAGGCTTGAATTTAAGCTAAGGCTCTTTTATTATACACACATATACTTAGGCTCGAACACGTACGTTAAGCTCGGCTTAGTTTAAATTTTTAGCGATCTGTTTTTTTAGTAATTTACAAACGGTATGTCCTAGCTACTTGAAACTACTGAAAGGAAAAGCAGTGAAAAGGGATTTTAATTTTTCTTATATTGTTAGTTTTTTTTTTTCTTTAAAAAGAGAAGGGTAAGAGGAAAAAAAAACGCGATGTTGCGCTTTAAATTTTGAGGAATATTGGATGGGGTGGTGGGGGATTGTGTTTGGCTAGAAACCATTAAATGTTCTACACAGAATATTGAAGAGGAAAAAGCTAAGGGAATGTTCGATATTCATGTAAACATCAATTTCGATGGTCATGGTTCAACGAAGGATTTGTTGAAAAAGAAGCATAAAGTAAGACCCTACATTATATCTTCTTTCCTTCTAGCTTTGGATAGATTGGTATTATGCATTTCATAGAGGTCTAGAGTTTAATCCCTGCGGCTTTTTTTTTTTTTTTTTTAACAATGTTTCACATCTAGACTCTAGTACTACATAACCTTGTAACACATATACCACTAAACCAGTAAACCACTAGCTTATGGATTTAGTGATCAAAATTACTAAAAATGATTAAGAAGTAGGCTTGTAACACAAATTGTTTTTATATATCTTCAAAATAAAGTCAATTCAATTTTTAATCAAAGAATATGACTAAAATACTAGCATTGCAATATTATATTAACTTGGTTTGCGTTTTTGTCTGCTTACTGAACGATTTTAAATTGTGTATCAGTAAAAGCAAAAGCATAGTCGACTCAACCTTTTAAGGTCTAAAGCAGATTCCAAAATCTGGGCTTTAACGTGAATATATTGTGCCCCTTTTCCAATATCTGGGCCTTAACGTGAATGGTTGGGGGGGGGGGGGGGGAGGGTTGGAAACTTGTGATTGGATGTTTGTTTTTTTTTGTTTTTTTTTTTAATCTTACACACAATTAATAATAATATAATACTCTATCCGTTCCAATTTAAATGTCCTGTGTCTAAAAACACATATTTTAAGAAATATTTTGTTTGTATGTGGTAAAATGACAATAATATCCTAAAAAGTGATGATTGTGTTTTGTCTTTTATGGGCAAAACTGAAAATTGCATTTTTATTTTTGAAAGGGACATTTAATTTGGACAAACAAAAATTGAAAGAAAAAATTTAAATTGGGAAGGAAGGAGTAATATTTCTTTCACCCCCTTTTCCCCCTTCCACTTCTCACAATTTTCACCATTCACACACGGGCCCCACAAGTGACACATGTCGCTTCATCCCCCCTTCAGTCCACTCCTTAGTTCATGTGTAGTGGAGGAGGGTTATAGGGCGTTATGGGGATTAAAATATTATAAATTAACAGAACGGGGGTTATGGAGCGTTATGGAAAAAAAGGGTGTAGTGGGAAGGGACGTTATGGGGCTTTATAAATGATTGGGTAATCATTGGTTAATTATTCTTTTCTTATTTAAATAATAATATTAATAATAGTAAAAATAATAATAAAAATTTAAGCCGAAAATTTATTAAATTAATAAAATAATAAAAAAAATATATTTAATATTAAAAAATAATATTTATTAAAAAAAATAAAAAAAATATATTCAAACATTTGAATTTCAAACGGTTACTGTTTCAAACGTTTGAATTTCAATTCCCCCCCCCCCCACCACGCGGCCATTGGTTTGTTTTGGGGTTTGTATTTGGGTTTGTTTTTGTTTAAAGTAAATGTGTTTGTGTTGTCTGTGTATGTTGTATGTGTGTATATATATAAGAGTTTGTAAAAATAAAAAAAATTAAAGAAAACAACCGTTGTAAAACGGTCAAATAAACAAACCCCAATAAATTCAAACCCAAAACGCCCTTTGTATATAAAACGCCCAAGGCCAAAACGCCCCCATAACGCCGGGGGGCGGTGTTCCCCGACGCTATGGGGCTTCAAAACACCCAATAACCCTCCACTACGAGTGACCTTATAGTCAGGGGCGGATCTACGCTTAGTTAGGGGGTTCCCAGGAACCCGTTCGGTTCGAAATTTTTAGTGTTATTATATATAGAAAATTGGGTAGGAACCCCTAAATATTTTATAGAGGAAACCTTAACCAATTGAAAGAGGTGCTTTAGTGGTGATTCCCCTTACCTTCTAACTTATAGGTCTAATG
This sequence comes from Ambrosia x helenae, assembly GCA_030844895.1. Taxonomy (NCBI): domain Eukaryota; kingdom Viridiplantae; phylum Streptophyta; class Magnoliopsida; order Asterales; family Asteraceae; genus Ambrosia; species Ambrosia x helenae. Next base: position 11,301,135 of record CM061227.1, on the reverse strand, counting down.
TTCGTTCGATTCCTGTCAGCCCCTTGTTTTTTTTTTTCTTCTGATTTTATAATATAAAGTTTAGGTTTTTTTTTATTGTGTTTAACCCAAACATCACAGCCACCCATTCACCATTTCAACCGAAGCCCTCCTCCTCTACAATCCAGGCCGCCGGCCTCTTCCTCCTTGCCTCCGCCCCTATAGCCAGCCGACCATCTCTTCCACAGGTATCAACTAATTTCATTTTATTATGTTTGTTTAATTGTTTATGTTATGTTAAAAGACTAAGATTTAGAGGAAAGTGGGGATGATATGATTTGTTAAGATATGGTCTTAATTTCCTTGTTGATCTTTAAAGAAGTGAAAATGTTTGTGCATTTCCTAATAAAATGACATGACCTGCAACTGTCCTACTCGAGAGTCCTCCACCATAATCTTTTTCAAAATAAACTAGCTGCACTTTTAGTAAATATTATTATGTTAGCATTTGAAATTCTATATTTGAACTTGAACATATGAACAGAGCATCTGGTAGTTTTATTATAAAAAAACATTTAAAATATATTCCGAATGATGCATTTGTGAATGGAGCATGTGAAGACGGACTTGCGTAATAGGATGAGTGATGAATACATGAACGATTCTTGCATTTGTTACATTGAAAAGGAGCTCCTACGATCGAGAATGCAATGAAACGTTTTCAAAAGATGAAAATTCGTAGGGAACAACTATAAGTATTGTATTTTATTTTTCAAGATTATCGTATTTATTTTACGTGTTTTAAATTTCTAATGACGATGTTTTTTTCATTATTGTATTGTATTTTTGTTATGTGATGAACTTTACCCGACCCAAACCGCCAACCCGACCCATTTTTTTATGTTCGGTCATTAGAATTGGAGCATCAACAAAAGTGAACCCCCTGGAAAAAATTTCTGGATCCGCCACTGCTTATAGTCTTAGACAATATCCAATTTAGACCGTGTATGGACCTGAAAAATGTTCTTCAGAAGTCGAAAATAGGGGAAAAAGTAAACATACATGATAAAGTGTTAAGCAGTGCGCATGCCATTACTTGAAATCTGTTATGTTATGAACGTGTTTTTGATGCAACTTTCTGACAAATAATGCATATCGCCAGTATGCTGTTTTGTTGGTCAACATTATAATATGCATTACAATTTTCAGTTATTAAATGGAAATTGTATTTAAATACTCTAAATATTACTCGTTGGCCGATATCAATCCTAACTATCGCTTTAACGATTAATACTTATAACTTTACACTTTTTTCCCGTGTCATTCCCAAACTAACCAAACACTAACTTAGTCAGTTCTTTTGATGACTCCTCATTTGTTTTCGAGTTGTTTGATTGCGCAACACGTGTGGGCAGACACTACTAGAAAATTGGGCTTTTGTCACCACATTTTCGGTCACATAATGGTAGCAATTGCTCTGTAGCCATCATTTTGCAACCGAAAATGCGGTAGCAAAAACATCTCTGTTACCCTAATGCCACCAAATAGCTACCACTTTTGTATTTTGCTACCATATTTTTGTCACCACAAAAACAGTTAAAATTGTTGTCACCACTCCGACAATATCTTCTGAAGGTCTTTTGCTACTGTTTTGGTACCATTTAGCCACCGATATTGCCACCATTTAGACACTATTTTTTTGAAAATTTACATCTTTTTTTGTAACCGTTTTGGTACCATTTACTCTGCAACCATTTAGTCAACGCTTTCATTGAGAATTTACTACCATTTAGCCACCACTTTCATTGAAAATTTGCTACCATTTAGCCACCACTTTCATTGAAAATTTGCTACCATTTAGCCACCACTTTCATTGAAAATTTGCAACCATTTAGCTACCACTTTTATTGAAAATTTGCTACCATTTAACCACCACTTTTATTCAAAATTTGCTATATTATATAAAACAGTCAAATAATACAAAATCTCAAATTATATAAAACAATTTTTTTACAGTTTTTCCAATTTTACTCTAGAGATAGGGATATGGTGCGGTTTAAATCCTATCTTTGCTTTCGATGTTCGAGACCTCTTGGAGGTGTATAAACAGGTAGTCGGCAACAAGTGGAGGAAATGAATCATGGGTATCGTCTTAACTTTCATTTGGTGTATTTGGGGTGCCAGAAACGACAAGATTTTAAGTGACAAGGAGGTGATGGGAAGACACATTGTTTCTAGCATAAAAAGTTTATCCTTTTTTTTTGGTTGAAGAATAGATCTATGTATAAGGATTTGTCATGGTAGAGTGGTGTAAATCGCCGATGTATATGTTGTAATGTTTGTGCGATGGTCCTCATTTTGAGGACGTCCGTGGAGGTTGAATGAAGTTGAATTAAAAAAAAAAGTTCTTTTGATGACATGACTTTTTTTTTATACGTGGCATGCTGATGTGACAATTTTTATCTACGTGGCATGCTGACATGACATTTTTCTTACATGGCATGCTGACATGGCAAAATTTTGCTACGTGGCATGCTGACATAAGCATGCAACGTAGGAAAAAAATGTCATGTCATAAAAAAACTAATGGAGTTATTGTTCGTTTAGTTTGGAGGTGACATAACAAACAAAGTGTACAGTTAAGAGTATTATTAGTTACAGTAATAGTTGAGAGTGATATCGACCAACTAGCAATATTTAAAGTATTTCAACCAAATTTCCCGTTATTAAAACGGTCATGATATCCTCTGGTAAACAACAACTAGTGTGTTTAAAGGCGTGCGTTGCGCACCTTACAATTTGGTCGTATTCAAAACACTAAAAAACTATTAATGCACCACAAACCACTTCACCACCAACCCATTTTGTGATTGCAATTGCGGCAATATTCTAATCAATTTCATGAATTATTAGTGCTTGTAAAAAAAAAATAAAAATCTCAGGATTTGAACCTGAGACCTCAAGCCACACAAATGCACCACAAATCAGTCCACCACCAAGCCATTTATAATTTATAATGAAACCATATATATATATATATTAGTAAATAAGTGTTTGTAAGAAATAAAAAAAAAAGAAAAAGAGTTCGTGTCAAACACTATTCATTTAATGGAGGGGTAAATATAAGTAGGGGAAAGATCCTGTACAAAGTGTTTTTTGGTAAGAATTGTGAGAATCAAAGAAGGGTATTTTTGTTTTATTTTTTTTAAAAATTTTTTCCCATACTGTTAAACATGTATTATAGTATTGAAAACTAAAAAAAAAAAATTTTTTTTTGGTGTAGAGTAATTACATTAATTTTTTTTTATTTTTTTTTATATTATTCATCTAGAAATATGTTTAAGCACATGAGAAAAAAATTTCTAAAAAAATAATTTTTTACACGCGTTGTTTGAGGGATGATGTGAGAATTAAAAGGGGTAAAAAAATTATTTTTTTATAATTTTTTTACCCCTTTTAATTCTCACATCATCCCTCAAACAACGCGTGTAGAAATATTAAATTAACTTTTTATTAACCATATTTTTCTTTTAAGTTTAAAAATAAATTTTATTATTTTTCTATTATATTTAAGATTCTCATTACTTTTAACGTACAATATTTTATAAAATTTCAAGTACGCCGTTACGACATGCCTAGTTTTATCTGTATGGTATACTATAGTATTAATGTAGAAGTAATCGAATCACGAACGTATTTGTCATCAAAGCTTCTTAGCATTTATCTTCTTATATATAAATTGACGTTAGACATAAGAATGCCAGTCGCGCGTCAGTAAATAATCGATGGTAATTGGTCGATAAATTCTATACCGACGGTAATTGGTCGATAAATTCTATACCGGCCTTCACCGATGGACTATTGATGACTCCACTTCCACGAGAATGAAACCCCTTTGCTTTGTATTATGTTTTATACACTAAAAGTTTATAGTCGCGGTCAAGAGACCATAGAGTGTGAAGAGAATTCTTTGTTAGAGTAGAAACATTCTTCTAAGCATATATGCGCATCGGTCCCAATTCAAAGTCAAATTCCAAAGAAACCTTTATTCTTGGAAATTACTTGTTTAATCATGTTAATAAACAACTAGAAAAATAAGTTCGGTATTAGTCTATTAAACAGACCATTAATGTGCTTTTTAAACACAATACAATATCTTTTCTTATATATGCACGTGCTCATCGCAAAAGGTCTCCTGGAATACAAATTCCAGTTAAACAATGCTTCCGAGAAAACTTGGTTTGATATAAGGCTGATCTAGTATTTCAACAAACAAGATGACAAAACTATGGCGAAAGTAAGTCTTGCACTACTACGCGTGTGTTGAAATCGGTAGTATTATTACCTGAAATCAAACTGTGCTATATTCGACGAGTTTGATTAGAAAAGTAATATGAAATCCGGTCGTTTGGTTGAATAACCAGGCCATAACTCGATTTTTGGATGGAAGAAGAGTTGTTATAGTAGAACAATAATCCAACTTTTATGCTAATACTTTAAAGAACTTAATTTGTAGGACAATAGAGTTGATTCACACTAAAAAATAAATCTAGCATGAAGCCAACTGATGAAAGAGATGGAAAACGAGATGAACATGAAAATAACTCTTTACATATGATTCTTTTAGCTTTAGGGGAATTGTCATTTTCTATAAGATATGCTATAGAAGAGATATAAACATATCGTGTAGATATAGAGACAGATATATCTTTGTACGTATCTGTTGATAAAAAGTTCAATAAAATGATATATATCTATAACAAATATATTATTAACAAGATAGAACAATTTATAAGATATTAACAAAGATAAAACAATCTTATTTGATATTTGCAATTGAAACACTGGCTAGTTAGATAGTAACATACATAGGCATTAATAATGAATGTATACATTGGTTCCTTCGTTGGGTTAATCCTTAAAACCATGATAAAACAAATCATCAACTTGATACCTCGATGTTGTTCCATTTGCTGGTGATAGTTTCAATGTAAGCCGAAGCTTTGCTATCAATACGGGGATCAGCCCAGAAACCAGCTTGGTCTTGATCACTTGGGTACACTTTGTAAGCCTTCATTGAGTCGTCCCAACTGTCATCGCCTCCAACTTGGCTCTTCTTATTCTTGAAGACGCCGAAGAAGGAAAAAGAAGACTTCTTCTGAGATTTGTGTCCCCCCATATTTTCAAGTATGAGAAAAGTGGAGCTTTAATAAGCAAAGTGATTTAGAGTCACCTAAGTTGTAAGTGTTTTTGCTAACACAAACCAGGCTCCTGGTTTAAAATAATCTGGTCTCTATGGATTTTATAGAGGGATGCAACCTTAGTATGGAGTGATCGTGTGGATACAAAGGAGAATCTTGATATACTTAAATCATGACCGTAGAATCAAATGCATGGTGTAGGTGTTCCAACAAGATGTTAAAGTTATCTATGAGTAGGTAACAACTTAGGCATAAAACATGTTATGACAACCTCTCTTTTCATTGTTGACTACTAAAATCACTTGGTCTTATTTTGGAGACCACTGAATTTCCTTTTTCCATGTAATTTCATGGCTTATTGTGAACTACATCAGTGAAGTTAACAAAACATAATTTATTAATAGTAAAATTGATGATATTAAATTATGTCTAGTAGTTTAACTAAAAACTATAAAAGTTTCTGTTATGTGTCACTTTCACTGTCACATGAGTGTAGTGATTTAACTACTAAATTAAATAAAAAAATAAAAATGAATGCGCGGTAAAGGGTGGGGAGGAGGTTAACACTAGTTATGGGGTTAACGTAGAAGGGAGGCTCACGGCCCTTAGCGCCACACCATAATGGTTTAACGGTGCTTTTCAATGGTCATGTAGAATGTCTTGGCATCCACTACCCCTTAGGGGGCCTAAAGCGAATTATCAATTTGGGGCCCTTTTTCCGAAAGCATAAAATATTTTTTTAGTTCTTGTATAGTCCGTGTTACGATACGTTGTGCCTAACGAGCCAAATCAAATAATAATTAAATGGAGGGTATTTGTAATTGTCACTTTCTTATGATCTGTTCCTCTACTTCCTGGAATTACACAACCCAATTTAGTGTTTCAAAATAAAAAATGGTGGCCCTATAGATTTGGGGGCCCAAAGCCCTAGCCTCATTTCATTTGGGCTTCAGCCGGCCTGTACAGGTAGCCTTAGATGTGGTTTGGTATATACATGAATACATGGTTCCTTAACTTTTGTATTAACCAACTTTTTTATGCTTTGTTTTAGATATATGCTCTTTCAAAACCTACTGGGAATAATGTTGTTTTGCATTAAATATCGACCAGGACATGCTATCACCTATGATGAAAGTGTAGGAAAAAAAAAGAGATATGAGGATTTGGGGATGTAAGGGGTGTCATTGAAAAACATATTTATTGACTTTTTCTCTTCACGTGTAAGTGTAAGGTATATGCATATTCCCTTCGTTTTTTAAATGGTCATAATTTTTTCAAACAAGCTTAGTTTAAAAAAAATGCACCATTAAATCAAACATAATTTGAATACCATATTGCTATATAAAAAACGTCAACTGAAAACACCCAAAGAAATTCGTTGTATTTTTATGTTTAACATTTTTGTGTTGGATTTTTTTTTTCTGCTGAATTTTTTGTTCAGAATTTTTATGTTAAATTTTTTGTACAAAATTTTTTATGCTGAATTTTTTTACTACTTTTTTGTGTAAGATTTTTATGCTACATATTATTCGTACTAATTTTGTCTATGTTGATTTCTTGTACTAGATTTTTTTATGCTTGATAAAAGGGTAGGGTATTAATTCCTAGCGTAATACGCGGATCCTACCCTAAAATTTCATCATCACAAGACCTTAGCAGAGAAAAGACCATTCGAAATAGTCAAGTACAAAAAGATAACACATCTTCACGGAGTCAAGACCTCTGCGGAGCTCAATCCTCACAAGATCACACGTGGAGTGCAATCTACCCGTGCGAGACTTTGCGCCTAATTAACTCAGCGATGGTCTCCCGCGGATAAGTCATAGCTTGACGTATTTCAGACCTGGCCCGCCACGACGGCTGATGTGTATGGTTTTAGCAATTAAAAGAATGTCAATTTCCCCGGTGCCAAAAACATTGATTTATCAATCCCAAAACGATGGTTTAGGGGAACGACTGATTTTACTAAAGCCTCGTTAACAAAGTTTTAAATTTATAAAGTAAACAATATTTACTTTAAAAACTAAAACCAACACATAGACAGAGAACCTTACGTGCATAGTATAGCCTCTAGGGTAAGTATTAAGTATCGTATTCTAGAGTTCACACTTTCCCCTACTCAACCTTTCATCATTTAATCGATCGGGTTTTAAAAAGAAAATAAACCGGAGGGGTTCTTTTTAAAAGAAAATAGTTTTGAAAAGGTTTGGTTTTATAAGATAAAATAAAATAGTAGATAGATATGCACATCTCGGAGCCCTCCGTATAAGTAGTTAAGTTTATTATTAAGATTAATAATTTGAAATAATTAATTGTGCGGAAAACGAGAGTGCTCTTGAAGTGTTGACTCCTTGATAGAGAAGCGGAGGCTACTACTGAGTAGAATGCAGAACATCTCCAGCATGCGTCCACCTGGGGTACTCCGCCAGGGCCACGCGTATAGCGGGCTCCTCAAACCGCGGTCAAGTCTTTGGTCCTCGGACTTATTATCTTCTTGAATTGGAGGCTTCCTTTCCGAACTGGAACACTGTACACCTCCCTTAGTTCTCGCGTTCCATACCGAAGGGTCTCTCTAAGGAGTTAATCCTGGCAACCTCGTATCCCCTAATAGGCTAACGGTCATGAAGACCGAAGGACCTCTCTTACGGCTGTCTCAGGAAACTCGGGCCCCATTGGCTAACGGCATTGTACTAATGAGAACTAGACAAAGAATCTTTATTTTATTTATCTTTTAGGTGACACTTTATTATTTATTGATCAATTAAATATAACGTTGGTTTAAGTAAATGATGACTTAATTACACAATCCATAACCTCCCGAACTAAATGAAATCCTTAGTATAGGCGTCACATAATCCTAAAGGCGTGCAATCTGGAGATCACTGGTGCGCCCGTAGGGAAACCATCCTTTACCAAAAAGATAATTCAGTCATCTGGTAAATACTAGAAATGTATCACTCAGATCTGTCCACTTCAGAAGCCATTTCTTAGAATCCGGTTTGGATATCATAAGCCCGAGGGATCTGTCTCGTTACCGGTTTCCTCGCCTTGGATCTAGTTCGGGACTACCAGAAGCTGATTATACCTCTAGTCGGTTTATTAATTAAGTTAAGGTTGATTTTAATTATTAAGCTAATCATCATTCAAACCTGTCACAAAGATAAACAAATAAAGATTAGAAGAAGATAACACAACAAATAACTAAAAATAAACTACTACTACTACTAATAATAAAAGTCTACAAATCGAAGCGGGTTCGTGAATAATAGAAAGATACAACCATATAAATGATCAACACAAGGATCATGGCTACAAGCTCTCCATCTTCTAGTGATATGTAGTCTCTCATGATCCTCCGACCCTCAATGTTTATTGCATACTACTCTACGATCCTCTTCTTGGCCAAGCTAATCAAGGTAGGTTGAGGCCTAACCATTGAGGGATGTTAGGAGGACCAGAAGGCCTCCCAAAGGACCCCAAGATCTCTGGAAGAGACTTGGTAGTCGGCTTAAAGAGAGCACAAGAAGGGATGATCAAATGGTGGGGGTTAGCTTGCTATTTATAGAGCTCCAGGGGAAGCACGGGCGTGCCTAGGGCTGTAAACGAACCAAACGAACACGAACAAGGCTTTGTTCGTGTTTGTTTGTTAAGGTTTCTTAGACAAACGAACCGTTCATGAACACACTAACAAACATATTTTTATGTTTGTGTTTGTTTGTTAAGAAATTCAGTAGTTTGCGAACTATTCGTGAACACGGGTCTTGAACATAAACAAACAAAAACAAACATTTAATATGCAACTAACTAAAAAAACATTGTTAATATTAACCGTTAGACAAAGTATATCTACTAAACGATGTCGATAAGTCAAATTGTACTAACTTAGACATAATTATCTAAAATTACTTAGGCATAGGCATGAATACATGATATTCCTAATTCAAAAGTACATAATTATCATAAGCTTTAACTAGTGATCAAACATAAACAAACATACACGAACGGATATAAATAAATGACGTAAACAAACATATTTCCGAACGTTCACGAACGCAATCGAACGAACGAGACATTTGTTCGTGTTTATTTGTTTAGTTAATCAAACGGAATTTTTTGTTCATGTTCGTTCATTTATTAAACAAACGGACACAAACGAACTTCCCGCCGAACGGTTTATGAACTATTCACCGAACGTTTGGTTTGTTTACAGCCCTAGGCGTGCCCAAGAGTGTTAGGGGCATGCTTGTTGTCTCACGTACGTTCTGTTACTACATGGCAGACATTGTCTGTACTTCTATCCCTGGCACGGCCGTGCACAAGTATGTGGCATGGGCGTGCATGTCTTCCAAACTCTGTTTTCTTGCTCTCCATGTTTGCTGCGTTGTCTTCTTGCGTGCAAGGCCTTCGTGCAGGTGAGCGTGGGCGTGCTTGGTCACTTCGGGACTGATTTTTGCATTGTTTAAGTCCCAAGATTGTCTTCAAAACATATAGTGAACTGGCTGAAAGTCTTGTATCTTTAGGAATCTCCTGATTTTGCCTGTTTTCACCCGGAAATCCTTTGTTTCCGTCTCGGAGCTCCATTTTCCTGATAAATACAAATAGGAATGAATTAAGTATCAAATATTAATAATATAACCTTAATTGTATCCTATTATGAGACTATTTATGCCCGTTTTATATGTTATTTATGTGAGTTATCACAATACCCCACACTTAGACCATTGCTTGTCCTCAAGCAATCAAACACAAGTGCACTTAAAACAAACCGTAATTAACAAACCCTCAATCTATTTATTAATTTATTTATGAGAAAATTAAAATTACATGACACGCCTACTTAACCCGTACGATTATGCTCGAACCTATACCTGCTCACAATGTTCACTCAACACTCGGGTTTATCATTTTGGTGAGTTTTGGGGGTGAACACTCAAGTCCGTACCGAAGTCGACTAGGGTCATAGGCTTGTATGAATATCAAGTCCTCGTCTCCAAACCGAATAACTAAGAAAAATCAAGAGGACTTTTATTCGGGTTGTAATGTAGGGGTGCAAAAGATAAAACAACCTTTTTTTTAACTAAAAATAAAAGGGGAACGAGTCATCGAATCACAAAGGAGCGTCATGGCTGAGAAGATGATGAAGCAGCAAGGCGTGGAAAAGGGCGATTATGATGTTGTGTGACATTTTCGGCGGCGATATCTGAAAGGAGTCTGGTGTTAATTCCGAGGTCCTTCATCATGGCTATCTCGTTCCTTATAACGTAGTCGACGTTACTTGCTTTTCTGACCTTTCGCTCGGCCTGGTATCAGATAGCACCCTCATGAATTAGCAGAGTATACTCGTTCTGTGAATGGGTCGAGTTGTTGCTGCATTTTCCTTCATGAGAACAGTGGCCACATTTTCTGCATTTATCATATCTTTTAGCCCGTCTTTTTGCAGCACTCTTTGACTGTCCACAAAAGGGTGGATTATGTTCCATCTTTCTCCACAGTTTTCTTTCGTCTGCTGTCTTCTCAAAAATAATTTGTAACATATCAGGTGGCAGACGTGGCTCAGCAAAGTGGAAACATCGAAGCAAGTGTTCTTCCAGCGGATGCATCTTGAGAAAGCGAGGGGGAATCAAGAGAGAGATGAGAGATCACAGAGATAATGTAAAGAGAGAGCAGAGAGCAAGAGAGAGAGATAGAGAGAGAGATAGATAGAGAGAGAGAGAGAGAGAGCAGAGTTCCAGTTTTTTAAGGTCTCACCGGTCAAAGACCAAATTTTTATCTTTGAAGAACTTTCTTTTTCTTGGGCTCTCTTTTCGTGGGTCTCTCTCTATTTATTTGGGCTCTCGATTTGTTTTGGGCTCTCTAACTACTTTACTTTTTTTAGAAGATCTCCCTCTTGGCCCCGTCTTGTGTTGTTCCCTCCTTTGTTAATGGTGTCGCCTTTTCTTCAAACTTGCGGTCTCGCGCCCTTGGTGATGACAAAATCTTGAAGCTGCTGTGGTGACACATGATCGGGACTCATTTATTGGGTGAAAGAAATGAAAGGCTAAGGCTCAAAGGGTTTTCTAAGGGAAAAGATTTATTTTTTGGGGTGAAACTTAATTGTCTCTATCATATTAATCTAGTTACTGGTTTTAAAACAAGAAATGCATAAACACACAAGTTCTAACCGAGTCGGACTAAGGTCGGACATCTCTCAGGCCAAATGAAACGAGCAATATATATATATAGTATAAGCGTGGCACTCGTAAAAGGCTCAAAAACTCTCACACGGAAAATCAGGTAGGATAAGGTATCAGTTTTAAGCATAAATTTCGGGGTATTTTTCTACGTGCCATGCAACCTATTTTTCTACTTTATTTTATTTTAAATGGATCTATCGGGTTTAATTAACATCACCTACTTCAACCGTCCTTTGATGTGAACTATTCGACATAAATGCCTAATAGGAATCACTCGGACGAGCCTAATAGACTATACAAATCTGTCAAAAATGACCATGAATGATGCTACGGGTATCAAGCTGCTAAGAGGGTACCGGATAATGCACGATCAATGACAAATAACCCGCAAGATAAAATAAAATAAGCAGCAAAATGGTCCACCCCACACTTACAATTTTGGTATAAATTTTAAGTGCAGAAATGGAGAAAAAGGCAAGAGAAACTAACACTCACCTGATAACGACGAATCTTCTCGCGTGTGAGCGTAACCTGCATACTCCACATAGAGACGTCGAAATGGCGACTCCAAAATATCAAGCTTTCCCCGACCTGTCCTAAAATAACTAGAAAAAGAAAAATAAAAGTAACAAAAAAAACTAAGTTCTAAGATAGATACTAGTGCCGAGACACTAGCGGGTGAAACATGTCCAGCATGCACCAAGCATGTGAATAAAACCATTATCCAACATATCCATACAGTATTCCATAAACAACCACAAAAGAAAAAAAAAAGAAAATAAATAGTGTTTTAAGTCATCAAACCATCGACCATCATGAAATAAACCTGCATAAAGAGGGGAAAGTCAAACTGAGCGGGAGCGGCGAGGCGGGATCTGGAGGTGGAACTGGTGCAGGAGGCCATGTGCCTAGAGAGATCCTCTCGAAAGAACCGGAACTCAGCAGTGAGTGTGTCAAGTCTATCCATAATGGCGCGGAACATACTCCCGCGCTGCTGACGGTTGGTCCGGGCTACTGGCAGTGATCCTGCTTGGGGTCTCGAGCTCTGTCGACAGGCTGCGGCTGCCGAAGACTCTGGTCTCCTAGCTGCAACTGCTGCAGTAGACTCAGCCCATCCGGTCTCGTCAGGCTCCCTCTCACCATATGCATCCTCGAAAGCTGCCATCTCGTTCCATGGCTCCTTCATGTTGTCTATCAGCTTCAGCGTCTCCTTATCAATAATCCCGGTGTGCTTCATAGTATCAATATCCAGGGGGCGGACCCACTCAAAGGCAGTCAGTTCAGACACTGCCTCAGGGGTGAGAACCCCCAATGATGTGGCGAGGCGAGTGATATATGGCCCCCGAAGATGAGACTAGCTGAAGAGGTACCAAAGCTGCGAGTGAACAACTCAGCTAACACATGGGCAAGATTGCAAAGCCGCCCCTCAATGATGCAGTATAGATGAAATGCCTCCCTCTCATTAACACCCCGGTACTATCTTTTCTGGCCCCCAAAGTACTAGCAATGATCATGTGAATCCATTTGTGGAGTGGGTCAGGAAAACTGGATCTTTTGTGTTTCCAGGGGTCCCAGTCGACTTCAGAAATGGTGCCACAGAAGTCCTGTGCCTCCACGCCATCAGGCCACCAGAAAATACTATCTGTGAAAATCGGCTCTGTAGTCTCCCTCTGTCTATACAATCCCATACGTACCCCAAATTCGGCCAAAGTCATCCTGTACCAGTTTCTCGTAATCCCGAACCCAATGCATCGAGTAGAAACCCTGTCATTCCCAGCGGCACGGGGAAAGTATATGAACGAAGCTAGGAATTCAAAAGTGAGTTCCATGTAGACCGTCTCCCGGATCTGGAAGAGTCTATACCACTGGTGGGACAACATATTATAAAACCTAGGCTCAAGCTCCACCTGCTTTAAGGCCTCATAATCTACTGGCAAGTAGCGCCCTAACTGCCTCCCCTCAAACACACGTAACTTCCTTTGGGAATTCTGTTCGGTTCCATGTCTGTTAAAGAACACCCACAGGTGAACTCCTTCTGATATCTGTCCCTCCAGTTCAAAAGTGTAAGTCTCAGGTAGGGCCAGGGAAAGAGACTCCCCTGACTGGTGAGAGTGGCGGGACTCGGATGAAACTGATGGTGATCTCTGTGCTGGCCTCTTCATTCTGGGCATAACCTGCAAAATACAACCGAATTGGTACAGCTTTAAAACTTAAAATTTCCTACAGAAAATAAATAGTCTGGGTCCAGTGGCTGCACGCCCGTGTTCAAGGAAAGAGCACGGCCGTGCGGCTTAGTCTGCAGTCCGGATTTCAGCTGGTTCAACGGTTTAAACTAGTTTTTCTCATAAAATACCCTAAAACTGATTTTAAATTGCAAAAATAAGTTAACTTTTAAAACTTAAAAAGTTCTGATGCTTTAACTGACTGAGCGCGCCCTTGCACCTAGGGTGCACGACCGTGCTTAGTCTGGTGGTTCAGACTGGTTACGCGGGAAATTTCTAACGGTTTTCTAGTCAAGCACGCCCCCTGCACACTGCTGTGCACAGTCGTGTTCGTGACTGAAGCGACGGTTTTTCAAACCAGTCAGTTTTCCCAAAATTTTTTCTCGCAAGGTTCTTCAAAAAAATTCAACCACATTGCAATCCTAGTGTTTCCCTAATCATTTTCCTATAGTTTCATGCAAAGATTCGGGCTCAAGAACCCAAACTACTCAAAAACTCAAGGAAACGGACAGATCTAGACATAAAACACATAAAAGATGTTAGGGTCGGGTATACATACCTTATATTGAATAATAGGGCCCGGAATGGAAAAAAATGGTGGTTTTAGGCGGGTGGCGACGGTAAGTCGTGCTTAGGGAAGAAGAATTGGGTTTTGAAAAGTCAAAAGTGACTTTTAAATATCCTAAATCTAATTTGCACGACCGGCATGGCCGTGCCACATGAAGTGGCACGGGCGTTCAACATGAAGTGGCACGAGCGTGCTTACCTGCCCAACTTTTCGTTTTTCGCGTTTTTCAGTTTTAAAATTGTTTTTATGGGTCCGGTTTAAAAAATTTTAGTCGGGTTTCTCCAAAATAATTTTTAAAACCCAATTTTAATTACGAAAATAGTTTAACTTTTAAATTTCTGAAAAACTGCACCCGGCCTCATTTTCCATATTTTCCGGTATTTACCTGGCGATATTCAAGGAATGGCAATCCGACCTCTAACGAAAATAAAGAAGAAATAAAAACTCTCCAAAATAAAAATTGATGAAATTGGGGGTCTCGGCTTCCATCACGGGAATTCTCCAAGGTGGCCAATCCGGAAGTAAACCTGCAAAGAAAAACTAGAAACAACCGCAATCATCGAAAATAAAGCAGAAATAAAATGAAAAGGAAAAATAAAGAAGACCGAAAACAAAAAGAAAAAATAAGTGAAAAAGAAGAATAAGCCGATCAATCAAGTGACTAGGGTCTTTCTTTGGAAACCATTGTGTTCCCCGACAACGGCGACAAAAACTTTGATGCGTATGGTTTTAACAATTAAAAGAATGTCAATTTCCCCGGTGCCAAAAACTTTGATTTATCAATCCCAAAACGATGGTTTGGGGGAAACGACTGATTTTACTAAAGCCTCATTAACAAAGTTTTAAATTTATAAAGTAAACAATATTTACTTTAGAAACTAAAACCAACACATAGACAGAGAACCTGACGTGCATAGTATAGCCTCTAGGGTAAGTATTGAATATCGTATTCCAGAGTTCACACTTTTCCCTGCTCAACCTTTTATCATTTAATCGATCGGGTTTTAAAAAGCAAAATAAACCGGAGGGGTTCTTTTTAAAAGAAAATAGTTTTGAAAAGGTTTGGTTTTTATAAAAGATAAGATAAAATAAAATAGTAGATACATATGCACATCTCGGGGCCCTCCGTATAAGTAGTTAAGTTTATTATTAAGATTAATAATTTAAAATAATTAATTGTGCGGAAGACGAGAGTGGTCTTGAAGTGTTGACTCCTTGATAGAGAAGCGGAGGCTACTACTGAGTAGAATGCAGAACCTCTCCAGCGTGCGTCCACCAGGGGTACTCCGCCAAGGCCTCGCGTATAGTGGGCTCCTTAAACCACGGTCAAGTCTCTGGTCCTCGGACTTATCATCTTCTTGAATTGGAGGCTTCCCTTCCGAACCGAAACACCGTACAACTCCCTTAGTTCTAGCGTTCCGTACCGAAGGGTCTCTCAAAGGAGTCAATCCTGGCAACCTCGTATCCCCTATTAGGCTAACGGTCATGAAGACCGAAGGATCTCTCTTACGGCTGTCTCAGGCAACTCGGGCCCCCATTGGCTAACGACGTTGTACAAACGAGAACTAGACAAAGAATCTTCATTTTATTTATCTTTTAGGTGACACTTTATTATTTATTGATCAATTAAATATAAAGTTGGTTTAAATAATGATGAATTAATTACCCAACCCATAACCTCCCGAACTGAATCAAATCCTTAGTAAAGGCAGCACATAATCCTAAAAACGTGCAATCCGGAGATCACTGGTGCGCCCGTAGGGAAACCGTCCTTTACAAAAAGGATCATTCAATCATCTGGTAAGTACCAGAAATGTGTCACTCAGATCTGGTCCACTTCAGAAGCCATTGCTTAGAATCCAGTTTGGATATCAGAAGCCCGAGGGATCTGTCTCGCTACCGGATTCCTCGCCTTGGATCTAGTTTGGGACCACCAGAAGCTGATTATACCTCTAGTCAGTTTATTAATTAAGTTAAGGTTCATTTTAATTATCAAGTTAATCATCATTCAAACCTATCAGAAAGATAAACAAATAAAGATTAGAAGATGATAACACAACAAATAACTAAAAATAAACTACTACTACTACTAATAAAAGTCTACAAATCGAAGCGAGTTCGGTAATAATAGAAAGATACAACCATATAAATGATCAACACAAGGATCATGGCTTCTCATAGACAAGCTCTCCATCTTCTAGTGATATGTAGTCTCTCATGATCCTCATGATCCTCAATGTTTATTGCATACTCCTCTACGATCCTCTTCTTGGCTAAGCTATTCAAGGTAGGTCGAGGCCTAACCATTGAGGGATGCTAGGAGGACTAGAAGGCCTCCCAAAGGACCCCAAGATCTCTGGAAGAAGCTTGGTAGTCGGCCCAAAGAGAGCATAAGAAGGGATGATCAAATGGTGGGGGTTAGCTTGCTATTTATAGAGCTCCAGGGGAAGCTCGGGCGTGCCCAAGAATGTCAGGGGCGTGCTTGTTGTCTCACGTATGTTCTGTTGCTGAATGGCAGACATTGTCTATACTTCTGTCGCTGGCATAGCCGTGAACAAGTATGTGGCACGGGCGTGCATGTCTTCCAGACTCTGTTTTCTTGCTCTCCAAGTTTGCTATGTTGTCTTCTTGCGTGCAAGGCCTTCGTGCAGGTGAGCGTGGGCGTGCTTGGTCACTTCGGGACTAATTTTTGCATTGTTTAAGTCCTAATATTGTCTTCAAAACATATAGTGAACTGGCTGAAAGTCTTGTATCTTCAGGAATCTCCCGATTTGCCTGTTTTCACCTGGAAATCCTATGTTTCCGTCTCGGAGCTCCATTTTCCTGATAAATACAAATAGGAATGAATTAAGTATCAAATATTAATAATATAACCTTAATTGTATCCTATTATGAGACTATTTATGCTCGTTTTTTATGTTAATTATGTGAGTTATCAATGGCGCGCCAGCAGGGAGGGTACAACCCCCTTTTCCCCACTTGCTGCAAATATCCTCTTTGTGTTAGGCGTCAACTCAGACAACCTTCCAGAAGGAGCAGACTGACAGACTGAAGCCGCCTGACACAGACTGAAGCAGACAGAAAGATTCGCCTCCAGCCAATGATAGCTCGCCACGTGGACCAATGGCAGGGCGATACCTCTTTCTCTCTCCTGCATTTATTACAATCCAGTTTGCTTGATCTTTTCCCTAGTTCATATCTAACTAGTTGGGCCGAAAGGAAGGCAGCCCATAACCCGTGCCCAAGCCCATCGTCGAGGTTATGGGTAAATGGTAACGGGCCCGTGTAACTCTTGTAAATAGGCGTCTTACCTCCATCAACCAGATTCCACTCCCTTGAGAATACACTCACACTTACCGGGCCAAACCACTATTTTTGTGTCTGCTATCACGGGTCTGTCGATACTCTAGGCGGTCGCCTCCATTCATACGACCAATTGATTATTTACAGGTCACGGATCCAGCCACGACATGGGGCAAAGGATTATATCCTGAATTAATGATGTGCCGATAATTTAATATGTTTTACATATGTAATTATCTTCCTTTTTGCAATTTTATTATGCTTTTATCTTTATAAAATATAGCTAAAACGTTCCCATGAGATAAATGCAGGATCTTGGAAGCAAAAAGCAAATAGGAAAAGAAAAGGCACATTTTGAGTGGAGAATAAGCTTCTAGGGGACAAAAAGGTACATGGTACAAAAACCTTGTTTCCCACGTGCAAGTTTTGATGGCCAGGAAGGAAAATGACACAAAAAACAAGGAACTAAAGACTTAGAACGCTGTTTCAGATGCAGCACGGTCGCGCTTCGGCAGTGCACAGCCGTGCACCTGTCCTGGGTCAACAAGTCAACATTTCCATGTCAACAGAAGGCAAAAAGTCAATTTACAGGCTTGCACGGGCATGCCAAATACCTGTGCACGGCCGTGCCTTTAAAGACGTGCTCCCCAAGGCTCCCAACCGACCAATCTGACAAGACCGGGTCACGAAGCAGCCAGCACGGGCGTGCCCGGAACCATGGCACGACCATGCTTCACCTGAAGGATAGGCTATCACTGCAAAAGGACTCTGCAACAGTACCTACTGTCGAGCGTGGGCGGGCCAAACTTTGAGCATGGGCGTGCAGGGACTGATTTTCCTATAAATAGAGGCCTCCACTCCACATTTTGCGCATCCCTTCACCCATCCCGGTCCTTTTTCATCGAGTCCTGACCTTCCCTTCGGGAAAGTTGTCAATTTTAAGAAAAAGACGTTTAAGTGGCTATATCCACATGACATCATGTTTTTGGCGCCGTTGCCGGGGACACGACATATTCCATTGAAAGGTTTTAAGTTGCTAGTTATTAATTGTTTTGCCAGTTTGTTTTTATATCTTTTCAGATGGATCATCAAGTTATTGAAAGTGTTTGCTACGTTCAACAAGGGTGTGACTATTGTGGCGGACCTCCTTTCCCCCACAGTTGTGAAGACTACTTGTTTTGTATTTTTCCGTGTATTTATTGTGGTGAAACTTGTTGGATCAGTGGCTCAACTTTTGCAGTTGTTGCTTATGAACACTTGTGTGTTATAAATATATCAAAGTAAATTGCACAGCAGAATATTAAAGTGTTCAAGTTAAAGCATCACTTTATAACAGGAGTTATGACTCCCCCTCAATCAATGAACTAGGAAGTTAAAGATGAGAATCAATAGTAAATGAATAAAACAGTAAATGAAGAATGATTCTCAACTATATATGAAATGGTTAACTACTAAGTAGAAAGAAGGAAAAGTTCAAAACTATTTTATTTAAGAGTGATTGAACTACATATATAAATAGGGGAAGTAATCCCTTTATTTATAGAAGAGATAACCTACAGACTAAGTAAATCAAAAGCTTTAAAGTAATCAACAGAATTTCTACAACAGGCAGTAGTTTATCGAAACTTGAACAAAGACTTTAACAAAACTAATATAATACTAAACTGTTGAGTTTAAGGTCGGTTTAATACAAGTGATGATGCTTATGAAAGATCTTCAGAAGTTTTTCCTTTAGTAGTTTGTTCTTCAGATATTTGTCTGGTTTATCTTCAGAACTTCTGATGCTTGAACTCTTCAGAACTTTTGCATATCTTTTACTTCAGCAGTTTCTCAAAATGTAGAAGAGGATATAAGACTAAGGTTTATAGCTGGCTTGTCAATCCTCTTTGACCCTACAATCTCCCCCTGGATTGATGAAGCCAAAACCTTTGGCTATCTTTATTTATACGATCCTCTCTTCCTTAAGTCAAGAACTCTCAAGATTTCTTTGACTGTTTGATGTCTGAGTTCTCTGACCACTGATTCTAAAAGTAGTCCTTGTTCTGGTATCATATCCTGAATGGTCATCAGATCTTCATCAGATAATTTTTGCAATTCAGTCAAGTCATGAAGGACTTTTGTTGAGAAGTCTTTTCTTATTTGAATCACGAAACTGGACTTGTAGGAGAAGCACCATTTGATAATTGGAGATTTGGATTTGAAAAATCTGCCTTGTATGGTACTATTTGAAGGTTTGAATATAGGTCTGCTATTGGAGGTTTTTCTTTTTCAGCACTGATCAGATTGGATCTCCTCCTCTTTTCAACTAGCATAGTATCAGGTGTATCACCTTTTGAAATAGGCATGTGATGTTCAGTGACCACCTTGGTATGTTTTTGTTCTTTGATGGTTTGTTGTAGTTGATAGGCAAATGTTGCAGGATCCCTATATTGTGTCAACAGAGGTTTCTCCTCAACAACGAAATCATCTTCCAGAATGGTTTTCTTCTCAAGGAAAAGCATTTTGAAGTTTGTTGTTGTGTTTTCCCCTGGATTTTTGGTAGCAGGCTGTATGGGTTTGTATTTCTCCGGATGTGCAAGTCTGCCAGCCTTGAACCTTTTGTAGGTCTTATAAAGTACATCTTCTTTCCACCTACTTATTTGAGTCTTTGAACCATATTTGTTCTCTACCAATTCTTGAATTATTTGGGCTTTTTTCAACTTTCTGCCTTTATCTTTGGCGAGCCTTTTTGCTGTAAGCTCTGCCTGTCTTGTTAGTTCTTTAGTTGAGAATCTCTTGAGTGAGAATTTTCTTGTCTTGCTGTTTTTGCTAATATAAGTGATCAACTGTTGTCTTTTATCTTCTTCAGCAGCAAGGACAGTCTGCTCAGCAAGTCTTTCTTCTGCTTCTAACTCATTCAATTTTTGTTCAAACATTTTGCACTTTTCATCAAGACTTAAGTCATCCCTTACTTCTAAGCTCGCCCATATCTTATCTTCCTTTGCCTTTCTTTCAGCTTTGATTCTTTCTTCTTATGTCAGTTCTTTTTCTCCAGTTTGATCTTCTGTAACTGGTATAGAAGAAATAGGAATAGGTTTTGGAATATCAGATTGGGTTGTTTCTGTTGCTTTAGAAGGCTGTTCTGGTTCAGTGCAGGAAATGTCAACTACTAAAGTGTTGATCTGAGCAGCATCAACTACTGAAGGATTGTCTTCAGTACTTTTGGTATTGTCTTCAGCAGCAACTTCACTTTGGTCTTGGGAGGACTTTTTAGCCTTTTCTCTAAGGTCTCTCTTATTCTTTTGATACCAGTCTTCTCTCTCTTTCAGAGCTTTTTCTTGTCTGGTCACGCTTGTTAATTTTTGAGATTCCTTGAGATTTGTGCTTCTCTAGCTCTTTTTGAAGCTTCAAGAGACACAGTTTCAGGTTCCTTTGACATCTCCCCCTTTTTGGCTTCATCGACTTCTGGAAACCATGGAGGTGGAGGTGTTATACCAGATAGATGGGCTAATTGTCTTCTGTTATCATCCATCTTTCTTGACAATTCACCAAGCTTATGGTCAATAGCATTGTTAATCATCACAATTTGAGTGTTGTTCTTTAACTCCATAGCAGTCATAAAATCTTTGAGATGACTAGAAATAAGTTGATATACCATCTGGTATAGGGGACCATCTGGGCTGCATAGTTGGTTCAGGTCTATGCTTGATGACCTAGAGAATTGGGTAGGCTTTTGTGATTGTGGAGGGTGTGTTTTTGGTTGATCCTCAGTGTGAACTGGGGATGCCACTTTTGGGGAATTGGGGTGTAAGTGGTCTTTAACCTGTTATTCTATGACTGTCTCCTTAAGTACAGATACATTAGAATCAGGACCTTTACAGTCAGCCATTAATTCAATTTGTGGAAGTTTTGATCCATCATCCAAATTAACGGAATCATCTGAATCATTGACACAGTCCTCAATGAGAACAGTTTCAGTTGTCTCATGAGCTAGGCCCAACCTAGTTGTCTCATGAATCTCTTTTTCTTGGTACTGAGGATTTCCTACTTCAGGCACAAGGCCTTCATCAGTAGTTGCCACATTTGAGGTCTTAGCTATGGTACTACTGTCCTCAAATCCATCACTG
This sequence comes from Ambrosia x helenae, assembly GCA_030844895.1. Classification (NCBI taxonomy): domain Eukaryota; kingdom Viridiplantae; phylum Streptophyta; class Magnoliopsida; order Asterales; family Asteraceae; genus Ambrosia; species Ambrosia x helenae. The sequence goes on along the minus strand of CM061227.1, from coordinate 11,279,604 downwards.
GATGGTATAAGAGTAGTAGCAGCCTCAAATATACCTAAGGAATCTAAGTTTGGGCTTAGAGACCTTGGTCCCTCCTCATCTCTTTGGTTAGGGCTGAACACATTCTCATCAATGTCCATTTCTTTGTTTTCATCCCCTGTTTTATATGGTGATTGGGGATTGACATTTTCAGATGGATTGTGTTGTTTCAGCCCAGAAAGAATGTTAGCTATCTCAACCGCTGGTGATATTTGTGGGTCAGTAGTTAAGGGATCAACAGTTGAGTTTTGTTCAGTTGTTTAAGGTGTTTTGAAAGAAGGGTTAGTAGTTATGGTCTTTTTGAGTTTCTTTCTTTTAAACAAAATGGATATTGGTGCTCTTTCGGGTATTTGAGATGAATAAGACTGAGAGGAAGTTTCAGTCACATCTTTTGAAAATGCAGATTGCACATTTACAGCTTCAGGCATCTCAACTTCCTAAGTTGCTTTTCTTTTGGGGTTGGTGGGTTTTGATTTTTGTTGCTTGGGTAGTTTTGGCTTTTTGGAAATGGGTTTTGAGGATGTTGGTTCCTTAGGGACTGTGACATGTTCCCCTTGGTCATCCTCTGGCAAGACTGCCGGTTTGTTATGCCTTGAGTATGCTTGTGAGGATAAAGGGTTTAAAAGTGCTGTTTTACCCACAAGCACCTCTTGTCCAAGTTCTTTAATAATACATTGCATGACGAACCTTGGATACAACAAAAATTTCTTTTTATCATTTTGGTGATGCAACACCAACTCATTGAAAAAGAATGAAGATTCCCTATACTTAGTTTCATTTATAATTGAATGAAAAATTGGTTGCATGGTAGAGGACATCTGATCAGAAGATCCAGTCTTTGGACTTAAACACATGATAATGTAGTGAAACAAAAGTTTATATTTTGCATCAAAATATTTCTTGTATATAGTAGCATGTGATAATGTACCTTGGTAACCACACTCAATTATGGTTGACTGAATTGTTCCACTAAGAATTTGATCAGGAGCTTCAGCGTCATCAAGACCTAATATTTCTCCCAGGCTAGCAGGTGTGATTTCCATTTCTTTCCCTTTGATCTGCGTCTTCAAGGAAAGGACTTTACCATCTTCGCTAACAGTCTCAGCGTTTGCCCAAAACTCATTAAGAGTGTCAGTATGGATTGGTGGGTCAATGGTGAACGCCGTGTAATATTGAGATTTTACGATCAAATCAATGATTTCATCGTATTGGGACCAGGCTTCAGCTTTTTTGAAGTAGCCTCTTTGATTGTGTCCCTGTTTAAGAACTAGAGCCATTGTCTTTGATAGAACAGTTGAAAGATTCTGAGAGGTTTTGTTTTTTAAGAGAGGGAAGTTTTGTTTTTTTTTTGAAATGACAATAATGAAAGAGAGGTTTGAGAAATTTAATAGTCCGTTTAGGTCAAAGTTCTGAAAATGATAGAAAAAGACAGTTTTGCCCTTTTTGTCTAGAACTTCTGATGAATATTTATTCATTAGGAGTTTCCTATTTTGTTCTTCAGTAGTATTAAACTACTGAGAAAAGTTACCCCTAAAATCAATATTTGATGATTTTATTATCATCAGCAGATTTTTCTTTTCAGAAATATTTCCCTTACAGATGTTTTTGTACATCAGTAGTTTATCTCTCATTTTGTTTATAAACAGAGGTTTGAGACATAGTGAGTAAACAAGCAAGTGAAAGTAAAATTTGTACAGAAAAGAATGAAAAACACTTACAGAGTTTACTCAAAGTTTAGCATTCCAAACATGGAAACTAACCTCTGGAATGTTGATGTGTCAAGGGGTTTGGTGAATATATTAGCTATTTGATTAGCTGTCGTGACATGTTTCACCTCAATCTTGCCTTTTTCATAGCAATCCCTGATGAAATGATACCTTATTTCTATATGTTTTGTCTTTGAAAATTGAACAGGGTTTTGAATGATGCTAATGGCAGATTTACTGTCTTGGAAAATTGAACAGGTTTTACTGTCTACTAAGATTGGAGTCTTGGTCTCTTTGAATCCATAATCAAGAAGTTGATATTGGAGTCATTGAATCTGTGATGTACAACTTGCAGCAGCAATGTATTCAGCTTCAGCTGTTGAAGTTTCCACATATGTTTGTTTATTTGATTGCCAGGACACTAGACAGTTTCCCAATAATTGACAACCACCAGATGTAGATTTTCTTGACATTTTACACCCTGCATAGTCACTATCTGAAAAAGCTGTTAACTTGGTATTGCTTGAAGCAGGATACCAAATTTCTAATGTAGGAGTTCCTTTCAGATATCTGAAAATTCTTTTGACAGCAGTTAGGTGTGATTCCCTTGGTGCAGATTGATATATAGCACAGACACAAGTTGAGAACATAATATCTGGTCTAGAAGCAGTTAAATACAGAAGTGAACCTGTCATACATCTATACATGGTTTGATCAACCTGTTTTCCTTGATCATCTGGTTCAACTTGTGTGGAAGGTGTCATGGGAGTGGAACATGATTTACAGTCTTGTAAAGAAAACTTGTTTAGTAATTCTTTAACATATTTAGATTGATATATAACAGTTCCATTTGTTTGTTTCTTGATTTGCAGTCCCAAAAAGTATTGCAGTTCTCCCATTGTACTCATCTGAAATTTTGATTGCATGAGTTTCTTAAATTCATCGCACAGTTTTGTGTTTGTTGAACCAAAATTGATGTCATCAACATAAATTTGAATAAGTAAAACATGATTTCCAACATGCTTTATAAAAAGTGTTTTATCTATGGAGCCTCTTGTGAAGTGATTTTTGAGTAAAAAGGTAGAAAGTGTTTCATACCAAGCTTTGGGAGCTTGCTTTAGCCCATAAAGAGCTTTGTCAAGTTTGTACACCCAATTGGGATGAGAAGGATCCTCAAACCTAGGTGGCTGACAAACATATATTTCCTCTTTTATTTTTCCATGTAAAAATGCACTCTTGACATCCATTTGAAAAACTTTAATTTTGTTGGAAATTGCATAAGCCAAAAATAACCTGATGGCTTCTAGCCTTGCAACTAGAGCAAAGGTTTCATCATAGTCAATTCCTTCTTCTTATGAATAACCTTTTACTACCAGTCTTGCCTTGTTCTTGATAATCATACCAGCTTCATCTTGTTTGTTTATGAAGATCCATCTTGTGCCAATTGGTAGCTTGTTTGGAGGTAAGGGGCAAATTTCCTAGACCTGTTGCTTCTTGAATTGAAGCAATTCTTCTTGCATAGCTTGAACCCAATTGTTATCTTTGAGGGCTTCTTGATATTTCTTTGGTTCCAACTGAGAAATAAATGCTAAGAAAAAGCAGAAGTTGGAAAGCTGGTTTCTTGTAAGTAGCCCTAAAGCAATATCACCCATGATTTGATCCAATGGATGATCTCTGTGCTCAATTAGTTGTTGTAGCCCTGTACTTGGTGATGGCTCTTGAACTTCTTCAAACAAACTACTGAGGTTGATGATATCTGGTTTAGCTGTATGTTGTGGTTCAGGAGTCTGTGGAGCTGAATCAGTAGTTTGGATTTGTTCATCAGCAGTTGTTGAAGTAGAAGTTTGTAAAACTTCTAATGGTTTGAAAGTTGATTTAATGACTGTGTTTGGAGTCCATGGTGGAGGAGTATCATCAAAGAACCCTTGATCACCATAATAAGTGGGTTTAGATGATGTAACAGTCTTTTCAGGTCCAAAATGAAAGCTGTCAAGATCAAAGAGTTCAGCAGGATGTGCTGGAATGAGAGTTTGTTTTAACTCATTAAACTTGACATTCAATGTTTCTTCTACTATCTTGGTTCTTGAATGAAAAACTTTGTAGGCTTTTCTAGTGGAAGAATAACCAAGAAAATAACCTGAATCAACTTTTGCAGCAAACTTTGAAATAGAGTCTTTGATGTTTAGAATGAAACATTGACATCCAAAAGCCCTGAAAAAGGTGATAAGAGGCTTTATGCCATGAATAACTTCATAGGCAGTTTTGGAATGTCTTTTATTGACAAGGACTCTGTTTTGAACATAACAAGCTGTGTTGACGGCTTCGGCCCAAAAATACAATGGTAGGCCTGAATCAGCTAACATGGTTCTAGCTGCTTCAATTAATGTTCTGTTATTTCTTTCTACCACACCATTTTGTTCAGGAGTTCTGGGAATGCTGAAATGTCTAACAATCCCTTTAGACAAACAGAATTCATCCAGAGTTTTATTCCTGAGCTCTGTCCCGTTGTCACTCCTGATGATTTTGACAGAGAGAGAGAGAGAGAGAGAATTGTTTCTCTACTTGTAGAATGAAGAACTTGATAATATCAGCTGCCTCATCCTTGGAGTATAAGAAGAAGACCCATGTAAATCTTGAATAGTCATCAATGATGACCAAGCAGTACTTCTTCTTATCAAGGCTCATAATCTTGACTGGTCCAAATAAATCCATATGGAGTTGTTGAAGACATGCAGTTGTTTTTGATTCTTCAATAGACTTATAGGAGGACTTATGCTATTTACCTTTAAGACAGGAAACACAATGTTCTTTACACTGATATTCCTTCAAAGGTAGACCTCTGACCAAGCCCATTTTTGTGACTCTATTTTTGGTTTTAAAGTTCACATGGCCAAGTCTCCTATGCCAGAGATCAGTCTCAGAAGTTGATGCTCTTGAGAAGAAACAAGCAGTGTTGTTCAGTACTTTGTCTTTTTCAATGTCCACTGCATTGACATTGCCACATCTTTTGGCTATCAGAAAAGTATGATCTTCAATGATCTTCTCTATCAACTTTTGTCCTTCTGGTGATATAATCTTGCATGTTGTTTTGGTGAAAAAGGAAGAATATCCTTTGTCACACATTTGAGATACACTCAGCAAGTTGTATTCCAAGTTTTCAACCAGATTGACCTTGTCAAACTGTATTTTACCAGAGGATACATTGCCATGTCCTAGCACATATCCCTTGGCATTGTTCCCAAAGGACACAAATCCTTCTCTTTGACTGATGAAATTGCTTATCAGGTATCTGCATCCTGTCATGTGCATTGAGCCTCCACTATCAATATACCAAATGCTATTCAAACCTCTGGAGACCCCCTGCACCATATAGCAAATTAGTTAGATTTTGCAACCCAAGCCAATTTGGCTTTGGGTTTGCTCTTGAGAACAGGAACAGTTTGTTTTGGAGCATTTTTAGAAATCCATGTCTTTTTGGCAATGGATTTTTCATTCAATCCAATGGTGTAGTCCTTTTGAGGACCTGTTGAAATCTTTGAATGAAATTGGTTTGATATTGTTGTTTTGTGAATGTATGCGATCGGTTTGTGATGGAGGGAAATATTGGAGGGAAGTTATTAGAGAAAGGAAGTTTTATAAACTTATCTTTCACACACACTTTAGAAATACAATGTTTTGGCCCTTATATACATAGTGGATCGGTACATGTGATCCGACGCGGCCCATGACTAATAGACGTGACCATTAGCATCCAATGTGTGACATATCGGTTCACACACAATGTTTTCTTAGACTTAGGACTTTGACATAATAACCTAACATATTTACAAATAACAAATAACACATGTTCAATAATAATGAATCAAGATTAATTCTTCTAACAATCTCCCCCCTAATCTTGATTCTTGCACTTGTCTTTAGTCTTCACTTGATGAGGATCTTGAGCGCTTCTTTGGGGGCAAAGCCGAGTCTTCCCATTCGGCTTCCTTGTTCTTGTAGTCTTCCATTGCTTCTTCGTTGATCTCCACTACCAACTCTCTTCCCTTGTACTTGAGATGATACCAATCTAACATCTCCAAGTAACGAACATACGTTTGCCTCAAGTTTCTTGTAATGTCCATCTTTGACACTAGGCTTGGCAAACCTCTTCCATATCCCATTGACATAGCCACTACCGTCCAATTTTCATCTCTTGTTACCTTCTCATAACCACCAAATACTTGTACCGTCTTGTAAAGATCCAACAAACATATTGGATAACCCGTTTCGTCTCTTGGTGGGATTGGTGCTCTTGTTCTTATTTGTAAGAACTCTTTCATAAACCAATCTACGGTTCTTTCAAACTCTAACTCGAACCTTCTCTTGTATCTTTCAACCGTGCTAGTAATATGGATTAAATCCATAAAGACAATGCAATCTTGCAATTGGGATCCTTCGGTTGGATACATCACCGGACCTCTTTCCATAACACCTTCATATTGATCTTTGTTAATCGAATAGTCGTCAAAATGCTTGAAAATGGACGCTCTTTCTTTGTCTTCATTAGTTATACCCTCCATCTTGTCGCCTTCAAATCTAACCCGCTTTCCTTTGTCTTTAGACCATTCGCGATTCACTGATTTGGTTCGGCCGTGGCTTAAGCCTATGCTACGGCTTTCTTTCTTGTCTTCCTTATTGACTTGATCATATGCGGGACACTTAAATGTGAAATGGTCATCCGATTCACAAATGCGACATAGTATAACCCTTCTAACTTCTTGGATAATAGGCTTCTTGATGTAACATACATCGCCTTCAAATTCTATCTCAAATCCCTCTTGTGTTAATTTCTCAACACTCAATACATTCTTTCTAAGTGTGGTATATAAAACATGTTTTGAATTTTGTGTTCTCGTCCACAACTAGAAATCACTATACTCCCTTTACCACGAAAATACTCATTTCTATAACCTTTTGGGCAACCCTTTATACCAAAAGAATTGTTCAATACAATAAACAAATTCTTGTTGCCACAACCGTGTTCTTGGCGAGTTAAACTAACAAACCACAAATCATTCCAACCCTTTTCATCACTACCCTTAACCATAAACTCGGTTTTACCAATTTTCTTAGGACAATTACGCCTATAATGAAAGGGTTCTTTGCACTTACTACAACACATGGTAGACGGATATTCGGACACTTCTTTTTCTCCTTTGGTTTGCCGATTGTATTCCTTTTGTGCGTTTCTTTTCTTTACTTCGGTATCCCTCACGGATACACTTCCACTTGATCCGATGTTGAACGAAGATAATTGCATATTAAGAGAGTCTCCCATACTCTCGTGGTTCGCCTTCTTGGCCTTCCATCTATGATTCTCATGATCATAAACTAGACTAGGGATTAGCGGCCCTATCCCGTAACCGCCTTGTGTCCCCATCTTCACTGCTTCGTTTTATTCTACATCGAACAATCCACAGGTTCTCTTGATCGTTGGCTCTGATGCCATGTTGAAATCTTTGAATGAAATTGGTTTGATATTGTTGTTTTGTGAATGTACGCGATCGGTTTATGATGGAGGGAAATATTGGAGGGAAGTTATCAGAGAAAGGAAGTTTTATAAACTTATCTTTCACACACACTTTAGAAATACAATGTTTTGGCCCTTATATACATAGTGGATCGGTACATGTGATCCGACGCGGCCCATGACTAATAGACGTGACCATTAGCATCCAATGTGTGACATATCGGTTCACACACAATGTTTTCCTAGACTTAGGACTTTGACATAATAACCTAACATATGTACAAATAACAAATAACACAAGTTCAATAATAATTAATCAAGATTAATTCTTCTAACAAGACCACCGTCAACTTTGGTCATCAATAGTTTTACCAAATTTGTGAGGTTTTAAATCTCAACAGTTTGTGAGATTGATGAAGATTTAGGGTCAACTATTGAAGAAGAATTTTGAGAAAAAGGCCTTTGTTGAGATTTAGTCTTTTTCTGAGAAAAGGTGTTACATGATTGTTGTTTGTTGGGAAAAAAAGTTTCTTCAAAATCTTGTTTATTTGTTTTCCCACAACCAGTTGTAAGATTTTCTTATTATACTGATTTCCTTTTCTGTATCTACAAAATTCTGTTTTGTGGTTAAACAAGCCACAAATTTCAAATTCTTTTGCCTTCTCCTTCTTTTTGAATTCATTATGAAATGTGGAAGGCAAATTACTGACAGTTTTAGAGATATGAGTTAGGTCATCAGTTGTTTTCAGGTTCTCAACTCCTAATGTAGATGAAACTACTGGTGACTTAAAGTCAGTATATAAAACTTCTGCAGGACTTTCTTTTTCAATTTTGAGAAAGTTCTAATGAAAGGATGTGCATTCTTTCATATTGGACGTTTGATTAACAATTATTCTACTCCCATCATCAGTAGTTTTGGGAGTAAAATCAGTTGGTGTTTCAGTATGGTGGTACCCTATGCCAAACTTAACATTTGATACAATTTGTTTGTTAAGCAGCATTTGGTAACCTATACATGACTCAACCCATTTTTCACAAACAACCTTGGTGTCAACAAGCTCTTTTATGACATTTCCTAGGTCTTCTATCATGATTTTAATTTGTGCTTGAGTTTCAATGGCATTATTTGTTAATTTAGAAATTTCCTTAGATTTTGCAGAAAGTTTTCTTTCTAAATCATATTTTATCTGAGTATATTTTCTTTCGGAGTCATTTACTTTGTCATGTAGATGCACATTGGTCTCTCTTATCAGAGCAAAAGATTCTTTGCAAGAAGTTGAACAAAGTTTTAACAAAGATTCTTTTGATACCTGAGACAAGGCAGATTTGGAGGTGCATCCCTCAAATGCCATTAAGGCAAAATTCTTTCTGCCATTATCAGGTTCTCCCCAGTTGATGTCATAGACTTTGTTGTCTGCATTTGGACTGCATTCAGATGTGTCAAAAGGAAGACTGCTCCAATCAACATACCCTGATGTAAAAAGACTTTGTTGTGAGGGTTGTTGAATTTGTGGAAGAAGCTTGGTAGTTGGCCCAAAAATAGCTCAAGAAGGGATGATCAAATGGTGGGGGTTAGCTTGCTATTTATAGAGCTCCACGGGAAGCACGGGCGTGCCCAAGAGTGTAAGGGTGTGCTTGTTGTCTCACGTACGTTCTGTTGCTGCATGGCAGACATTGTCTATACTTCTGTCCCTGGCCTGGTCGTGCACAAGTATGTGGCACGGGCGTGCATGTCTTCCAGACTCTGTTTTCATGCTCTCCAAGTTTGCTGTGTTGTCTTCTTGCATGCAAGGCCCTCGTGCAGGTGAGCGTGGGCGTGCTTGGTTACTTCGGGACTAATTTTTGCATTGTTCAAGTCCCGATATTGTCTTCAAAACATATAGTGAACTGGCTGAAAGTCTCGTATCTTCAGAAATCTCCCGATTTTGCCCGTTTTCACCCAGAAATCCTCTGTTTCCGTCTCGGAGCTCCATTTTCCTGATAAATACAAATAGGAACGAATTAAGTATCAAAAATTAATAATATAACCTTAATTGTATCCTATTATGAGACTATTTATGCCCGTTTTTTTATGTTAATTATGTGAGTTATCAACGGCGCGCCAGCAGGGAGGGTACAACCCCCCCTTTTCCCCACTTGCTGCAAATATCCTCTTTGTGTCAGGCGTCACCTCAGACAACCTTCCAGATGGAGCAGACTGACAGAATGACACCGCCTGACACAGACTGAAGCAGACAGAAAGATCCGCCTCCAGCCAATGATAGCTCGCCACGTGGACCAATTGTAGGGCGATACCTCTTTCTCTCTCCTGCATTTATTACAATCCAGTTTGCTTTATCTTTTCCCTAGTTCATATTCAACTAGTTGGGCCGAAAGGAAGGCAAGCCCATAACCCGGGCCCAAGCCCATCGTCGAGGTTATGGGTAAATGGTAACGGGCTCATGTAACTCTTGTAAATAGGTGTCTCACCTCCATCAACCAGATTCCACTCCCTTGAGAATACACTCACACTTACCGGGCCAAACCACCATTTTTGTGTCTGCTATCATGGGTCTTTCGATACTCTAGGCGGTTGCCTCCTTTCATACGACCAATTGATTATTTACAGGTCACGGATCCATCCACGACGTGGGGCCAAGGATTATATCCTGAAGTAATGATGTGTCGATAATTTAATATGTTTTACTTATGTAATTATCTTTCTTTTTGCACTTTTATTATGCTTTTATCTTTATAAAATATAGCTAAAACGTTCCCATGAGATAAATGCAGGATCTTGGAAGCAAAAAGCAAATAGGAAAAGAAAAGGCACATTTTGAGTGGAGAATAAGCTTCTAGTGGACAAAAAGGTACATGGTCCAAAAACCTTGTCTCCCACATGCATGTTTTGATGGCCAGGAAGGAAAACGGCACAAAAAACAAGGAACTAAAGACTTAGAACGCTGTTTCAGATGCGGTACAGTCGCGCTCCGGCAGTGCATGGCCGTACACCTGCTCCGGGTCAACAAGTCAACATTTCCATGTCAACATAAGGCAAAAACTCAATTTACAAGCTTGCACCGGTGTGCCAAACACCTGTGCACAACCGTGCCTTTAAACACGTGCTCCCCAAGGCTCCCAACCAACCAAACTGTCAAGACTGGTACACGAAGCAGCCAGCACGGGCTTGCCCAGGACCATGGCACGACCATGCTTCACCTAAAGGATAGGCTGTCTCTGCAAAAGGACTCTGCAACAGTACCTACTGTCGAGCGTGGGCGTGCCAAACTTTGAGCATGGGCGTGTAGGGACTGATTTTGCCTATAAATAAAGGCCTCCACTCCACATTTTGAGCATCCCTTCACTCATCCCGGTCCTTTTTCATCGAGTCCTGACCTTCCCTTCGGGAAAGTTGTCAATTTTAAGAAAAAGACGTTTAAGTGACTAAATCCACACGACATCAAGTTTTTGGCGCCGTTGCCGGGGACACGACATATTCCATAGAAAGGTTTTAAGTTGCTAGTTATTAATTGTTTTGCCAGTTTGTTTTGATAGCTTTTCAGATGGATCATCAAGTTATTGAAAGTGGTTGCTACGTTAAACAAGGGTGTGACTTTTGTGGCGGACCTCCTTTCCCGCACAGTTGTGATGACTACTTGTTTTGTATTGTTCCGTGTATTTATTGTGGTGGAACTTGTTGGATCAGTGGCTCAACTTTTGCAGTTCTTGCTTATGAACACTTGTGTGTTGTAAATATATCAAAGTAAATTGCACAGCAGAATATTAAAGTGTTCAAGTTAAAGCATCACTTTATAACAGGAGTTATGACTCCCCCTCAATCAATGAACTAGGAAGTTAAAGATGAGAATCAATAGTAAATGCAGAATGATTCTCAACTATATATGAAATGGTTAACTACCAAGTAATAAGAAGGAAAAGTTCAAAACTATTTTATTTAAGAGTGATTGAACTACATATATAAATATGGGAAGTTATCCCTCTATTTATAGAAGAGATAACCTACAGACTAAGTAAATCAAAAGCTTTAAAGTAATCAACAGATATTTCTACAACAGGCTGTAGTTTATCGAAACTTGAACAAAGACTTTAACAAAACTAATATAATACTAAACTGCTGAGTTTAAGGTCGGTTTATCTCCAGAACTTCTGATGCTTGTACTCTTCAGAACTTTTGCATATCTTTTACTTCAGCAGTTTCTCAAAATGTAGAAGAGGATATAAGACTAAGGTTTATAACTGGCTTGTCAATCCTCTTTGACCCTACAGAACTTCTTACCCCCATAAATGCGAAGAATACATGTCTCCTTGTCTTCTGACTTTTGAGTCTTACCTTTGTGAACCTTCACCATATTCACCCCACCTGAACCTCCCCCGTCTCTACCTTCCTACGAAACACCTCCATATAGCCTGTCACCATTTCCACACACTCATACAACCCCACCTTTTGATTCTTCAACTTTCTTACCTTATCATTTCAAAGAAATTACCCCTCTAAAAATTAACTACCATTTTTTTCCACCAAATCCTTTCTTCAAGTCCGAACATGAGCCTATGCCCGAATCCGAACCTCCTCTCATTGACTTGGAAAGGTTTGCTGAAAATATCTAGATAGTCAAAAAACTATCTTTTGAAGAAATTTGCAATGGAGGATGAAGCAAGAGTAAGGGAATTGGAAGTACAACAAGAGGAAGCAGGTGCAGACAAGATAAAAGAAAACATGGGTGGAAGTGGAGTGGTGGACGAAGAGGTGCAAGAAGGACGGGAAGAAACAGAATGAGGCAACTAAGGAAAGGAAGAGGTAATATCTTTGTTGCCACTTTTCACGAGTGATACCCCCAATAGCTGAACTTGTTCACGACTCCTGGGGTAAAGCGTATCAATTGGAGTATCACATCACTAGGAAGAAGTGGCGTTACTTCAGCAAGCCACTTGTGGTGTGTCGGGGTGACCGACTTCTTCACTACTTGTACATAGTGAAGTTTGATCCAGCAAATTTCAAGTGGTGGTGGCACGACATATCAGGTTTGACTGTCAATCCCAAAATCTTAAATTGCGGGATTAAATTTGGTTAAAGTAGTATTTTCAGGGCTAGCCCGATGAAGAATTAGTTGAGAGGTTGGTGCATACGGTAAGAAAAGCAATCGATGACCCTCAGGTATGATCGTTCCCTTCTATTTTCTAACCGTCAGGTATGCCCTCTCTGCACTAGGACTTAGTAGTTTATAATCAGTAGTTTTTATGTTTTTAGTTTGTAGTTAGTTATATATTCATGCCAAGTTATTTCTCTCGGAAGGGCTCAGTGGTTTGGTAGTTGTGGGTGCCACCCGAACAGTTTTCTTCTACAAAACTAATTAGGGGAGTGTTTGTCTTTGTCCCACTTATTTCTTTAAGCATAAAATATATCATCAAATCTATAATTTTTAAAATATGCTAAGGAATCAAGTGTGAGGTGGTAAAATTTTTATAAATGTTACCACCTCCTGAGCTAAGCAAACCAAGAACCTATTTTTTTTTTGGAAGGTGTGTTTCAGCGAAGAATCCAAATGACGCACAACCCCTCAACCCCAGTTCGAATCCAGGCCAAACGCGAGTGTTGAATTTCTCACCCCTTAGTGCAAGTAGGGGGACTCGAACCTGAGACCAGGCCCGGGCGGGAACCTCCCTGAGGTGTAAACCTTCCCACCTCCGATCAGCTGGGCTGGACATCATTGGCAACCAAGAACCTATTTAAAGGCAAAAGTTTTTCAAAATATTTTTAGAGTAAGCAAAAACCTTTTTGTAAACTCTTTGAGTCCACCCCAAAGAACTAACTCAAAGTGTTTTTACGTCATAGTTGAGTGTCTACCCTTTTCATGTGAGTATCTTAAGCCTTATCGAGCACACCCATTTTGATATAGATACCACAGATGCTCGTTCGTTTGATTATGAGAGATATTCACCCTTGGCATGTCATAGTTAGAACTTGTGTATCTTATACATTTCGAGACTACACACGAGGTGAGAGATTGTGGAAATGATCGAGGCACTTAGGACACACCCATTCCATCTTTCATTGGTCTTCCATAAATATATCCCTCACCTAGTCACCCTACTTGAGCCTTAGCCTTTTTCGTTTCACCCATCACATTTAGTCCATGTCGTGGTTTTGGCAAAGAAGGCGTGTTGCAGGCTATTGGGACACTCTTGGGCAGTCTTGAAGAAAATAGACCAGATGTCATGGTATTCACCAAGAAGAGTTTGGAAACTAAAGAAAAGATCGCCAGACAGAGTTAGCATACCAAAAAATAAGCTTTACCCAAAGCAGTACTTGTTGTAAAAAAAGTTTGAGGAATAAGTCAGAAAGCTCGACAATAAACGGGCCGAAAGAAAACAATTCTATTTGAAGATTTATTTCTAGCACATTCCTAGCTGAAGTTATTAGGTTTGAAGACCAAACGATTCGCAAAGTAGGGACGTCAGAGCGATGAGTCTCCAGGGGAGGAGTTTCATAAAGTCCATTATCTAGAGTTTGACATTTTCCCATTACAACGCAGCCACTGCCCAAGCCAGACACGACAGTAGACGCCCATCCTACCCACTTATCACTTCATCATTTTTATCCTCGAAAGACCTTGTGATTCATAGCCTCTTACCCATATATAGCGGTGGAGATTTGATTTGTATACAAGCCTATGATCTGTGTGTGCCTTGGGTTGAATCCGAGTGATCACCCCGAAAACAACCCCCGAGTGAAACAGTGAGGGAAATATGAAGTAGACACTTGAGGAACATTTGATTAGGCGCTCCAAGGCTATCTAGGATGGCCCTAAGGCCTCCCACAAGGCCCCAAGATCTCTGGAAGAAGCTTGGAAGTCAGCCAAAGAAAGCACAAAAGGGATGTCAAATGGTGTCGTCAAGCTTGCTATTTATAGACTTTCCAGGGCAAGCATGGTCGTGCTTCAGGGGGTGGCACGATCGTGCCATAACCACATGTACGTTCTGTTTGCTGCAGCACTGCATGTCTATTCTTTTTGTCTTGAGCACGGGCGTGCCATGTGTATGGGCACCAGCATGCATGTGTCTTCAGCAAGTTTTCTTGTTCCCCAAGTTGGCTGCATTGTCTTCTAGCGTGCAGAGCCTCCGTGCAAGTGTGCATGGGCATGCTGGGTATGTCTCGGGCTGGTTTTATCACTGTTTAAGTCCCGAGAGTGTCTTCAAACATACAAGGAACATGCTATAAGTCTCGTATCCTCATGAATCTCCTGTTTTTGCCTAAAAATCTCCTGTTTCCAGCTTGGAGCTCCAATTTCCTGAGAAACACAAATAGGAATGAATTAAGCACCTAAAATCGGTAATTTAAGCCTAATTCTACCCTATTATGAGGCTGATTATGCACCTTTTATATGTTAATTATGTGATACATCAACACTCGTCAAAGATTAGTTCTGGAGGGGGACCCAGGCCTTGATTGTCGTTGGTCGGCCTAGATCATCATCAATCATTGGTAGATCCATCCATCTACCGTAAGGAGTTGGAGTAGGATCACCTGATGATGAACCCTCAGAATAATTTACTGATTTAGGTCTCCCAACCTGCTTGATTTTATCTTTGATAAAATTTGGTTTTGCAGGTTTGGGTTCGGCCTTAGGTTGAGCCTTTGGATTGCCTGTTGGACTAGCCTTAGGGTTTTTCTTGGGCTTCGAGACCTTAGGTTTTACAACCTTCTCAGTTGGAGTTTCAACAACAATTATTTGTTTTCTTTTAAATGGGTTTGGTCTCTCATTTTGATAATAATTATCATAAAAAAATTGTTTTGGAGAGCCAAACTGATTGTTATTGTTTCTCAGTGGTCCATAACTGCTAGCCTTCATCTTTCTCAGATAGGGACAATGAGATCTAATGTTTCCTACCTCGTTGCATTCAAAGCATGACCTCCACTCTTCATAGTATTCAGGAGCATACTGTGAATACCCCGAGCTATATTGAGAAGATCTAAGGCTAGAGTTTCCAAAGCTAGTGGTACTTGAGGATGCTTCATGGTCATGAGATCTAGGTGCACCATATCTTTGATCTTTTTGTTTAAAATAGTCAAAATTTGATTGGTTTTCATAATGCTGCACCTGATCAGTACCCCTAGATTTGACAAACTTAACTTCTTTAGTCTTGGGAACAGACTTGTTCTTCCCAGACTTTTTCTTTGGAACCCAATTAATCTTCTTTGACTGGCTCTGTTGGTTCATTTAATTTTGATGAGTTTTCTGAGGACCGGCTTGTGGTTTTTGTTGGATCAGTTTCTTGTTTATAAACAGATTCTTATCACGAACACTTGTTTAAGATCTATCAAAGTGATTTGCACAGCGGAATACATGTAAAGTGTTCAAGTTAAAGCTTCACTTTAAATAGGAGTTATTACTCCCCCTTGAAGTATGAACTAAAGTAGTAAATGAGAATCTAAGACAGTTAATGAATAAAACAGTAAATGCTTCAAATGATTCTCAGATATATTGGAAATTATAACTGCAAAGAAATGTTTAAAATAGTGGGATGAACCCATCTATTTATAGACCAAAAGTAAACGTAAATGAGAAGTATTGATGCAATATAATATGTACAAATACTACAACAGGCTGTAGCATTGTTACTTGTAGCATTGGTACTTGTACAAAGACTTTAACAATACTAATATTATACTAAACTACTGAAGTATAAGTCGGTTAGATGCTTCTATCAAACATCTGATGAGTGACAAACTACTGATGAGTAGTTTGCCTTCAGCTGTTCTTCAGAGACTTGTTTGGTTGGTCTTCAGAACTTCTGATCATTACTCTTCAGCACTCGATATCTTCTTCTTTAGCACTTTCAGTCTTCTTCTTCTTCAGCAGTTTCTAAGAATTATTCAGCAGAAAAATGAATTAGACTAAGGTATCAAAAGTGGTTTCGTCAATCCTCTTTGTCCTTAGAATCTTCCCCTAGATTGATGAAGCCAAAACCTTATCTAATCCTTTATTCCTTCTTTCTGCCATCAAGAATCTTCCATATTTCTCTGATCATGGAGGTATTGAGTTGGTGAGGTTGTTGTTCAGTAAGAGATCCTTGTTGAGGTTCAAGATGCTGGATGGTGAGCAGGTCTTTTGTTGAAAGATTCTTCATTTCATCTATTGAGGTGAAGACCTTACTTGAACGATCTCTTCTCGTGACCATCACTGAGTTTGAATTAGTGAATGACCATTTCACTATGTTTACTTTAGACTGGTCAAAGTCTAAAGTATGGGGGACCATGCTTGTCTCTTGGTTTGTTCCTGATTGTGAAATATCTTCTATTCCAGTGACCCTCAGGTGGGATTCCCTTCTTTGTTCAGTGTTCACAACATCAGGTGTATTACTAAAAGTAGGAAGATGATGTTCAGTAATTATCTTAGTGTGTTTCTTGTCAGTTATGGTTTGTTGTAGTTGGTAAGCAAATGTAGAAGGATCCCTGAATTGTACAAGCAGAGGTTTTTCTTCAACCATAAAGTCTCTTTGTACAATGGTGTTTCCTTCAAGCAATACCATTTTGAAATATGTTTTGATGGTTTCCTCTGGCTTCTTCTTGGTAGCAGGCTGCTTTATTGATTGTTTGACACCAGAAATTTTAGCTACTAAAGTTTGTGAAACTTCAGAAGTTTTAAACTTCTCTGGATTAGCAAGTCTATCATCCTTGAATTTCTTTGTTGATTGTTTGAATTTCTTGTAAGTGTCATATAATGTATCCTTTGAACCATATCCATTGTCTACCAATTCTTGTATGATTTCAGCTCTCTTTGCCTTTCTATTTTTCTCAGTAGCCAGCCTGTCAGATACAAGCTGAGCTCTATGTGTTAGTTCATCAATTGATAGCCCTTTAAGTGAGTACTTCTTTGTTTTGCTGTTTTTGTTGATGAAGGTCACCAGCTGTTGTCTCTTGTCTTCTTAAACAACTCTTTCTTGTTCTTCCAACTCACTTAAATTTTCTTCATACCTTGTTAATTTTTCATTGTAGGTTAAGTCATCCATTGCTTTTAGGCTGTTCCAGATCTCATCTTCCATTGCCTTCTTCTTTGCTGCCTTTAAACTCTTCTCCATGAGTTCTTTTGAAATTGCTATGGTAGTAGGGTTTAAAACAGTTGTATGAGTGGGTACAGTCTTAGGAATATCAAATGGAGTAGGTTCAGTTGCCTTAGAAGGTTGTTCTGTTTCAATCTTGGAAGTGTCAACTACTGAAGGGTTGATTTAAGTATCAACTACCGAAGGATTGTCTTCAGTACTTCTGCCTTGGCCTTTAGAAGTTTCTTGTATAATGCCTTGGGATTTCTTTTCAGCTATTTCTCTAAGGAGCCTTTCTTGTTTTTCTTGCCTGTTATGCCTTTCTTTCAAGGCTATTTCTTGTCTTGTCATGATTGTTTGCTTTTGGACATCCTTGAGATGTTGTGCTTCTCTGGCCTTTTTGGAGGCTTCAAGAGACACAACCTTTGGTTCCTTAGACATCTCCCCCTTTTTGGCTTCATCCACTTCTAGAAACCAAGGAGGTGGAGGTGTTACACCAGATAGATGAGCAAGTTGTCTTCCGTTTTTCTTGACAAATCACCAAGTTTGTGTTCTATGGCATTATTGATCATCTCAAGTTTAGTTTTGTTCTTTAACTCCATAGCAGTCATAAAATCTTTGAGATGTTGGGAAATGAGTTGATGTACCATCTGGTATAGGGTACCATCTTGGCTGCATAGATGGTTCAAGTCTATGCTTGATGACCTAGGGAATTAGGTAGGCTTTTGCTGTGGAGGGGGTGTTTTTGGGTGATCCTCAGTTATGACTGGGGATGTCACTATAGGGGAATTAGGGTTCAAGTGGTCTTTAACCTGATCCTTTGTGACTAGCTCTTTGAGCTTAGATGCATCAGATACAAGACCTTAACAATGAGCCGTTAATGCATGTTGTGGAGAGTTTGAAAAATCATCCAAACTAATGGAATCATCTGAATCCCTGGTGACATCCTCAATGAGTATGTCATCAGTTAAACCATGAGCTAGGCCCAACCTAGTAGTCTCATGAACCTCTTTTTCTTGGTACTGAGGTTTTCCTACTCCAGGCACATGGCCTTCATCAGTAGTTGCCACATTTGAGGTCTTAGCTATGGTACTACTGTCCTCAAATCCATCACTTGATGGTATATGAGTAGTAGCAGCCTCAAATATACCAAAAGACTCTAAATTTGGGCTTAGAATCCTTGGTTCCTCCTCATCTCTTGGGGTAGAGCTAATAACATTCTCATTAATGTCCATATCTGAGTTTTGATCCCCTGTATTATGTGGTGATTAGGGATTGACATTTTAAAATGGATTGTTTTCTTTCAGCTTAGAGAGAATATTAGCTATCTCAACTGCTGGGTGAGATGTTTCCTTTTCAGCAATTATGGGTTCAGAAGTTTGATTTGGTTCAGTCGTTTCAAAAGAAGGGTCAGTATTTATTGTCTTTTTAAGCTTCTTTCTAGCAAATCGAATGGATATGGGTTCTCTTGGAGGTGTTTGAGATGGATGAGACTGAGAGGAAGTTTCAGTCACATCTTTCAAAAGTGCAGATTGCACATCAGCAGTTTCAGGCATCTCATCTTCGTGAATTGCTTTTCTTTTTTAGGTTGGTGGGTTTGGATTTTTGTTGTTTGGGTTGTTTAGGCTTTTTGGAAGATGGTTTTGAAGATGCTCGCTCCTTGGTGACTGTGGTTTGTTCCCCTTGGTCATCTTCAGGCAAAAGTGTTGGTTTATTATGCCTTAAGTATGCTTGTGAGGTTAGTGGATTTAAAAGTGACGTTTTACCCACAAGAACCCCATTTCCAAGTTCTTTAATTATGCATTGCATGATGAACCTTGGATACAACAAAAATTTCGTTTTCTCATTTTGGTGATGCAACACCAACTCATTGAAAAAGTATGAAGATGCCCTGTATTTAGTTTCATTCATAATGGAATGAAAAATTGGTTGCAAATTTGAGGGCATCTGATCAGACGATCCGTTTTTTGGACTTAAACACATGATGATATAATGGAACAAAAGTTTATATTTTGGATCAAAATATTTCTTGTAAATAGTAGCATGTGATAAAGTACCTTGGTAACCACATTCAGTTATGGTTGATTGGATTGTTCCACTGGGAATTTGATCAAGCGCTTCAGCATCATCAAGACCTAGTCTATTTCACAGGGTTTCCGGTGTGATTACCATTTCTTTCCCCTTGATCCTCGTCTTCAGGGAAGTGACTTTACCATCTTCGGCAACAGTCACAACGTTTGCCCAGAACTCATTGAGAGTGTCGGTATGGATTGGTGGGTCAAGAGTGAACGCCGTGTAGTTTTGTGATTTTACAACCAAATCAATGATTTCATCATATTGGGACTAGGCTTCATCCTTTTTGAAGTAGCCTCTTGATTGTGTCCCTGTTTAAGAATGATAGCCATCTCCGGTAACAGTCACAGCGTTTGCCTAGAACTCATTGAGAGTGTCGGTATGTATTGGTGGGTCAAGAGTGAATGCCGTGTAGTTTTGTGATTTTACGACCCAATCAATTATTTCATCGTATTGGGACCAGACTTCATCCTTTTTGAAGTAGCCTCTTTGATTGTGTCCCTGTTTAAGAACGAGAGCCATTTGTTTGTTTGATAGAACAGTTGTAGGTTTCAGAGAAGGTTTGAGAGAGGAAAGTTTTGTTTTTCAAACGATAATAATGAAAAGAGGGGTTTGTTAAGTTTAATAACCGTCCTTGGTCAAACTTCTGAGAATAGTTAAAGACAGATTTGCCCTTTTGTCTAAGACATCTATTGAACAATTATTTATTAGTAGTTTCCTATTTCTCTCTTCAGCAGTTTTTAATAGCGGATTTGAATTTGTTTTATACACACCCAAAAGTAACTTTTTGATGATTTTATTATCATTAGCAGTTTCTCTTTTAGAAATTTTCCCATACAGATGTTTTTGTACATCAGTATTTTCTATCATTATGATCAACATAATTTTTGTGATATGAGTAAAAAAAAGTGAAATTGAAGTATGTGCAGAATAATGAAAACACTTAGAAAAATTACTCCAAATTTAGCATTCCAAGCATGGATACTAACTTCTGAAAGGTTTTTGTGTTAAGAGGTTTTGTGAAAATGCCAGCAATTTGATTTGCTGTTGACACATATTTGACCTCAATTTTGCCTTTTTCATATCAATCTCTGATGAAATGATACCAGATTTCAGTGTGTTTGGTCTTTGAAAACTATAAAGGATTTTGAATGATGCTAATGGCTGAGGTACTGTCTAGGAGTAATGGTGTCTTGGTTTCTTTGATTCCATAATCAAGCAATTGATTTTGAAGCAATTGTATCTATGAAGTACAGCTTGCAGCTGCAATATACTCTGCTTCAGTAGTTGATGTGGCCACAGATGTTTGCTTCTTGGATTGCCATGACACCAGGCAGTTTCCAATGAATTGACACCCACCAGATGTTGATTTTCTTGACATTTTACACCTTGCATAGTCGCTATCTGAAAAAGCTATTAATTTGGTATTGCTAGAAGCATGATACAAAATTCCAAATGTAGGAGTTCCTTTCAGATATCTGATAATTCTTTTGATTGCAATTAGGTGTGATTCCCTTGGAGCTGATTGATATCTAGCACAGACAAAATTTGAGAACATAATATCTGGTCTAGATGCAGTTAAATAAAGTAGGGAACCTATCATACATCTATACATGGTTTGATCAATCTGGTTTCCTTGATCATCTGGTTCAACTTGTGTGGTTGGACTCATGGGAGTGGAAGCTGATTTACAGTCTTTTAAAGAAAATTTGTTCAATAATTCTTTAACATATTTAGATTGATGTATAAAAGTTCAATTTGTTGTTTGTTTGATCTGCAGTCCCAAAAAGTACTGCAGTTCTCCCATGGTACTCATCTCAAATCTTGATTGCATGAGTTTCTTAAATTCACATAAATTTGTTCAATAATTCTTTAACATAGTTTTGTATTGGTTGAACCAAAAATAATGTCATCAACATAAATTTGAACAAGTAGGATGTGATTTCCAACATGCTTAATGAAAAAGTGTGTTATCAATGGAGCCCCTTGTAAAGTGATTATTGAGTAAAAAGGTGGAAAGTATGTCATACCAAGCTCTGGGAGCTTGTTTTAGCCCATAAAGAGCTTTGTCAAGTTTGTACACTCAATCCGGATGAGAAGGATTCTCAAACCTTGGTGGCTGACAAACATACACTTCCTCTTTTATTTTTCCGTATAAAAATGCATTCTTTACATCCATTTGAAAAACTTTAATTTTGTTGGAAATTGAATAAGCCAAAAATAACATGATGACTTCAAGCCTTGCAACTGGAGCAAAAGATTTATCATAATCAATTCCTTCTTCTTGTGAGAAACCATGAACCACCATTCGTGCCTTGTTTTTGATGATTAAACTAGATTCATCTTGTTTGTTTCTAAAAACCCATCTTGTGCCAATTGGTAGCTTGTTAGGAGGTAAGGGACAAATTTCCAAGACCTGTTACTTCTTGAATTGTAGCAACTCATCTTGCATAGCTTCAACCCAATTGTTGTCTTTGAGTGCTTCCTGGTATTTCTTTGGTTCCAATTGAGAAATGAATGCTGAGAATAAGCAGAAGTTGGAAAGTTGGTTTCTTGTAAGTACCCCTGAGGCAATGTGACCCATGATTTGATCCAATGGATGATCTTTGTATTCAATCAGTTGTTGTAAACCACTGATGGGATTAGGATCTTGAACTTCTTCAAACAAACCACTGAAGTTAATAATATATGGTTCAGCTGTTTGTACATCTTCGGTAGTTGTTGGAGCTGAATAAGAAGTTTAAGTTTGTTCATCAGTAGTTGTTGAATCAGAAGTTTGATGAACTTCTGATGGTTTGAAAGTTGATTTAATGACTGTATTAGGAGTCCATGATGGAGGACCATCATCAAACCCATGATCACCATAATAAGTGGGTTTAGATGAATTAACAGTCTTTTCAGGTCCGAAATTAAAACTGTCAAGGTCAAAGAGTTCAGCAGGATGTGTTGGAATGAGTGCATGTTTTGACTCATTGAACTTGACATTCAGTGTTTCTTCAACTATCTTGGTTCTGGAATTGAATGCCTTGTATGCTTTTCTAGTGGAAGAATAACCAAAAAGTAACCTGAATCAACTTTAGCAGCAAACTTTGAAATAGAGTCTTTGATGTTGAGGATAAAACATTGACATCCAAAAGCCCTAAAAAAGGAGATTAGGGGCTTAATGCCATGAAGAATTTCATGTGCAGTTTTGGAATGTCTCTTGGTGATTAGTACTCTATTTTGAACATAACAAGCTGTGTTGACTGCTTCAGCCCAGAAATAAAGAGGTAGAACTGAATCAGTTAACATAGTTCTTGCTGCTTCAATTAATGTTCTATTCTTCCTTTATAGCACAACATTTTGTTCAGGAGTTCTGGGAGTGCTGAATTGTCTAACAATCCCTTTAGACAAACAAAATTCATCCAGAGTTTTGTTCCTGAACTCTGTCCCATTGTCACTTCTTATGAATTTGACAGAGAGAGAGAGAGAGAGTACTGCTTCTCTACTTGTAGAATGAAGAATTTGATGATGTCAGTTGCCTCATCCTTGGAAAATAGGAAGAAGACCCATGTGAATCTTGAGTAGTCGTCAATGATGACCAAGCAGTACTTCTTCTTACGAAGGCTCATGATTTTGACTGGCCCAAATAAGCCCATATGGAGTAGTTGAAGACATGCAGTTGTTTTCGATTCTTCAATAGACTTATATGAGGACTTATGTTGCTTACCCTTAAGACATGATACACAGTGTTCTTGACACTGGTATACTTTCAAGGGTAGACCTCTGACCAAGCTCATTTGTGTGACTTTATTTATGGTTTTAGAGTTCACATGGCCAAGTCTCCTATGCCAAAGGTATGTCACTAAAGTTGATGCCTTTGAGAAGAAACAATCAATATTGTTCAGTACTTTGTCTTTTTCAATGTCCACTACATAGACATTTCCACATCTTTTGGCTATCAGCAAAGTATGATCTTCAATGATCTTCTCTATCAACTTCTGGCCTTCTGATGATATGATCTTGCATGTTGTTTTGGTGAAAAAGGAAGAATATCCTTTATCACACATTTGTGAAACACTAAGCAAGTTGTACTCAAGGTTTTCAACCAGATTGACCTTGTCAAACTGCATTTTACCAGAGGATACATTGCCATATCCTAGCACATATCCCATAGCATTGTTCCCAAAGGACACAAATCCTTCTCTTTGACTTATGAAATTGTTGATCAGGTACCTGCATCCTGTCATGTGCATTGAGCCTCCACTATCAACATACCAAATGCTATTTAGACCTTTGGAGACCCTCTACACAGAGAGTAGATTAGTTAGATTTTGGAACCCAAGCCAATTTGGCTTTGGGTGTACTCTTGAGAACAGGAATAGTAGCAGTTTGTTGTGGACCAATTTTAGAAATCCATGTCTTTTTGGCAATGGATTTATATTAAGAACAATGGTGGGACCTTTTTGAGGTTCACCATCAACTTTGGTTATAAGAAGTTTAGCCATATTTATCAAATCTTTTACCTCACCAGTTTGTGAAACTGCTGAAGGCTTAGGTCTAACATCTGAAAAATAATTTTGAGAGGAAGACTGTGGTTGAGATTTAGTCTTTCTTTGAGAAAAGGTGTTACTTGGTTGCTGTTTGATGGGATAAAGCATGTTTTCATAATCTTGTTTGATTTGTTTTCCCACAACCAGTTGTAAAATCTTCTTGTTGTACTGATTTCCTTTTCTATATCTGCAAAATTCTGTTTTGTGGTTAAATAGACCACAAATTTCACAAGGTTTTGCCTTTCCTTTCAAGTTTTCAGGAGTTTTGGAAGGCAAAGTACTGACAGTTGTTAAATTTTGAATTTGGTCATCATCAGTTTTTAGGGTCTCAACTCTTAAAGTAGATGAAACTACTAATGATTCAATGTCAGTTATTTCTACTTCTGCAGGACTTTCTTTTTCATTTTTAAGAAAGTTCGGATGAAAAGATGCACAGTCTTTCATATCAGAAGTTTGAACTATTCTACTCCCATCATCAGTAGTTTTGGGAGTACAATCAGTTGGTGATTCAGTGTGATTGTACCCTATGCCAAACTTAACATTTGATGCGGTTTGTTTTTAACTAGCATTTGGTAACCTCTACATGACTCCACCCAATTTTCACAATCAACCTTGGTGTCAGCAAGCTCTTTTCTAACATTTTCTAGGTTTTCTATAATGCTTTCTATCTGTGCTTGGGTTTCAATAGCATTATTAGTCAATTTAGAATTTTCTTTTGTTTTAGAAGTAAGTTTTCTTTCAAAATCACATTTCATTTGAGTGTATTTTCTTTCAGAGTCACTGGCCTTGCCTTGTAGATGCACATTGGTCTATCTTATTAAAGCAAATGATTATTTGCATGATTTTGAGCAAAGTTTTAAAAGAGACTCTTTTGATACCTGTGATAAGGCAGCATTAGAGGAGCATCCCTTAAAAGCCATTAAGGCAAAGTTCTTTCTGCCATTATCAGGTTCACCTAGTTAATGTCAAACATTTTGTAGTCTGCATCAGGACTGCATTCTGTTGTGTCAAAAGGAAGACTGCTCCAGTCAACATACCCATTTGTGAAAAGACTTTGTTGAGTGGGTTGTTGAGCAGCGGGAATGGAAGGCATCTGTTGTTCGCTCTGCTGTTGATGAGCATGCATATGTACATATTGTATTTGTGGCACATATTTGATTTGTGGAGCTTGTGCCAGTACAAAATGTGCACTTCCCTGTGTTCCAAAATTCCTATTGTAACTAGGGTTTGATTGGTTTCCAAACTGTGATTGGTTAAAGCTGGAGCTTCTACACTCTCTAGCAAAGTGTCCCAACTTCTGACACTTATGACATCTCAGTTTTGATTTGTCAAAACCAACTTTTGTTGAACTGTTCAGTCCTGGAAATTTCATTCCTGACCTTTTATAAAATTTGTTAGTTTTAACACTTAACATGGCCAGTTGATGTAGTACGTCCATTTCCTCTAAGTCATCACTACTGAAATTTTTTAAGTCATCCATTATAAAACACATGTTATCAGTAGTTTGACTATTTTCTTCATTGTCATAAGCTAGATATGACCTTTCTGATGAGATCCCAGCAGTTATGTCAATGTTATCAAAAGATCCAAAATCATTAGAACAAGAAGGTGAATTTTGTCCCAATAGTGTTGTGCTACCTGGAATATAGTCATCACTAGTTTTTCCAGATTTTTGTAACGTTTTCTTTTGATTGATTTCTCTTTCAAAAATAAGTAATCTCCCATGTAATTTTGTGAGTGAGAGAGAATCAAAATCTGGTCCTGACCTGAGAACTATAGAATAAGTTTCCCATTTTTCTAGTAAAGACCTTAAAAATCTATGAAGCATAGATGTATTTGTGTAGGTCTGACCATTTAGCTTTAACTCATATATTAATTGAGAGAATATTTCAAATTGTTGTGTAAAAGTCTCTCCATTAACATGAGTAAAGGTTTCATATTGTTGAGCAAGCATTTCTCTAGTGTTGGCTATCACCTCATCAGTTCCTCCAAACTGTTCTTTTAGGCAATCCCACAACTCTTTAGCACTTTCGCAATGTAAAATCCCATCATAAATCTCATTTGGGAGAGCCATAGCCAACATAGAGAATGCCTTAGCATCCAGCTCAAGTTTTAGGAAATCTTCTTCAGTGTAGTCTTTTGGTTCTTTTTTTCTTTCTACTTTAGTTTCTGGGTCTGTGATTACTGGTTTATGAGGTCCATACATGACAGACTTGCAACATCAGTACTTTGTTGAGATAAAGTATGCGCCATTCTCTGTTGCCAGTTATTATATTCATTTCTGAATAGCATACGAGGCTTATTGGCAGATCCAATATTATGAGGGTCCATTTTTAAGAAATTTGATTGATGAATGATTTCTTAAAGTGATGGATGTTTAAAAAGTGAACTGAAATCCTCTATTGAATATCAATAAGAGCTTGTCTCTGATTCTCAATTTGTTAGATTGATATTTGATCAGATGAACCAGATGCTCTGATACCAATTGTTGGATCAGTTTCTTGTTTATAAACAAATTCTTATCATGAACACTTGTTTTAAGATCTATCAAAGTGATTTGTACAACGGAATAAATGTAAAGTGTTCAAGTTAAAGCTTCACTTTAAAAAGGAGTTATTACTCCCCTTGACGTATGAACTAAAGCAGTAAATGAGATTAAAGACAGTTAATGAATAAAACAGTAAATGCTTCAAATGATTCTCAGATATATTGTAAATTATAACTACAAAGGAATGTCTAAAATAGTGGGATGAACCCATCTATTTATAGACCAAAAGTAAACGTACATGAGAAGTATTGAAGCAATATAATATGTACAAATACTACAACAGGCTGTATCATTAGTACTTGTACAAAGACTTTAACAATACTAATATTATACTAAACTACTGAAGTATAATTCGGTTAGAAGCTTCTATCAAACATCTGATGGGTGACAAACTACTGATGAGTAGTTTGTCTTCAGTAGTTCTTCAGAGACTTGTCTGGTTAGTCTTCAGAACTTCTGATCATTACTCTTCAGCACTTGATATCTTCTTCTTCAGTAGTTTCAGTCTTCTTCTTAAGCAGTTTCTATACTTAGAATTATTCGGCAAAAACATGAATTAAACTAAGGTATAAAAAGTGGTTTCTTCAATCCTCTTTGTCCTTACAGTTTTACCTGTTGATATTTATGATGTTGCGTTTTGAATTTGGGTTTAGGATCACATTCGATGTGATTTTCATGTGAATTAACTAATTTTTATCCTAAACCCGGTCTCTCAGATTCCTCATCAGAATCAAGATCACACTCGATATGATTCTCAAGCGGAATCCTGTTTCTATGACCAAGCCCTGGTTTGTTGTCCTCCTCATCACTTACCTCATCATCAGTTACAACTAAATAGTAGTTGTCGTCTTTAACAACTTCTGTTTTCTTGATTTCAATTGGGTCAGCAACAAGAGGTGTTGTGACCTGAAACTGAGTGATTTCGGTCTCTTCTGGTGCTTTGGAGTAATTTGCACGCATGGGAGGAGGAACAGCTTTGTAACCCACTCCACTAACAGGAGTAAATCTCTGAACAAGAATTCTAGTGGATTGAACACTGCTGCAGTAAGTGATTCTGATTATTACGTTTTGATATTGTGTGTTGAAAGTAATTTAGAATCCTGGGTCATCGATTCTTATGCATCACTCCATGCTACCCAAAGAAATGATTGCATGTGGAATGTTAAAGAATGCTATTTTGGCAAGGTTCGGCTAGGAAACGGTGAAATTCCTGATGCAACTGGCCTAGGGTATTTTGATCTTGTTACGACTTTGGGTACTACCTTGACTTTGTGTAACATTACAGTTATTCCTAGGCTTGAAATGAAGTTGATTTATATTGGGAATTTGGATGAACAAGGTTTGGACGTTAAGTTTGGTACTGGAAAGTGGAAGGTCGTTAAAGGTAATCTTGTGGTTGCTAGGGATTTTAAGAAAGGGTTGTTATATATGGTGTCTGTTCCATCTGGGGAAGTGACCGCTGATGGTAAGACGAACGCCAAAATCGGGCTCCTCGATTTGATAGTTAAACTACAATTTGCAGAAAAGGACTCTGGGACTTTAGGTAATCCGCTTGAGCATATTCGGAAGTCTGAATGTGTACGAAATTTTACCTGCAGTAGGAGCATAGGGAGTATTCAGACATTGTCTGAAAATCAACGTTGGGTTCAGAAGACCAGGTTTCCGAATGAAATCTCTTTTGAGACGTTACTACTAATGGGGAGTGCTCCTCTTAGAATTTGTGTATCTGATGGTTTGTGTCTATGAGAATCAGTTACGATTGTGGATGTGAAGACGTGGTGTTTTGATACTGGGTTGAAGCCATATGGGGCTTCAACGGGCCCTTCTATTTGTTGATGATGATTGAGCTGACTGTAGCTTGGTTGATTGAGGAAACATGGTTTGAAGTTTGGTTTGTTCTTAGGAGCTGGACTTGGAAGCTTTCTATTCCTATGTGTGTTTGGAGTTCACTGATTACTAAAGACATAGATTGTTTTGTGCTTGTTGGCGGACTTGGTGTTTATCGCAAGGCCTTCAAGTGGGATAGTGTTGGGTGTGAAGTCCTTGGGCTAGTTATTGCTATTAGGCTTGTTGTATTGGACATTTAGGAAGCACGTTTTGGTTTTCTTGTTTACCAAGCCTAAAACCCTAGTTTAGTCTCTCTATATATTCATTATCTATGTAATTCTACACTTGTTAGTGCTTAATAAAATATCCCTAGTTGCAGCTCGTGGCTGTAGGTTTCCCACTGGAACCGAACCACGTAAAATTTTCGTGTTCATGTGTAGTGCCTTATATTTTCTCGTTCGCTATTGCGTGTTAGTTGTGAATCGTTATTCTCATGCGCCTCTTAAACCTAACAAAAATGGGCTAAAAAATATTAATAAATGGGTTAAAAGGTGTTTTAACTATTTTTTTATTATAACTAAACTAAATTTTAAAAGCTTTAACAATTTAAATTAAAACAAATTAAATAAATAATTGAGTAGTGATTTAATTGACTTTATTATATTTTTGGGTGTTATTTGAAGGACAAAATGAAACCCCATTTTAAAGTGAGAATGATTTGACGTTGATGTAACATAATGAAGCCACTAATAACTCCATTATGTAGCATAGAGTTGAGTTTTCAAAAACAAATATTTTAATAACGAAATTTTGACGATCAGGAAAATGAGTCTTGTGTATTAGTTTTTCAATAATTAGTGTCATTGGTAAGAAGGAACCTAATTTTTTTTTAACGGCCAACAAATTGATATCCTAACTATCCAGGACACCCATCATTGTGAAAGTATTCATACGCCTCTGGGTGTAGACACGTCTTAGGTGTCCGCCCAAAAGTAACCATGGGCAGCCAGAACCCACCTAGTCATCAAATTCAGGGAAAAACCCGACCCCACCCGCCCGAAAGCATGATAGTGAAGAATTGGTAAAACTCAGACGGAATCAAGAATAAACCTAGGACCATTTAGTCAAGACCTATTCTTCATTTTCCTTACTACTCCACCACAAGGGTGGGGCTCAACGACTGACCCTTTAGCATTAGTAGCTAGTCGAGACTCTCTTGTCAATGAAGTAAAATACAAGTTAGTGACAATGATAATGATACTAATGGACTAACATATCTTTTTCTTTAAAATACATAAATGAATATCATATCTCGGTGGGGATATGATTCCTTATAAGTATTATTCTCACTATTGAATTTTAAGACCATCTTGATATTCACTTTAGTTAACGTATAGTTACGTTTAACACAAATAAGTTTTTCTCATAGAGTAGTTATAGTGATGATGACTTATGTAGTAATTAATGTTGCATCGTTGTGTGGTCGACACCTACTTATTACTTTTATTTGTAACGGCTAACCCTCGTTTCGGGGAAAACCTGACCTCCTAATTGAATGAAGACACGTCTTAGGTGTCCGTCCATAGGTAGCGCTAGCTAGCCAAAACCAATAAATCCACCAGTTGCGGGGAAAACTTTACCCCCACCCATCTGAAGGCATGACAGTAGAAATTCAGAAAAACCTGGTGAGATCGATGATCGAATCTGACATCTCAAAAAAGATAGGCTCTACCCATAATTTCTTATGCCACTTCACCACAAGGATGGTGCTACTACTTATTACTTACTATCTTGGTATCTAGTAACAGTAATTAATTTTATTTTTGAAGTTTACATCTCAAAACACAAATCAATTTTTTTTTCTCTATAACGATAAATCAATAGTTAAGTAGGTAAGAGCGTTCCTCCAAATATACTGATGAACATTTACATTTTCTCTTTCCTTCTTCACTCACAACCACTCACAACCCTATCCTAAAATATGAAGTATTCACTAGCTTGCAAACATATGATGTGTTGGAAAGGGTGTCCAAATATCGATTAATAATGCGACTATCAAACTATAATCCAAAGAGTTACACTTTGGACTGCGAACATATAAACAATATTTAATTGTTAAATATTATATAATGAAATGATGTTTTTGTTATTAGTTTGCTAATTATTTTGCATATAATAAAATGACAATAAATCCAGGAGGGTAAATATGTAATTTTATAGAAAAAAATTTTTAGATTAAAAAATTATGACACGCAAAGAACGTCATAAAATTCTGTTATAAAAATGTGTCATTAAAAAGTCTCATAACGTGCGTCAATAAATGTTGTCATAAATGTGTGTCATAAACAGATGACACGCGAAAATATGTCATGTTAAATTTATGACACCGCCATCCTTGACATTCTTTTCCCTGTCATTAGATCCCTTTCTTGACACGCAATGCGTGTCAAGAAAGGGCTTTTTTCTAGTAGTGCTTGCAAACATATGATGTGTTGGAAAGGTTGTCCAAATATCGATTAATAATGCGACTATCAAACTATGATTTAAAGAGTTACACTTTGGACTGCGAACATATAAACAATATTTAATTGTTAAATATTATTAATCATAGAAAAACTTCGATTGAGAAATAAATATTTAGCGAAATATTTATTGAATAGATTTTTACGAATAATTGGTGTTGATTGTTTAGAGAAACAATAGATAGGAAGTGGATTGATTAAACAAATTAATCAAGCCACCTCCCCATCATTCAGCCACCATAACCGGCCAACCACCCCACCTCCCCTGTGGTACCACGCGCTGCCAAGCCACCTCCCCATGCGTCACCCCTCCCTCTCTCTCGTGTGTGGGTTTTTGTGGATAGCATCGTTTTGTGTGATCGTGTTCTTGGGTGTTCGTGTTGATAAATATTCTCACGGGTGTTCTTGGGTGATTCGGGTGATTATTGAAGTTTGTTGATTTGCTAACTAGCGTGGCGTTCGTAGACCCATCGTGCAATCTAATTGGTGTTTCATCAAAGGTGTGAGTGAATGGTGTATTATTTAGTAATATAATGATTGCTGAAGTACGGATTGCTGGTGCTAGAAAAGTCACCATGTTTAGTAGGATTCTTAAACCAGGACTTGAAATTCAGCATATTCTTCCATGTGTAAAGGTATGTTATTTGCTTAATTCCAGTCTCTCTCCGATCTGTGCTATTCTTGAGATTGGCACGTTAGGCGGGTTGGGTAATGGGTCGAAATGGTTACATTTTTAACGCTTGCCAAAATGGGCATGGTCAGCTTGCTAACATTTTCTGTAGTTTATTAATGTTTATGGACATACAGCAAGTGCGAATATATGCCTAAACCTTATAACTTCCACCATTGCAACTGGCTTTGTTAGAGTAAAGTAACGGATCCGATTTATGTAAAATAATTGGTCGGCCTTGACTAATGTATTAGTTTTATTGTTGTCTTAGGTTGGGGGAGGAGCGGATCATTACGGGGATGAGGACATGGATGTCGTACGCGAAGAATGGTTAGGCTACGCCGCGACATTTATTTTCAAATGATCGAAACTTGTTTGAAGGCAATGTAGTGTCGATAAAATATATTTTTGTAAATGTTAGATGTTGTCTCAGATTAGTTTGTAATTAGATAAATATGGATTATATAATGAAATGATATTTTTGTTATTAGTTTGCTAATTATTTTGCATATAATAAAATGGCAATAAATCCAGGAGGGTAAATATGTAATTTTATAGAAAAAAATTTAGATTAAAAAATTATGACACGCAAAGAACGTCATAAAATTCTGTCATAAAAATGTGTCATTAAAAAGTGTCATAACGCGTGTCAATAAATGTTGTCATAAATGTGTGTCATAAACAGATGACACGCGAAAATATGTCATGTTAAATTTATGACACCGCCATCCTTGACATTCTTTACCCTGTCATCAGACCCCTTTCTTGACACGCAATGCGTGTCAAGAAAGGGCTTTTTTCTAGTAGTGCTTGCAAACATATGATGTGTTGGAAAGGGTGTCCAAATATCGATTAATAATGCGACTATCAAACTATGATTCAAAGAGTTACACTTTGGACTGCGAACATATAAACAATATTTAATTGTTAAATATTATTAATCATAGATAAACATCGATTGAGAAATAAATATTTAGCGAAATATTTATTGAATAGATTTTTACGAATAATCGGTGTTGATTGTTTAGAGAAACAATAGATAGGAAGTGGATTGATTAAACAAATTAATCAAGCCACCTCCCCACCATTCGGCCACCATAACCGGCCAACCACCCCACCTCCCCTGTGGTACCACGCGCCGCCAAGCCACCTCCCCATGCGTCACCCCTCCCTCTCTCTCGTGTGTGGGTTTTTGTGGATTGCATCATTTTGTGTGATCGTGTTCTTGGGTGTTCATGTTGATAGATATTCTCACGGGTGTTCTTGGGTGATTCGGGTGATTATTGAAGTTTGTTGATTTGCTAACTAGCGTGGCGTTCGTAGATCCATCATGCAATCTAATTGGTGATTCATCAAAGGTAGTTTTCTAAACACCATGTGGTTGTGATTATATTATTTATTCTTGATTTGTATTTGGATCACTGGATTGGGATTGCGTATTCGGTTTGATAATAATATATATTGTTTTTGGTATAACACGCTTCCGCTTTGAATATTGATAACTATTATTAATACTATTTGTGTAAAACACACACACACACACACACACACACACACACATATATATATATATATATATATCTAAAATTGGATTTTATATTAAACTAGGTAAACGGTTCGGGTTGATTTGTTGATTTGAACTCGAATGGGTCACGCGATTCCCAACCTGAGGAACCTGCCGTGAATGCTCTAAAGCCCCAACCCTTAATTCTCTCATCGATCAATTCCTTGTGTGACACCCGGCAAATTCTGGTTAACAACGTTGTCTAGATTAAAGTCTACCTTAGCGAGTCACGCGTATATTATACTTAACTAGGGCTAGCTAGATAGCTAGATAGGACATACGTGCATTGTCGTGAGTTAATATGTGATTACATGATTAGTGAACCTCGAACGTTGGTGAATAACGAACTTATGTGTCTCTGTGATAGTTGATGAACTTATGTGAAAACCATACGTGATTATGTGAACCTAAACCGAATACGTTAATAAAAATCACTAAAAGTGGAGTATGAGGTTGATTAGGGTCTTAACGCATGGGGTTGCACTTGTTACGGTCCGAAATAACGAAAACGTCAAAGGATAACGCGTTGGGTGATGAAACGAGACACGAACGAGGGCCTCGGGCCTGTGAGCGGCCGCTCACAGGGCCCGAGCGGCCGCTCGCTCATGTCTGACGGGTTTAAACCGCCTTAAACTCTTATTTAAGCATCCTTAACCCTATGCAACCCCTAAACTCAACCCTAATCGCCCCCTTTCTGCCCCACACGAATTATTAACCCTAAACCACCTGCTAAAGCTCAAGAACATCAATCGGGAAGCTTGGAGAGCGTTCGGTTGGTTGTTTTGGAGTGTTTGTGGTATAATCTTCATTCCCTTATGTTTTAATCTTCTTTAAATTGTTTTAAAACATCAAAACCTTGTTTGTCCAGGTCTGAAAGTATTTTATAAAAGTTAAAACATGATGATTACGAAGATTAAAAGGGTCAAGCACATTGTTATATAATGAATGTTATATGTTTTGCATGATTATGCATGTTCTTGATGTTTTAGACTTCTAGGGTTTGTGAATAATGATGTTTGTGATGTATAATTAGGGTTTTGATCAGATGTGGTTCTTACTAATGTTGTATGATGATTATTAGGTGTTATTGATTGATAATATGCAACTAGGGTTTGATATAATTGATAATATTGCATGATTAGAATCTGGACAGATTCTGAATGTCGACTTGTAGGGTCTGTTTCGTGGCTTGAAAATAATTGGTTTGATCGATTCTTTGCATGAATAGATTGTACATAGTCTTAGCTTTTTATAATATGCAAAATCATCTGATTTGGATGTCGTTTGATATGTTTTTGGAATTTTCATTTAAAATAGGTCAGGTCAGAATTTCGGGTATCAAACTGAGTCAACTTTGAAACATCATAAATCAAGTTTTATAAAGAGTTGGGTTGTGAAATGTTTACAGAAGGTTAATATTGGAGTAATATGAGTTTTCCAAGTGGATTCATCCCGTTTGGATGAATACACAATTTTTGGGAATTTATCTACCAAACTGACCTGTTAGGAAGGTTTTCTGAACATAGATGTATCAGACGAAGTTTAATTATTTTTGTGTTTGGATTTAAGACAAAAAAAATAGGTATTGTTAATTGAATCCCAAAGAAAATTCAGTAAAAATTTGGGAGGTTAACTCACTGATTTGCTATTTTAAATAAATTCGTTTTGATGGCGCACAATCTGTCCTGAAAACACAGATTGTGTATTATGTGCTTATGTGATTAATTGAGGTCTTAGGGGTATGGAATTGACATGTAACTGAAGTACACTTGTCTGAGACACATACGGAATGTAGAAACTAATTGTAACCAACGTATTCACCAACGGGTCCGTAGGATTTACTTATGCATGTAGAATCACTAGGTGTCACTTACACGCTTTTGAACATTTAAAACGCCTTGGACAAACGAGTTATATGGTGTAATGATATTACGCCTATACTCACTTAATGACACTGTTATTAGGGTGTCGGTAGCATATATTACTTGCTGTTCGGATTCTTTGCTTGCACGTTAAGGTGAGTTTACGGCCCCTCTTTTAACTGGTTTCACTTTTTGGGGGAGAAAACATGTGTTAAACTTATGTTTTGGTAACAACTGTCATACTATGGGTTTCTATGGTTTACTATACGATCTTTGGAAGTCCCGGGGAAACCATGAATGTGCGGGTTAGCACAACGGGGAAATGTGAATAGATCTATTGGGAGTGACCAACCCCGCTCGTCGGCTTGGAGGGTCGGCGAGTGCATATTGTCTCAAACAGGAACAGGTTTACTATTCGGGCACGACATCTGGTTTGCGAGTTAGTAATGGTTTTCCAATCGTAGTAGTAACAAAACATACGCCTAGCTAGCGTACTTGGTTTACAAATTGATATAGTATGGACAGGTTGAACTTGATACTTTGATTACAAAACCTGTGAACTCACCAGCATTTTTGTGCTGACGTAACTCTTACATGTTTTCTCAGGTCGCTAAGGTAGCACAATGGAACTAGGGCGCACGCGTCTGCACGGCGTCTAGTTAGGATTGCATGGTTTCCAAACGTTGAACATTTGGTTTATTTTGGATTATGTTTTGAATAAGCTTCCGCTGTATTTGGGGAATTTAAAACTATGTTTTTGAAATTGCATATGTTCATTTAGACTTGTTTATTGTGATCGTTGGTTTAGATCCTGGTTTGTCATGCGCCTCGCGGTAAAACTCCGCAAGTGGATTTTGAGGGTGTGACACCTTGTCTCTTCCTTTCCCACTCCTACCATCTCTCCCTTTTTAACATAATGAGTTTCTTCCATGGCAAAGTCTAGTTCTGAATTTCCCTAACATGATCCTACACACGACAAACTTCAAATTAATAGCCTCTAATTACCTCCACTGGATTTGGCTTCTCTTGAATCAGTGTATAGTAACAAATCTATTAAATGAATCCACAATTTAGGCGACCATATTCGATAAATCTCTAAAGTATCAGCCTTGGTGGCTGATTTTGGTTGAAGATTTAAAGTTATATGTGATAAGTTATTTATTCGCTCCCTTCATTGTACCGACCCTTACTATTACGTTCATTATTCAACTGAACTGAACTTTTGGTCACGAAAATAGGTTACTCATGGGGTGGCACGAGTGGTCGCCGTAGAAGTCGATGGTCTCCTCACTTTAAACTATGTTACAAGGTTATCCAACTCTTGTCCTAATCTTGGCCTGTATGATTCTACATTTGCTCCTTTTAATGCTGACTTTTCATGCACAATATCATGTTTACTACCTTAGGTCCAGATTGGTATGCCGACTTTGGTGCAAATGATCATATTACTTCCTTTCCAATAAACAAAGAGCTTAGGTTAATTGTGGTATTTTGTGGTAGTGCTGACAGTAATATATGTTCCTAGCGTGGACCCAGGCATAGGGCATATTCGGTGGAGATTTCCATCGGCATGGTGAAACACCTGCCGGTTGACGTGGAGGGTTTGATTAGGCCAATTACTTCAAAGGGTTTATCGATCATTTAATAATGGTAAAACATTTATTTTTTAAAATTTATCCAATTTAATTAAAATTTTAAAATTTACCTAGTTAAACACCTTTCTCCCCACTGTTTTGAACACCCCAAATTGTCTTCTCCATCGTCTACCTAACCCATCAAATACCCCATAATCTTTTGATAAACCATGACTCGTTGGGTCGAAAAGGAAGAGATCATCCTACGTATGGCGTGGACGAAAATAAACAACAACACTCCACGTCGAGGGTAGATTTGGCCTCACGTACAACGGGAATTTAAAGACTTGGCTAGTGGTTTAAAACGAACCATCAACTCACTAAACCGAAAGTGGAACGACCTACAAAACAAGTGCCAACGTTTCGATTGTGTCCCCAAACAACCTTGCAACAAGATCCATAATACTCATGTGTCAGCGTGGCAAATGATTCGGGTGACCATAGATTAGGTTTAATAATTTAGGTTCATTAGGCTTTTAATATTTAATTAGGTTAGCTTATTGTCATGTAATGTTTATTGTGTTTTTTTATGTAATGTTTATTATATAAATATTTTATGTGTTATTAAAGTAGTTTAATTATAATTTAAAAAAAAAATAAAAATAAATCCAAGGTTACGTGGAGTACCAGCCACCGTCCACGCCACTACCCCGTGGAAATTTTGTTTTAGATGGCTAGGTGAGATGGATCCATATGTCGGTCCATGCCCCCTTAAATGCCGGACTATAGCTTGTTGTCTAATGATAAATCAATAGTTAAGTAGGTAAGATTGTTCCACCAAATATAACACTAAAGAATAACAGTTTCTCTCTTTTTCCCTCACAACCACTCAGAGTCCCATCCTAAAATATGGATTATTCACTCACAAACATATAAAGAACCTACTGTGAATGTGAATGTTGTAAAGGCCCCGCCGTTAATTCACTCATCAACCCCTCATCTCTTCCTTTCCCACTCCTTCCATTTCTACCTTTCCACATAATTAGTTTCTTCCATGCAGCCTCTAGTTTTGATGGAACTCTTCCCTAAACATGATCTTACTTATGACAAAATTCAAATTTATTAGTGCACCTTTCGGCATGTACCTAGTCTAGATATAGTTATCCCAGCACTTGTATTATTTTTTATGTTTATCAGGTAGCACGTTAGGTCGTTTACACTGATTTGTAGCATATGTAACTCTTCCAGGCGTTTGAGTCTCATATGCCTGGAGGGACTCTATGCATAGGACAGGGGTCCTATAAATACGACCCCTTGGTGTTCAACAATGTAACTTTTGCTCATTTTTCACTTAACACGACGAAGTGTTGCCCAACTTGTGTGTGATTTGTATGGGCTTACTTTCCTTATTTCTAACACAATCTATCGCATCTAACAACTAATCGATTCATTTATTCCGCCTTTGAGTTGAATATGCATGTAGTATATCAAATTTCTTGTGTTATCGAGAAAACCCGATCCTACAAGTGGTTTCAAAGCTAGGGCTCAGAACTACGCATGTTGTTAGTGTTGGATAGAATCGGATCTAAGTTTTTAGAGCATCTGTTCAAATTTCTATTGAAAAACAATTTTTATCATAATATTGGGTTTTTGATTGGATTTCTCTTGTATGGATTGAATTGTTTGAGTTTATTGTTGTTTTAGATCCACAATAGTTTTTGGAAAGTGTTTGAATCAAAATTTGGTAAAAAAAAAACAACATTAGATTAATCTAGATCTGAGTTTTTGTTCGAAACCCATAATCTCTGTTTTTTTGTGATTTTTACTTAATTTGGATCTTAATCCGTGTTTTTGGGTTGTGGTAAGCATTGAAATCATGTTCCAGGCCAAAATCCGCACATAACATGATAATCAGATCATCCAAACCTTCAAAAACACCAAAATTCATCAAAATAAGCTAAAACCATGAAGAACAGGTCTCGTACGCCTATAAAAGGTCATATGCCTGTAAGCATTTAGGCATATGACTCCGCATACGTGTGTAAGTCCAAGTGTAGGACCTCATACGCCTGGTTTAAGAGCTAAGTGTGGAAAGCCTTCATACTCTTGCCTTAAGAGTCATTTATGTGGATTAAGACTCGTACGTGTGATAACACCTGTCATACGTGTGAAAGTCAGAGTTAGTCAATTTTTGACCCATTTCAAGTCTGACTTTGTTCGATCTTCACCAAAACTTGTAATTTCTCATACCATTTCATTTCAAACCTCAGAATGGCCAATTCAAATTGGAAGTATTTTACCTCGATCATTCGATCCGAGCATTTTCAACAACAGTAACCCCAAGTCACACATCCATATTGATAATAAAACTAGCAGCAGTAATAAAGCTCATACGATGCAGCATCTTAATGAATATCACTCATTGAAGGGGAGAATCCAGAGGTGTATAGAGGGTATTGATATTGATATATGATATTGGGTTGAGAATCCGCTCATTCGGCGATTTCAGTAAAATTAAAACACACCGTGGGAAACGACAAAGCTTAGTGAAGATGACAAGAAGAAATGCAAAGATGAGAGTAAGGCGTTATCAATTATTACACAAGCTTTGCCTACGGATATCTTACATCAGTATGAAATCTGTGAGAATGCCTATGATATCTAGCATTTGTTGAAGACAAGGTGTGAAATCAATGAGTGTGCAAAGAAGATTTGTCAGGATCAGTTGAAAGGATTTGAAGCCTTATGTCAAATCGGTAATGAGAAGATGCGGGGCATGCAATCTACATTCTTCCATCTCATGAATGAACCTCATAAGTTTGAAGTTAATTATACTACTATTTAACTAATCGAGTGTTTTGCAGATGTGTTACCTCCACATTAGAGACAATATGTGGACATGTTGTAGGAATTCGGACAATATGAAAGCTTGTCCGTTGCTAATTTTCTTCGCAAGCTGTAGAATCAGGAGATTGAGGAAAGCTGGAAAGCAAAGCATACACCGTTACCTCAACACCCAGAGGTGTATCATGCTAACACCACTACTACTTCCTGACGTGTCGGGTTTAGTAATTAAAAAGATATCATTTTTAGGTGCCGAAAACTTGATGTTAAATCATCAAAAACATTGGTTTTGAAAAAAGTAATTCTTATTAAAACCATATCGAGTTTTAAATTTATAAGTAAACAATACTTAAAACTAAAACTAAGACATAGGTAGATAACCTAACGTGTTAAGTATAGAGTTTTATGTAAGTATCGAGTATCGTATCCAAGGACACAATTTCCCCTACTCAACTCTTCGACAAATAACTAATCGGGTTTGAAAAATAAAAATAAAATGGAAGGGTTCGAAAAAAGAAATTTGTTTTCAAAAAGGGTTTTTTGATGAAAAGAAAAGATAATATAGAAGATTAGTAAACTTGTGAGTATAAGGTACTCTCAGGATAAGTAGAGAACTTATATTAATTGTAGTAGTATTTTTAATTCTTGATGCGGAAAATGAGTTTTGAACGGCCCCTTCATAGTTTTGGGGATGGGAAAAGAAATAAACAAGGGATGACATCTAGAAACTAATTGTATGTGCATTTTCGTGTATGTCACTAGCTAGTTATTCGGTACTGTATGTCAAAGGGACAAGTTTAAGTTTGGTTCGAACTATCGTAGGGTCGAATGAAACTGGTTCGGACCTTCGAGAGGTCGAACCAAGTTGCCTATATACAGGGGATAAGTTAGAACTTTTGGTGGTGGTTGATCATTTGAGCTTATCCCCAGTTTTGAGAGATTCTCTATATTAGGTCTAGGTTTTGATTTGTAACATTCTATATTTGATCTAATACATGAGTAATGTTATGAAAATTGCTCTATGTTTCGTAATATGTTTTCGTCTCGATCTTTACTAATTCTATCTTGATCGGTTTGCACAACCCGAGGGGATTCCGCACCATACGGTTGATATTCGTGAGATCTCGCGGTTCGTATAAACGGTCCTACAAAGTGGTCTCAGAGCTAAGGCTCGATTTCACGATTGCAAACTGATTTGAATTGGTGAAAACAGATAAAAATTCTGGTTTTAAAGTTCAAAACCCTAGAAATTTTGAAACTTTTCACCGCAACTGTGGTCCATTTTGAGATGTTGATTCGGATGTTCGTCGATCCTTAGTGTGGGCTTTTTGTTTTTCGTGAAGCTATAATTCCTAAACACACTATGATTGGTTATAATTATTTATTCGAATTGCAAATGGATAACTGTTGGGGTTTAATCGGTTTTCTTGTACACACTTCTGTCTCGATAATTAATATAAATATAAAATTAAATTTTATATTAAAATAAAATCTATACCTTGGCGCTTTAAATTTTGAGGAATGTGGGATGGGGTGATGAGGGAGTGTATTTGGCTCGAAACCATTAGATCGATGTTCAAGACAGACAGCATATTGAAGGGGAAAAGGCTGAGGAATGTTGGCTATTCATCTAAACATCAATTTTGGATGGTCATGGTTCAAAGACGGGATTTTATGTACGTAAAAGAAGCATAAAGTAACACCCTACATTAGATCTTCTTTCCTTTTTTAGCCTTCGATAGCTTTTCTTTTTTCTTTTCTTTATATATATAAAAAAAGGAAAGGAGCCATTTTATGCAATTCAATCAGCCACTATCCACTTAGGTGGTTGAACTTGCTACATATAACATAGAGGTCTAGAGTTTAGTCATGCGGATTACCTTTTATTTTTACCTAATAATTGTTTTATTATGATCTAACTTTTGCAAAAATTTTAACTCAAACAACTTTTATACGGAGCAAACACTATACAACTATATCACTAGATTATATGACATGCGGATTGCCTTGTAACACAATTTTTATTTTTAATTTTTTTAAACATATAAAACAATTCCATTAATAAAAAAAGGGGTAAATTACATAAGGATGGTAGGTAGGCAAGCAACAAACTGCGCCGCCACCCCTTTATCCTCCACTGGAAAACAGTCAAACTTGCAACCATATTTGTCACATAATATGTCAATAATGACTTTAGTAACAAATTTTCGAATAAACCGTTAAGTGTAAAAAATCCTTTTCGGAAGTCGATTTAGCTATAAAATTATGTCAACATTATATAATAACTTAAAAAGCATGGTCGGTAGAGGACCATGCTTTTTAAGCTTTAACCCTTCAACTTTGACAAAATGACAAATTCACCCCTTAAGCTTTTAACTTTACAATAACTAACTTTCTATCTTGACAGAAATGACCCCGTACCTTTTAACTTGACAAAGATGCTCTTTTTTACTTTCTAACTTCTTTTTTACCCTGAAACTTTTGACATGTAACCCATTATATCCCCAAACTTTTCAATAAATGATAGGGAATTTTTTCTGAAACCAGCCTGGTTAAATATAAAACGTTTTCATTCTTATTTTTACGTATGATCTCGGTTGGTCTACGATTCTGACATAAATTTTGTTCGAAAACAAGTCGGATCAAATATAAAACGTTGTAATTCGACAGTAAAAATTCGGGTTACCTATGTGTTGTTATAAATTCATCTTTCTATGTAAACGATATAAATTCATGTTTTGAGCTAAGGTTTTTCGGAAACGAGTCTGGTCAAATATAATACATTTTCATGCTTATTTTTACGTGCGATTTCGGTTGTCTACGTCTCTGACATATATTGTGTTCGGAAATGAGTTAGCTCAAATATAAAATGTTTTCATTCGACGGTGTAAATTCGTTTTACCTACGTTTCTGACATAAACTGTGTTTGGAAACGAGTCGGCTAAAATATAAAACGGTTTTTTTGATGGTGTAATTCGAGTTACATACGTCTTTGACTTAAACTGTGTTCCGAAACGAGACGGCTAACGTGTTTTCGTATGGTCAACGCATCACATAACGTGAAACTGCTTAAAAGCGTCGCCGTCGTAACGCGCGGCCTACGGCATAATCTAGTTGAGACAAAATACCATTTTAAATCTTTTTTTATTTCTAAACTAATAACAATATGAAAATAACTAAATTATAAATACGAAGCACCATCTTTTGTTTTGCAACCAAACTCCAAGCTACTTTTTAACATTGTTTTTGAAAACCGGACCGGACCGGCCGGTCGGACCGGTCGGACCGGGCTCCGGGGCCTGGACCGGTCCGGTTCGGGTAGTCGGACCGTTTTTGCAACGAACCGGGGTTGAACCGGTGAACCGGCCGGTCGGACCGGAAAACCGGCCGGTTGGACCGGAAACCGGACCGGTCGGACCGGATTTTTTAAATTTTTTTTTAATTTTTTTTAATTTTTTTTTGTTTTTTGGGCCGGTTCGTCGAACCGGTCGGACCGGTCGAACCGGTGAACCGGCCAGGGGTCCGGTTCGACGTCCGGTCCGGTTCTGAAAACCTTGCTTTTTAAAGTTCAATTATTTTTTTAACTTTGCGACAAATTTCCCACAACTTAAGAAATAAAGTTAGTCCTATTTAAAATCGTGTCAAAATTACTACAACTTCATAATCAAAAAGTTTTAATTCGTGGGAAAATTAGTTACAACTTGCGACAAATCATTAGTTTTTAGTTGTGTACATAGGTTTTTTTTATTGTATTAACATATCCATATCTATATGTATACTATCTATATCTATACTACTATATAGTGGGTGCTGGACGGGTAAAGTTATCATTTCATGTTTATGCATAAGGGTAAAATTGTAATTTCATTAGAATGACAAGACAAATTTAATACATCTATTAATTTCTATTA
The DNA here is from genome assembly GCA_030844895.1 of Ambrosia x helenae. Lineage (NCBI taxonomy): Eukaryota > Viridiplantae > Streptophyta > Magnoliopsida > Asterales > Asteraceae > Ambrosia > Ambrosia x helenae. The sequence continues at coordinate 11,236,403 of CM061227.1, read as the reverse complement.
ATTAATGACAAAAAAACAAGAAATTAATGATTAATGATTAGTAGTTGAAGGTTAAAAAAAAGCAAAAACAAGAAACAAAAAATTAGTTTGTATAATATTACACCATTCACAATTTTAACCCCATATATTTTGTATGTCTTATCTACAATAAATTAACCGCAAACAAACTCACATGTTCGTTATATAATTTTTGGATTAGCCTGTGGAGATTAACAAACAACTAGCAAGAATGCACTTACCCATCATGCTTTTGGGTAACAGTGTAATGTTCTTTTTTAATCAATAATAGAGGATAAATTTGATCCAGTTATAAGTTGGTTTGAATCTCTATAATATAACAGGTAAAAGTAATAAGTGAAATATGGATGTTTAGCGCGACGGTTTTAGGGTTATTCAGGTTATTTAAATTACAATTTTATTTATGTTTGAATTCGAATCGAGTTAAATAAACAAAATTATATATGTGTACTTTTTGTAAAAGAAATTCAAGTTATATATAATTCAATTTGCATTTTCAGGTCTAATCGGGTCGAAAATTATAAATACGAAGCACCATCTTTTGTTTTGCAACCAAACTCCAAGCTACTTTTTAACATTGTTTTGAAAACCGGACCGGACCGGCCGGTCGGACCGGTCGGACCGGGCTCCGGGGCCTGGACCGGTCCGGTTCGGGTAGTCGGACCGTTTTTGCAACGAACCGGGGTTGAACCGGTGAACCGGCCGGTCGGACCGGAAAACCGGCCGGTTGGACCGGAAACCGGACCGGTCGGACCGGATTTTTTAAATTTTTTTTTAATTTTTTTTAATTTTTTTTTGTTTTTTGGGCCGGTTCGTCGAACCGGTCGGACCGGTCGAACCGGTGAACCGGCCAGGGGTCCGGTTCGACGTCCGGTCCGGTTCTGAAAACCTTGCTTTTTAAAGTTCAATTATTTTTTTAACTTTGCGACAAATTTCCCACAACTTAAGAAATAAAGTTAGTCCTATTTAAAATCGTGTCAAAATTACTACAACTTCATAATCAAAAAGTTTTAATTCGTGGGAAAATTAGTTACAACTTGCGACAAATCATTAGTTTTTAGTTGTGTACATAGGTTTTTTTTATTGTATTAACATATCCATATCTATATGTATACTATCTATATCTATACTACTATATAGTGGGTGCTGGACGGGTAAAGTTATCATTTCATGTTTATGCATAAGGGTAAAATTGTAATTTCATTAGAATGACAAGACAAATTTAATACATCTATTAATTTCTATTAATTAATGACAAAAAAACAAGAAATTAATGATTAATGATTAGTAGTTGAAGGTTAAAAAAAAGCAAAAACAAGAAACAAAAAATTAGTTTGTATAATATTACACCATTCACAATTTTAACCCCATATATTTTGTATGTCTTATCTACAATAAATTAACCGCAAACAAACTCACATGTTCGTTATATAATTTTTGGATTAGCCTGTGGAGATTAACAAACAACTAGCAAGAATGCACTTACCCATCATGCTTTTGGGTAACAGTGTAATGTTCTTTTTTAATCAATAATAGAGGATAAATTTGATCCAGTTATAAGTTGGTTTGAATCTCTATAATATAACAGGTAAAAGTAATAAGTGAAATATGGATGTTTAGCGCGACGGTTTTAGGGTTATTCAGGTTATTTAAATTACAATTTTATTTATGTTTGAATTCGAATCGAGTTAAATAAACAAAATTATATATGTGTACTTTTTGTAAAAGAAATTCAAGTTATATATAATTCAATTTGCATTTTCAGGTCTAATCGGGTCGAAAATTATAAATACGAAGCACCATCTTTTGTTTTGCAACCAAACTCCAAGCTACTTTTTAACATTGTTTTGAAAACCGGACCGGACCGGCCGGTCGGACCGGTCGGACCGGGCTCCGGGGCCTGGACCGGTCCGGTTCGGGTAGTCGGACCGTTTTTGCAACGAACCGGGGTTGAACCGTGAACCGGCCGGTCGGACCGGAAAACCGGCCGGTTGGACCGGAAACCGGACCGGTCGGACCGGATTTTTTAAATTTTTTTTTAATTTTTTTTAATTTTTTTTTGTTTTTTGGGCCGGTTCGTCGAACCGGTCGGACCGGTCGAACCGGTGAACCGGCCAGGGGTCCGGTTCGACGTCCGGTCCGGTTCTGAAAACCTTGCTTTTTAAAGTTCAATTATTTTTTAACTTTGCGACAAATTTCCCACAACTTAAGAAATAAAGTTAGTCCTATTTAAAATCGTGTCAAAATTACTACAACTTCATAATCAAAAAGTTTTTAATTCGTGGGAAAATTAGTTACAACTTGCGACAAATCATTAGTTTTTAGTTGTGTACATAGGTTTTTTTTATTGTATTAACATATCCATATCTATATGTATACTATCTATATCTATACTACTATATAGTGGGTGCTGGACGGGTAAAGTTATCATTTCATGTTTATGCATAAGGGTAAAATTGTAATTTCATTAGAATGACAAGACAAATTTAATACATCTATTAATTTCTATTAATTAATGACAAAAAAAACAAGAAATTAATGATTAATGATTAGTAGTTGAAGGTTAAAAAAAAGCAAAAACAAGAAACAAAAAATTAGTTTGTATAATATTACACCATTCACAATTTTAACCCCATATATTTTGTATGTCTTATCTACAATAAATTAACCGCAAACAAACTCACATGTTCGTTATATAATTTTTGGATTAGCCTGTGGAGATTAACAAACAACTAGCAAGAATGCACTTACCCATCATGCTTTTGGGTAACAGTGTAATGTTCTTTTTTAATCAATAATAGAGGATAAATTTGATCCAGTTATAAGTTGGTTTGAATCTCTATAATATAACAGGTAAAAGTAATAAGTGAAATATGGATGTTTAGCGCGACGGTTTTAGGGTTATTCAGGTTATTTAAATTACAATTTTATTTATGTTTGAATTCGAATCGAGTTAAATAAACAAAATTATATATGTGTACTTTTTGTAAAAGAAATTCAAGTTATATATAATTCAATTTGCATTTTCAGGTCTAATCGGGTCGAAAATTATAAATTTAACCAAACGCAACATCCAAACATTGTACAGCACCGCCGCAACGCGCGGGCTCCTACTAGTATATAATTAATGCGTATCACAAGAATATTTTAAAATTCTCAGAGTTAAGAATTTTTTTTTAATACATAAGGTACAACATTAAGATGACGGTAAATTAGTCTTTCAAACATTTTTACAATTTAAAAACTTTCATCTTAGTTACATTTTAATTATGTCAACTTTACAAAATTTTTGCTTATTTAAATAATAGTTACACATTTTCTCATGGTTTTAAAGGCACTACCCGCCACGATTTCTAAACAGACATAATTTTCCATACGTTAATATTTTTCAAATAAAAATTAAATCATAAAAACGAGCATTTTATTATCTTTAATTTGATTAAAGTATTATACTACTTTTACTTTAAAAAAATTGATGTGTTAAGTAATTAGCAATATCTAAGGATAAGCAACAACCGAAAACAGACGAAACCAAACCAAATCAAACCAACTAAGTAGCGGCTCTTGTCTTAAAAGAAATATATTATCTTGCTTAGGCCATGTGTAATGGTGGGTGAAATGGGCATTTTTTGATACTTGGCAATGTGGGGCCACTTAGTGGGTGAAAGGGGCTTGAAATGGAGAAGGGGTGTAATGGTGAGTGAAATTGGTGGTGAAAGGGGTGTGAATATATAATGGTATTAAATTTGAATTAAAAAAAGAAAAAAAAATTAAATGAAGTGTCAGACCCCCATTGGCCCATCGACTCTTCACCTGCGCAAAAATTTTCGCGTGGCCCTGGTTAGCGCCCATTTCATTGGTGGGGGGCGGTGCTGTGGGATGAATGGGGCGCGAATTTTGGCATTTCACGCCCAATTCGCGAACCATTACGTATGGTCTTAGGAATTTTGTAAGTCGTTGCATTAATACGGTGACACGTATCTTTTGTATAATCACACAAGCTTGAACTTATTTATTGTTAGTATATGGGGAGTAGAGAGGTTGGGTTTTCAACTCAAGCCCCCCCCCCCCCCCGCCCCTGAAAGATGAGAGTGACGGGCTTGAGTTTGAAAATAACCAACCAGTTAATGGGTGGCCATTTTTTTATGTTTTTAAATAATCAGTCAATCAATGGCTTTCCCCTCTCTCCACCCGAAAGCCCTCATGCCGTCATTTGTCACGCCGTTGGGGGCACGCCGAAACCCATCCACCATGGGGGCTGGTGTTCCTTGGGTGGGTTGGGTTCCCACGCCCAACTCACGCCCACTCTGTTTCCTCTTAAATTCGATCAACACATTAGAAGGATTCTTTCAATATGGCTAAATGTGTTGCATCTTCTTCTCTTTAATTAGACTGTTTGTTATGGTGTGCGAGCGAGCAGCCGCAAGAGTCCAAATGAGCCACGTGGCTCGCGCACTGCACAACACCTACACGTGAACGACGCGGGCGAGCGAGCAGGAGCGACCTTGATCGCGTCTGCTAGCCAGGAGTTTATATATTTTTTCTATTTTTTGTTCGGCGAGCAATGGGTTTTAGGTGATGGTCGTTGGCCCTGTAAAGGAGAAGATGACCAAAAGGATTAAATGGAGAAGATGACTAAAAGGAAAAGATGTACTTGTGTTATATCTTTTTTACTTTTTTTTTTACTCTATTACTTGTTTTTTTATTTTATTTGTAAAATATTTATGTTTTATATTTATTAATTAGTGTTTTATGTTTTTTTATTAATTATGTCTTTGTAATTTTTTTTAATTAATGAATATTTTATGATTATTATTTAATTTGTCTTACAAATTTAAATATTATATAAATTTAAAATAACAAAGTTTAAAAAATAATATTTAAAAAAATGGATAAAGCTCTCAGTCACCTCTAGCCACAACACATAGTCTTAGTTTTTTCCATTTTGGTTATGGAACAACAATCAGACATAGAGGCTTGTCCTTGGACCTTCTGCAAATGTAAACATTATTTGGAATGTCAGAATAATCATATTCATATGCAGACCATCCATTTTCTAGACAACATGTTTTTTTTTTTTTTTTTTTTTAAAGTTAGCCAGTTCAACGTGTATGGACCTGAAAAATGTTCTTTGGAAGTTGAAAATAGGGGAAAAGTGAGTTTGATGTAACCCGTACATAATAAAGTGTTACAGTGCACATGCTCTTACTTGAAATCTTATAATGTTATGCAAGTGGTTTTCATGCAACTTCCTGACAATTACAAAAATAATGGATGTCGCATGTATGATATACTTACATTTTACACTTTGTGAAATGGTATTGAAATCTTGGGAAAAATTACTAAAACATAGACGTTTGACCGATCCAAGTTATCAAAATAGCCAAACGTTGGCTAAGCCGTAAAAAGGTTGGTTAAACCTTAGCCGGCAATCAATAAACTATGTTATCAAAGCTTCTCACATTTCATATTTTCTAAACAACTTGATTTTGTTTACGCGCGCTTTTGGTTATTCTAATAATATAATGTAATGTTCTATAAAATTCTGAATATACTTTTACGGCTGCTTATTGTATCTACCTTTATTTTTTTTGTTCAGAATAGACTAAAAGTAAAGTTGCACTAGTTTTAACGTTATTTTACTAATTTTGTGAAAATAACGTTAAAAACGACGGACGGTTAATCATGCATCATGTGGTGGCGTTGATAGCCAAAAGACAAAGGGGTACATGCACCAATCGGGTTTGTCTCGATTGCTAAGTGTTCTGTGCTTTATGTCCAAGGCTTGATACCAAACCACATCGAGCCGGGGGTCTCACTAGAAGCAGCCTCTCTATTCTTAGGGGTAGAGGTAAGGCTGTCTACATCTTACCCTCCTCAGACCCTCCCTTAGCTTTGTTATAGGTGGGATTAACTGAGTATGAGATGATGATGATGATGATGATGATGATGATACCTGTACTAATTTAATGAATCAAAGGGATATCGATAGAAAGCTCGGCATGAACATATTTAGTTTTTTTTTTCTTTACATTCTGGTATAAATTTTGTTGAAGAGAGTCGTAAGTTATATGACTTACGGTACATTATCAGTACGTATTATCAAAACCTTACCGATATCCATTACTTTGATTTTTGATCAATGTTAAAACACATGTCGACATACTTTTTGGTATACTAGAACTTGTTTTGTGTTTTTTATTGCTATACCGGGTGTCGATACTGTACTAATCCGTAATGAAACAAACTGATATCGCCTAAATTCCCGCTACAATGTTAGGTTTGTTATTCTTTTAAATAAAAACATATGTCATCGCATGACAAGGCCGAGTTTGTTTCATCTAGGAAACACCCTTCTCTGATTTCTCAATGACAATCCTTCCGCTGTAAAAGTCTCGATCATATGTACTTTGTTCCGTGACATAACAACGCATGCCTCACATTAGTATGCCGTCGGTAATCGGTTGATGGATTCTTTAGCCACGCCTAATCGCCTATTTTCTTACCCATCTTCACCGACAAATTACTGCCGACTCCATTAGCCCTTTACTTTGTATTATTTTTACGACACTAAGACCATGTGTAGTGGATCAAGCCCCTTAGGGGCGTTTTCTGCCATGTGGATGACATGTCAGCAAAAAAAAAATTTAGCCAAAAAATAGTGTAGTGGTTCAAGCCCTTACTCATAATTGTCAATTTATTAACTCATAATTAATTATTTTTATTTAAAATCAAAACCAAGGAAAAAAGAGCATGAGGAGATAAGCATTTAATAAAACAATTAATGCTAATAGCAATACAAATGGCGTTATTTGAAACACGCCGTTGCAATTTTTTTTACATTTAACGCTCCTATGTAGTGGATTTATGGCGTGAAAGAGGATAAATAGATATAAACCACGCCCCATTATGTTAGGTCTAAGCATTCATAGTCACGGGTCAAGAGACCATATAATGTGAAGGGAATTCTATGTTGTAAAGGAAACATTCTTTTAAGCATGCACATCCAATCCAAATTCAAATTCCAAAGTGACCTTTATTCTTGGAAACTACTTTTTTTATTCATGTTAATAAACAACTAAAAAAATAAGCTCGGTATTAGTTTTTTTTTTTTTTTTTTTAACAACAAACTTCTACTCCTTGTGGGACTTAAACCCATAAACCCCCTTTAAGTGTTCCTAGAAGCTTTGTTTCTACCATTGGGCCACCAACCCCAATGACAAGTTCGGTATTAGTCTATTAAACTGACCATTAATATGTTTTTTAAACACGATATTTTTTTTGCATGCTCACCGCAAAAGGTCTCCCGGCATACAAATTCCATTTGAACGATGTTTCTCTTTTTGTCTCCAATAATAAGATAGATCCATTCGCACTCACTTGAACTTCAAGTGACCGAGAAAACTTGAGTTAAATTTAAAGCTGATCTAGAAATATAGTATTTTCAACCAACAAGATATACTACATGCGTGCTAAAATCGGTAATATAATTAGGGAAAATCACAAAATTAAACATTGATCAACAAGAAGTTACCAAAATAAACATTTAAAACATATTAAACCTAGAGATTTCGCGACCGAGCTACAAAAAATGTACCTCTTACCCTTAAGCCTTGACGAAATAAATAACGTAAACTATTTTCTTTAAACGACAATTAAAGTATTAAATGAGTTAATGACAAATCGTAATAAGCGAATAGGTAACCGAGGATGAGTGAAGCTCTCATTAACATTCTTTTTAGCCCAAAGCTTTTGAATTGGGTTGAGCGAAAATTTTGTTTGCTTATGTGTGTCATAGGTTTCTTCTATTCTTTTGCTCTTTTTTTTTTTTTTAAAAAAATTTAGTTAAATCAAATTGGTAGTGGGCTTTTAAACTGTATTTAGTTATTTTATAATTTAAAAGATGTGTTTAGTAGGCCAAATTTAAATGTTTAAAGATGTGTTTAAAAAAACATATATAGGATTTTTTTTATAAAAAATGTGCCCCCGATATTTCCGGAGCCTGACCGATTGGCCTCCCCGGTCCACCCAAGGGCTGGCCATGACTTCGCAACATCCAATGTGCCTTAGAATGTGACAACTAGACTAAAGGACTTAAATGGAGACTCTTAAGCTTGTATCGGACCCACAAAACCAACCAATTAAACGATGACACGCGGATAAAGAGGCTAGTAGATGCTTATGTTTTGTAAGGTCTTTAACCTAGACGTCAAGCCTGAATAGTCTTTGCGAAAATCTGAAATCCTAAGCCCTATCCCTACTATCCTAAGCCATTTCCGTACAATCCTAAGCCCCTTCTGTACAATCCCTAAGCCCTTTCATGTCCTAAGCCCTTTCCGTTCGTCTTTTTTTCCTAAAGACTCTTTAGGTTTGGCGTCTAGGTCAAACACTGTACAGAACCTAAGCGTCTACTAGCATTTTTTTAGTCACGTGTCCTCGTTTAATTGGTTAGTTTGTGGGTCTGCTACAAACTCAAGAATCTCTATTTAAGTCTTCCTAGTCCACTTGTGACATTTGAGTAATATAGGATACCATGAAATCTCTATGGTTAAGACCCCTAGAAGTGTTTATTTTGGTAATTTGTTGTGGGTCAAGTTTTAAAAGGGTGATTTTCCCATATAATTACCACGATTCAAACCGCGATATATTCCAAGAGTCAGATTAGAAAAGTAATATAAAATCCGGTCATTTGGTTTCATAACCTGGTAATAACTCGATTTTTTAGATGGAAGAAGAGTTGTTATATATAGTAAAAACATGTTGCAGGATAATAATCCAACTTAATTTTATACGTATACTTAAAAGTTAAAAGAACTTTCATTAGGACAATAGAGATGGAAAATGAGATGAACATGAAAATAATTCTTTCCATATGATTCTTTTAGCTTTACGGAATCGTCTTTCTTTTTTTTTTTTTTTTTTTTTTTTTTTTTTTTTTTTTAAATTTAAAGATTTTATCTATGTAAAATAAGATACGCAATAGAAGAGATACAGATATATCGTGTAGATATAGTCATAGAGAGACAGATATATCTTGGTATCTATAGACAAAAAGTTCTTTAAAATGATATATGTGATTATGTCTATACATATATATTATTAACAAGATAGAACAATTTATTAGATATTAACAAGATAAAAAATCTATTACATATTAACAAGATAAAACATGCATGTTATTTGATAATTGCAATAGAAACACTGGCTAGCTAGTTAGTAAGATATGCATTAATAATGAATGTACACATTGGTTCCTTCATTAGGTTCCCTTAAAACCATGATAAATCAAATCATCAGCCTGATACCTCGATGTGGTTCCATTTGTTTGTGATCGTTTCAATGTAAGCCGACGCTTTGCTATCAATACGGGGATCAGCCCAATATCCAGCTTGGTCTTGATCACTTGGGTAGACTTTGTAAGCCTTCATTGAGTCTTCCCAAGTTTCATCGCCTCCTCTCTGGCTCTTCTTATTCTTGAAGATGCAAAATAACGAAAAAGAAGACTTCTTCTGAGATTTGTGTCCCCCCATTTTTTCAAGTATGAGAAAAATGGAGCTTAACAAAGCAAAGTGATTAGAGTCACTAAGCTTGAAGCTATTTGTGCTAGCACAATTTTGGCTTGTGATTTCAAATACTCAGGCTCTCTATAGGTTTTATAGAGGGATGGCACCATCGTATGTAGGGATCGTGTGGTTCCAAGCAAAGGAGAATCTTGATGTATTTGATCTTGACCGTAGAATCAATTGCATGGTGCTGATTTTAAATTTATTGATCTATGATCAATAGGTAACAACTTAGGCACAGAACATGTTATGACAACCTCTCTTTAAATTGTTGACTAGTAAAACCACTTGGGCTTCTTTTGGAGACCATTGAAGTTCCTTTTTTCCATGTAATTTCTTGCCTTATTATGAACAAAACATAATTTACTAATTGTAAAATTGATGTTATTAGATGTGGTTGGTATACGTGATTCCTTAGCTTTTGTATTATCTAATCGTTTATTCTTTGTAATCCATATTTTGTTCTTTCAACTACTATTGCGAATAACGTTGTTTAGGATTGAAGATCGACTGGGAATTGTTATAGCTTATAATATTGCAATGATGCTCTTTGTGGAACTCAGTTAACACCTACGACTATTAATTTTGAACTTCCCACTAGTTGTTTGTTCTTTGTGGGAAATGTTTACTCTTTGTCACTAGTTGTGGGCGAATTAAGTATATATATGTACTTTGCACTTGCAAAATATGTGAAAGCTATCGTAAAGTAGTTGTACTTTCCACTTACAAAAAATAAATAATTGTCTTCCTTTAATGAAATATGCCTTTAGCCCTTAGAAAAAGGATAATAGTCTTCCTTCGATTTAAACGATTTGTCATAATTTAGTTACCTAGTAGGTTTAAATATATTTCTTGATCACCAAGATAACGATGTGTTCTATCGATATCAATAGTTTACCCGATTCACATGAGAGAATTATATATGGTGTTATAGTACGTAACTTTTCAAATACAAATATTTTAATAACTAATTTGGGGCTGTTTGGAAAATTAGAAGACTTCTCTATTAGGTTTTCCCTAGCTCTCTCCTCATAGTACGTAGGCTATGTATTTCTATCTTTTTCTTCATAGTAGGCTATCTTTTCTTTATCTCTCTCCTTTTCTAGCTCTATATCTCTCTTCAAATGAGGGATTAAATATTATTTAAATATAGTTGTGTAAGTTAGCGGGTTGGCATATGCATATCGCCACTTCTAGTAAGAAAAGTATGAAATTAGTGGAATCTAATATGGCGTTGAGGTTGAGAAGAGAGGTGATGCATTAAAATAAATAAATAAACGGTGGGCATGTACACCCTTTCATGTCTTAGCTCTAATCAGGAACCTATCGGCTAGTCAATTTGATTACCTAACTCAATCAATAACGAGCACATTAGCATTGTTAGATTAGATAGTCGAGACCTTCTGTCAACTATGTAAAATATAAGTTATTGACATTTACACTAATGTACTAACATATCTTTACTTCAAACTAGTGGAAAACCCCGCGTGTTGTAGCATGTTTCCTTAGAAGTTAAATACTAAAGCAACTCTTATGGTAGTATGCATGGCAACTCTGATCATAGTAGCTCTCTTCTTTGTAATAATAGAGATTCACAATAGGGATATGTATTTGTAAAAGAGTAACAATGCCAACAATTTAAATTTTGAAAAGCTTCTAATTACATCATGATTTTATAGTTCTATATGCATAGATATTAGTAGCGTTTCCTTCATAGAGAACAAAGCATTATATTCTCCTGTTCTTCACTCACAATTTTGACTTTCACCTCCATATTTGAATCCACTCTTAAGTCCGCTGTAATTTGCTAAACAAAATGAAATTGGTAGATGCAGAGGCTTAAGATACCATCCTCAGAGTCATAAATTTGACAGAACTTGGTAAAAGCTATTTTATGTATGTATCTATAACTATTATTTCATATTTCATTAATAAGGACTATTAAAGAGCATCAACAATATCAACGTCCGGTTTGTAAATAAATGAAAATGTACATTTTTGGTGTTAATCCAAAATGAAATTCTTAAAAGATTTGTAAGATGGAAATTCAACTTTTTTTTTTTACTACATATTGTTGACCAGATCACCCAAAGTTTTGTAAGAAACAAAAAACACCAAGCTTCAACATAGATTTTTATAACTGTCTGAGTGATACTTCATAATTAACTTAAGCCTTTATTTAAGGTTGTTGTAAGAACAAATCTTGAGGTAAAGATGTTACCTCAATATATTAATCTCTACACACTTTTATTTCTGTAGCTCATATGAAAGTAACAAAGCACATATGACTCATATAAATGTACCTTGAGTACTACCCATTCTTGTTTTTACTTCTTTTCCCATGATTAAAAACATTTCTTGTGCATAGTCGAAGGTCTAGATTCATCGTATTCGATCAGTGAAATTTTTACATGTTCAACCCTTTATTTGACTCGTTTCATATATTTCTATTAACCTAATCTTTTATTTTATCCTTTTGACCCAATAAAGATTGACCCATTTATAAGAAAATGAGTAAAAAACGCCACCTCTATAACTGTAAGTGCATTGTTTGTATGTCCCCAGCTAGTGATAGGTCTCTATAGGTCATTGGCTAGGTTAATCGGGCAGTTTATGGCTCGTAATCGTATACTAGCCTGGTCCAAAGGGGAGTCTGTTAGTACATGATGTCCCTAGGCTAGTATATTAGTTGTTTGGACGTGTTTCGGGGTGTTTGGAGATGTTTGTACGCGTTTTGGAGGGTTCGGGATGCTATATGCGATTAGCAGTAGGTTACACACGATTAGGGCCCTAATCGTGGTACTGTTCATGCGATTGGGCTTGGTATTATTGGCGATTAGCCTTAATCGCCTAATATGCACCTGCTAATCGCGTATATGGAGCTGTTCGTACCCGGGAGGTATAAATAGGCCTATTCTCAACCCTAGAGTGGAGTTCTTGCCTCACACACTCTCCAAACACCCTCCCCTGGTCTAAGAAGTCTGATTTGATCTCTGTAAACACTCGAGCTCTGTTTTAGTGATTAATCTATAATCTTTTGACCCGTGTGTGTGTTATGATTACTCGTTTATCATCGTTTCATTATCGTATCTGTTATTAGAGCATATTAGAGGGATTCCGCACCTCTAGTATAAACCCCGTGATTGTCGGATTACGCGTTATTCGAATCCTACAATAACTCTATGCTTGTACTTCATATTCATATATACTAAATACTTATTGTAAAAGTTTGAGGTTTTCATATAAAATTAAGTATTCAATAATCATTTCTTGTTTCATTTGAATATATTCAATGATCAATGTAATAATGTTTAATTTGTATATAGGCTACAAAATATATAATAAATTTTAGAGTGAATTACAAAAATCGTCCTTTATGTTTGTATCGAATTGCAAAACATGCCCTTTAGAAAGAAAAATTGCAGAAACCGTACTTTATGTTTGAAAATCGTTGCACGTTATGTCCTTTACCCCAAACCCAGTTTATTTTTATGGTTAAATCTGACCAAGTTGACTTTATGTGAGGGCAAATTTGTCTTTTTACCTATTTATCTAAAAAATAATACACATAACAAAAAAAATTAAAAAATTATATCAAAACCCCCCATTACCCCCCACCTCCCCCCCCCCCCCCAAAAAAAAAGAAACAAAAGAAAGAAAACCCACCGTCTCTTTCTCTCTATTTAATTCTTTCCCCATCTCTTTCTCTCACACACCTCCACCGCCACCACCTGTCACCATCACCCACCGCAACACTCCTAACCACCACCAGTAGCCACCACCCCTGACCTAACCACCATCTACTGGTCTAAACCCCACCACCTTTTTTCCTGAGAACAGACCACACAAACACATACATGTGTGTGTATGACGAGAGAGGGTGACCAGACGGTCACTAGTCCGGTGACCTGTTCTGGTGCCGGTGCCTTCACCTTCTCCGACAAACCAACAACTCCTGTCCATCCCCTTCACACCAAACGACCATCAGCCACAACCATCACCGCTCCAGCTCCCCCTGTTCATAACAGATGTATCCTTCCTATCAACAGTATAACCGTTGTCGCCTAAACCCACACAAATACCTCCTGTGTGTGTTCAAACAAGATAGCGAGAGAGAGAGAGAGAGAGAGAGAGAGAGAGAGAGAGAGAGAGAGTAAGACGCGGTGAGAGTAGAGAAAAAGATTGAGAAACAGAGACAGACCGAAAGTCCAGTTGGGATTCCAAGGAAGAAGACGAAGGTTGGATTTGGTGGTGAATAGGTTGTGGTGGTTGATTTAGGTTAGGGTTTCATGGTGGTTGTTGCGGGTGCTGGTATTGATGATTGGGGTTTATAAGGGAAGAACCCTAACTGGGTTTTGATGATTTGGGGAAGAAATGTGGTGGATGTGGGTTTTAATCAGGTGGGAGTGAAAAGACTAAATTGCCCTCACGTGTGGTTCATGTGATCAAAGTTAACTCCAAAAATAAACTGGGCTTGGGGTAAAGGACATAACGTGCAACGATTTTCAAACATAAAGTACGGTTTCTGCAATTTTTCTTTCTAAAGGGCATGATTTGCAATTCGATACAAACATAAAGGACGATTTATGTAATTCACTCTAAATTTTACAAAGCTTTTATTATCAGGTTTCATAATAATTATTCTTCTTAGCAAATTTGCACTTATCAATTTAATTGTGAGACTACATGAGTAAAGAAAATAGACTCTCGAGTGTTTAAAAAATATATATTTTTAAATAAATTGTCACTATGAGAGAGTAGGTTAAGGCTTTATGTATAAACGTAACAACTCTTAAATTAAATAAAAAAACGATAAATAAAAAATAGTAGTTACCAAAATAATAAAAAAGAACTAACTTATCCTGTATGTTTCTAGATTAATTAGTAAATAAAAAAGAAAATCAAGTGCCTATTTGCCTAACCGAGCATTTAATCGTATTTAACAATTTATCTATTCATTTATTCATTTATTATTCATGTATTTATTAATTTAATACTTATGTAAAAAGACTATTTTACCCCTTAATAACTTCATTAAGTTGTTATATCATAAGTTTAAAATGTAGTAATTACTTAAATTTTGTTGGTAAACTTCCTAAATGCTTTATAATATAATATAGATATAACATACATATTATTATATTTTTTCTTCAATAAATATTCATTTTGGTCTCTTTTGTAGGTTGTGCTTTCTAACCCATTCATTTTTTTTTTCTCTTTTGGTTTCGTTCAAATTATACAATGGATCCAGTTAAGTCTACAACAAGGCCCTATTTGTTTTCCTCTTAATGAGGCTGTCAGACACTCATGTCTGATTCGGTCAGTGCAACGAGGGAGCAGGGTGTTTGACTGGGATGTTTGAACTGAATGATGGGTTTGACCATGCTTCTTACCTGAACAAACTTTGGACCAAGTCTGACTGATTCAGTCGCTACTGTTGTTCGTATCGTCGCATGGCAAAAACGAAATAAACCCGTGGACTGATTGCTACTGCTGTTGTCCAGCCGCTAAAAACGAAAACAAGTAAAAACCATTAAGATATCCAACCAAACATCCCTTAATAATTCAGCACATAATCATTCAGAACCTCTTAACCATTCAGACCTCTTACTGGGTCAACACTTACCCATTCAGAAGTTGTCAAACGGCCCCTAAAAGTAACTTCACCACCGTCACCACCACCACCACCACCACCAGATGCACCACCATATGTTTCCGTCATTGATCACCTCCTCATCACCGGCACCACTGGCACCACAACATCACCATCATTATAGTCGCGATAACACCACAACTACTACCTCTGCCAGCATTACTCGTGACTCCTATTTGACCATAAATATATAGTGAGGTGAACCCATATTTTCTGTGGTTTTTAACTTAAAGTAACTTATTTAACCAGTGTCCATTTTTGTTATAGTTTGTTTTTTTCTATTAAAACACGCGTTTTTAAATGAAATAATTTTTGCCCGTAAGTGTTTTTGACTCGAACTGTTTTAACCGTTACCTGATCCGACCATTTTGCCATGCTTGCTTAAGATTGGTATTTTTGAGATACATGAAGGAGTAACACTTTACTCATTTATCATATAATTTACAAAACTTTATTAGTTTAGACATCCATTCCCAATTTAAAGTGAAATATTTGTTCTGTGGTCTTGTAGTCTTTAAGAAACTACTTGTGAAATCATATAATGAACAACAAAAAGAGTTTTGGTCTGGTATTAGGCAGACCATTCAAAGTGCTTTGTTAATGAAAAATCATTTTCTAACATAAGCATGTGGTCGCTGGAGTTTATATTCCCATATGCATAGTCCTTTTTATATGTTTCTCCTTTATAACATCAAGTATGCATCTGCTTGAATTTCCCGATAGAGATATAAGGTATTGTTTTTTTCTTCGTTATTTTTTTTTAAGAATAACAACTAATATTGTAATATTAATAAAAATCCTATTTTTTTTTACCGTTTATATGTTACACCACCTCTCTTTATAGGTGGATTTTAATTTACAAACCTATGGCAGTGCCCATTAAAAAGGGATAATTGCACAAATAAACATTTTATCAAAGTCATTTGCTAAAATAAACATAGTATGCGTCTAAACAATAGTAACGAGACATTCTTTGCGTCTAAACAACAGGGACGAGACACGTGTAAAGCCTTTAGACGCCTTAATTTTTAAGTTCCCCGCGTCTAATCTTTAGACGCGAAAAAGGATTGCGTCTAAAGAACAGACTCTTAAATTAAAGAGTCTAAAAAGGTTTAGACTCTTTAATTTAAGAGTCTCTTCTTTAGACACAATCCTTTTTTCGCGTCTAAAGTTTAGACGCAGAGACCTTAAAAATTAAGACGTCTGAAGGCTTTACACGTGTAATCGTCTGATTCGCAGACACAAAGAGTGTCTTGTCCTTGTTGTTTAGACGCATCCTATGTTTATTTTTGCAAATTACTTTGGTCAAATGTTTATTTGTGCAATTATCCCCATTAAAAAAGGTTTACGTCCTCACATAAAAAGTGCTGGGTTCGAGCCTCAATTGATTCTGGTTAGATTAGAGTAGGATTAGAATACGGATGTTCAAATAAAAAATAAAAAGCTGTAAAATAAGCATATAAAGACTTAAAATTGAACGACATACAACATGAAACATATATAGAGAACAACATACGTTTAATACTAATTATATGAACATTATAAAAGAATTTATTTCAACAGGCAAATGAAACACCGGTTAGCTAAGTAGTACGTAACATATGTCCTACATAATGAATGTGTACAACCTGATAAAACTATCAATCTGTTGCGCCATCGTGATTCCAATGGTTTGTAGCTTTGTTGATGAACATAGTAGCCTTACTATCAATGCGTGGATCGGCCCAATGTCCCGCTCGGTCTTGGTCACTTGGATACACTTTGTATGCCTTCATCGAGTCGTCCCAAGTATCGTCACTTACTCCTCTTTGGCTCTTCTTAATCTTGAATATGCCAAAGAATGAAAATGACGATTTCCTCTGAGATTTGGCCATTTCTTTGAAGTTTAAGACCAAAAAATAACTATTTTTTTTCTTATGTAGAAGAAGGGACTCTCTTGGTTTTTTTGAAGTGAGTCTCTCTTCGGATTTTATAGAGGTATGCTACCTTTGCTATGGAGGGAGGGGATGCAAGGACATAGAGAATCTTAGGTGATAATTGATCTAGACCGTTGAATGATATTATGCTGCATGAAAATGATTATTAAATTAATTACTATGAGTAGCTAACAAATTACGCATATAGAACATATTATGACAACCTCCACATTCATTGTTGGTAGTACATTATTGTAGTCAAAGACCATTGTATTCTCACTTTCTGTGTACTTCCATAGATCGTGGCTTTTATTAGTTGAGACTTTTTACGCTATGTTCCCGACTTCAAAAGATGAAAAGAAAAGAAAGAGAGAGTTTTCATTTCCTTTCTTTTACTCCTTTTTCTTTCTCTTTTATTTCCGTTTCATTTCCTTCCAATTTGAAAGGATGTAATTTTGCGTAAGTTTCCCTTCTTTTCCTTTCCTTTTCTTCTAATTTTTTTTTTTTTGAACACACATTTCATTACATTATTCCATTTCTTTCCTTTAAAAAAAAACTATGGAACACACCTAAACTTTTTCTTTCCTTCCATTCCTTTCTTTTTCCCTTCTAAAATAAACTCGGGAACACAACGTTAAAGTTCAAAAACAAATACATGATTATTCTTACAGCTTAAAAATAAATAAATTTAAAATATTAATTTTGTATATTTTATATGGAAAATCTATAAGCTCGCGTTGTTCAAAATATTAAAAATGCCCTTTATTAAGGCGTTGCTTGTTTTTCTAAAAAGGAATCATGCGCAGATATTGATATTCGCGTAATGTTTGTTTTTTCGAAAACGTTTCATTAAAAATCATCTTCACGAGCTCTTCTTGGTGTAGACTTTGCTCAACTACTTTTAAGGTCTACAGATGGGTAAACACCACTGTCCACCACCACCACGACCGTCTACCACCCACCGTCCACCACCACCGTCCACCGTCCACCATCACCATCGTCCACTACCACAGTCCATACACCACCATCAGTTTATTTTAAAAGTCTACAGACCGTAAAAAATAAAGTCTTCTTCTTGTAGACCGTAGATGTTTGGTTTACTTCTTTTTTAGGTATATCTGCAAATGTTATCAGCGGACTGCAGATTAATTAACTTCTTTTCCCAGCCACTTTTATTTACAATACTCATTGGACATTTGGACCGGATAATACATTCAACATCGTTTACTTTTTACGTCTTGTAAACTATTAGGGTTTTCATTAATATAAAATAAAATCGTTTAAATCATAATAATGAATGTATATAAAAATAAATATAGTTTTCATTCAATATAGTTCACCTTTTTATATAAATATAAAAATGTTAAAAAGGTAAAAAGAGAACAATGAAAGATAAAGATATCTATATCTATACTACATTATAAAGAGCCAATGGTGGCTATAATAGCAATTTCCTATGATTTTTAAAATAACATATGAAGAGTTCCTTGTTTCACACCCAAGATATCATGAAAATTCTTTCAATACTATCCCTATTTACAAAAGAAACTTGTACATTTTTTATAATATTAAATGAATTGGTTAAATGCACATTTGCTATGAACATAGAAGCTATAAATGTTGCCTACACCTTGCTATTTATGTAAATCATTCTTCATTGTTAAAGAAATTATTTTTTTGAAAGGTTTAGATTAATGGAAATCCTTATACAACCCTAACCTATCGGTCCCAAGTTCGAATCCCTACCCACGCACCGGTGTCCTCCTTGCCTAAGCTCAAACCGTCACGGAGAATTTTTTTGTGGTGTGCATGGATCGAACTTGTGACCTCCCCCAGGATGGGAACCCCTAAGGGAAAACTCACCCTACCTCAAACCAGCTGGGCGGGAGATCATTGTTAAAGAAATTATTAACAAGGTTAAATACCTTTTATGAGACTAGTGGGGTACCCGCGCGCTGCGGCGGAGACCACAATACTCTGATTTGTGATTTTAAGGGTGTGTACAAGCTATTGTTCGATTCACTTTGGTTTCGAGCGATAACCAAAACTTCCGATTAAGATATTTTAAAAACCGACTGGTTTCAATTATTCATTTGTTCCCGTTTGTTTAATCGGTAATGAACATCAGTCTAACTTGTTTTCAATAAATAACCGAAAATTTTACTTGAGTCAGAAATGTGGACTTGAGTTGAAGTAGTCATGAAGAATAACCTATTATTATCAATTAATTTATTATTTTTTTTTTGTTATTGTCCACTCCTTTTATATAAATATTTCTTAATATCTTTGCTCGAAATTCATTATAAACATAATCTTTCTTCTCCGATCATAGAATCCGGTGACCGTATAGTTTAGATCAGATTAGCCATACGTAGTAATTTTAGAATTCAAATCGTTATCCCATCATTAAAAACACGGCTTTCATTATTGATTTCTCGATTTCTATATAGTATTATCAGGTTTATAAAAAACTTTAACTTTTATAAAGTACCTTATTGTATGTAAAAGATTATAACAAAATGAGTTAATTACCAAAATGGCCCCTGAGGTTTGGCCCAAATTGCTTGTTTGGTCACAAAATTAATTTTTTTTTGCCAAAATTAGCCCTCACAGATCGAAAATTGCCAAAATGGTCCATATTTAACTGAGTTTTTAACTGAGATTTGAAAGTCAGTTAAATCTCAGGGGCAATTTCGTCCTTTATGTCCTCAGGGGCCAAAATGGCAATTAATGGAAAGTTATAAAAAAGTAAAATTCAAAAACGTTTTTTCGAACACGTTTTTTTTCGAACACGCTTTTTTTCGAACACGTTTTTTTTTTCGAACACATTTTTTTTCAAACACGTGTTTGAAAAAAAACGAGTTCGAAAAAAAAAACGAGTTCGAAAATTGTATTTACTCTGATCACTTAATTCCATTCCATTTGTTCATTTCATTGTTACAAATCAAGTAAAAAGAACAACAATTGTCGCCATGCCATTTTCTCCGAGCTAAAACAGAGCAAGGTACCAGAGCCGGTCCCAGGTTTTTGAAGGCCCTAAGCAAACTATAAAGTCGGTGCCCTTTGAATTGGTATAAAAAATCGCAAATATCAAAATGCAAAATTGATTTTTTTTTCTCAATCGCAAGTCGCACTACATATACAGATTTGTATTACTAGAAAAAAATAGTTGTTACATGGATAATCCTTTTTTTGCTTGATATTGAGACATTAAGCAACAATTGGCGGTGATTGATTACCCTCAATTTCTCTTATAATTTCTCTGCTAATCGTCATCCATGTCAGTTGCAATTAGCGAGGTCGCGAGTAATAAGGATAGGAGTTGAGGATCCGTTCAAGAAAAAAAGGATATGGCCATTAGTTCTTCAAGTTTTGGGTTTGGACATTTTACTTGTTTGGTCTTTTATGTCTTAATTAGTTATTAGTTTGTTAATTTAGGCTAAATACATATTTAATTTAGGCTAAATTAAAAATTGGAGGTCCTTATTTTTTGGGGGCCCTAGGCTTTTGCCTGGTTTGCTAAGCCTATCGGGACGGCCCTGCAAGGTACAATATCCAAGCCAAGAGGTAAATCTTTTTTTTTTATATGGCTTATAATCTGGAAAGGTTATTATTTTCTTGTGTTTAAGTGTAATCATGCATTATTTGGACATTTTATGGGTTGATTCTGCTTGTAATCAATCTTTTCTGATTCATAATTTTCCACGGCATGAGTTACAATTTTGTATAATGCGTTGAAATTTGGAATTAAGTTTCTTTAGTATTGTGTCTGAGTACTGATGAGATGTGCTATAGTTTGATTCCTAATTGATCATGCATCATTTGGGCATTTTATGGTGCTCGTGAGAGAGGTTTGGTGAGGACATCCGCCAATTGGTCCTTGGAACTGACATGAAGAACTTTGAGATGCCCGGCGTTAACTTGTTCCCGTACAAAATGGTAGTCTAGAGCAATGTGTTTCATGCGTGAATGGTAGACTGGGTTTGCACAAACATATGTAGCTCCAGTGTTGTCATAGTAGAGGGATGGTGGCTGCATAACTGGGAGACCTAGTTCAACAAGTAGATTCTTAACCCATGAAAGTTCGGCTGTGGTGTGGGCAAGTGCTTTGTACTCAGTTTCGGTAGAAGATCTAGACACTGTCTTTTGTTTAGCAGACTTCCAAGAGATGATATTAGATCCAAGGTATATGAGATACGTTGTGGTAGACCGTCCCCCATCATGAATACCGCCCCAGTCCGAATCTGAAAAAGCCTGCAAGTTAAGATTAGTGTTGCGCTGCAGAAACAACCCATGATGGATTGTCCCTTTCAAATAGCGGAGTACCCTTTTGAGAGCTTGCCAGTGTGATAGTTTAGGTGAGTGCATAAACTGGGAGAGTTTGTTTACGGCGAAGGAGATGTCGGGGCGAGTGAAGGCGAGGTACTGCAAGGTACCCACCAGTTTACGGTAGGGTGTAGGA
Organism: Ambrosia x helenae; assembly: GCA_030844895.1. Lineage (NCBI taxonomy): Eukaryota > Viridiplantae > Streptophyta > Magnoliopsida > Asterales > Asteraceae > Ambrosia > Ambrosia x helenae. The sequence goes on along the minus strand of CM061227.1, from coordinate 11,214,791 downwards.
TCAACGGGGGGAGTGGAGTCATGGGAAGAAAGTGGATCAGAGGTGCTGAGGGGAGTGAGGACTTCTTTCGCACCATCCATTTTGAAGGTGGTGACAATATCTTGGATGTGACGATGTTGGGAAAGAAATAGACCATTGGTTGTAGGAATGACCTCGATACCTAGAAAGTGGTGAAGGGGGCCCAAGTCTTTGATGGAGAATTGTTTGCTTAGAGCATAGACATAAAGACATTATGTTCCCTTAGAAAGCGTCCAAGTTTTCGACAATGTTTGGTGTCGTGCCCAGAAATGTTGCAATAGTAGCAATGAGCATTGGGATTGCGAGTGGGGCGACTGTTGGAGTTAGAGGGCCGTGGTGGCCATTGGTTTCGGTTGTTGGGAGGGGCTGAGTTCCGGTTGGAACGGTTGTCATACGCAGCAGTGTTACGGTTGGTATTTGGACGAGAAGAGCTTTGATAGGTGCTGTTAATGGTGGTAAGAATCGGTTCAGCAGGAGTGGTCTCCTTGAGAGTCCGTTCATGGTCCCGAAGTTTCTCAAACAGGTCAGCAAATGAAATGGTGGTATCACGGGTTCGAAAAGAGGCA